>JAMPIV010012644.1:0-582869 GCA_024509875.1 Oreohelix idahoensis
TATTATCAGTGACTCCTTAAGATATTCTCATAGAGTGTTATATGTATGTGAGTGTCACAGTGTTGTCAAGAGTAGTGGATTAAATTAAATTGTTATCTGTCTGTTGTTGTGACTTACACTTCATCATACACATACCCTAGACACATAACGTAGTCATCACACTATTCCAGAATAATTCTGACTGAGATATATAGATATGTGGTAGCAAGTAAGGTTATCTATAATACACTACTCTTAATAGATATATATACCTTCACAGCTGATCTCAGTCAGTACACTAAGTCCCCTATAAATATTTATAACATCCCACTTCACCACATATATTGGGGTCTCGCTCTTGGGATTTTGAATCTTTCCCTATTAAAAATATGGGGGTAATTCACTTCAGGGAATATAAGAATTAAAAGGTATCCTTGGGTGGAATTAAATAAGGTTGAGCTCACGGTGCCTGTGTTGTCCATTAGATATAGAGATTAAATTGTTGGTTAGACATTGTAGAAACTTACCTGATAGACAATGGCGGACCTGGCCAAGTTTCGATCTGCTGCTGTACAGACTGCAAAAGAGTTAGGATTAGATGGGCAAGTTATGGTTGCCTATGTCACTACGGAATGTGACAAATTTATTGAACGCGAAGAAAGAAGATTAGAACAAGAGGCCGAAAGAAAGTTAGAGGCTGACAAGGAAATTAAGAAGTTACAGTTTGAAGCTGAGGCTGAGACTAAGAGGTTGCAGCTGAGGCTGAGACTAAGAGGTTGCAGATTGAGGCTGACAAAGAGGCTAAGAAATTGGAAGCAGAAGAAAGAAGATTAGCTGCAGAAAGGGAAGAGAAGAAATTAGCTGCAGAAAGGGAAGCAGAAAGGAGGAGAAGAGATTACAAAGGGAACATGAGTTACGACTAAGGGAGTTTGAGTTTCAAGGCCATGCTCCTGAAAATGGTGCCAGTCCCTTTGCCTCTGATGCTACGGTTACTCAAGGAGCCTCAACCTCAGCTATGAACTTTCATTTAGATCATTTTGTTGAGAAAGACGATGATATTGAGAGCTATAAATAGGTATGAACTATTAGCTACCACGTATGGGTTAGAGAGAGAAAGGTGGAGCTTAAAGTTATCTCAGGGACTTCGTGGGGCAGCTTATGAAGTTTTTGCAAAAATGAGCAGAGGTGATCAGGAAAATTATGACATGCTAAAGCAGGCTCTTTTGTTAAGGTATGAAAAGAATGCAGAATTTTATAGGAAAAAATTTAGGAATGCTAAACTACTGTCAGGTGAAACCTATCACCAGTTCTCTGCACGAATAGAGACATACTTGGAGAAATGGACTTCTCTGGGGAAAACCCAAGATCTTAAGGAAATGGTCCTTATAGAGCAATTAAGAGAGTCCATGGCTCCAGACCTGAGAAAGTTTCTCATGGAACAAGGTGCAGAGAGGCTGGGTGAGTTGCTAAATGTTGCTGAAAGGTATCAAGCAGCTCAAGCAGAGGTAACAGGTAATAAAAAGAAACAGGTGGATAACTTTAGGGCACCACAGAACTTTAATAAATTTGATCCTAGGGATCAAAATAAAGGTAAGCACCAATTTGATAGGCCACGGTATGAAAATAAAAATAAATTCCCACAATTCGATGAAAGGAAATATGATGAAAGAAAATCTTTCAACCAAGGAAAAAGGTGGTGTAAGAATTGTCAGATGGACAATCATGACACTGACCGTTGCAGAAGGAAACCTGTGTATATGGCAACCCTTCAGGTCAGGTCGACCTCAAGACAGGAGGAGGATATTATGTTAGATACCACTCCAGAAGAGATGAGGAAGGCACAGGCTGGGGATAAAACACTCAAGCCTTGTTTCAGAAAATTGTCAACTTGTCATACAACTCCAGGCAAGGGAGATTTTTACATGAAAAACAAGTTGATGTATAGGAAGACTGGAGCTAGATCCAATGGTCACGGACAGCTGGTTCTTCCAAAAAGATATAGGGCAGACTTAATAAGGAGCCTACATGTGAAACCAGATGGGGACCATGAGAAGATAGGTACCATCATTCAAAAGGTGGCTCACAATTATTATTGGCCCAAAGCAAGATGGGACATTGAGAATTTTGTAGAAAGGTGTAGCATAGCACATGAGGGAACACCCACAAGTGGGAACATGGATCAGGACCTGGACACGCCACGGGGCAAAATTAGGCCTGATAATAAAAAGAAAAATAGATTTGATAAAGTGGACCAAATGGAATGGGAAGCCCCTTTTCACGGACAAGCTTCACTTAACTGTTTTACAATGGCCACTATGCGGAGAGTGCAAAAAGATGTCTTACCCCAGGATAAGCCGAAAATCCCTCAATCGGACTTAAACAAACTGGAGGAAGAGGATGTAGAGAGGAAATCTCTCATCAAGAATTTTAAGTGGGGAGAAAGCCCCAAAAAAAAATTGGTAGCGGTCGTTTTGTGAATGATAATTCTGGGAGGAAAAATCATCACTATAAAGCTTCGAGTGGAAGAGACCATACCGGTGCATGGACAAATAGGTCCACACAATTAAAGGTCCATATGTAGCTTTGTTAAGAACGTGGACTGATGAAAAGGCAGAGGAAAACATTACATCTTCATACCAATATGTGAATGAGCTGACCACTCGGTTAAAAACTGGCTGGAAACTTGCCAATGAAAATTTGAAACAAGCCAGGAAGAAACATGCTGCCTATTATAACAGGAAGGCGAAAGACAGAAATTTGGCTGTGGGAGAGAAAGTACTGCTTCTTTTGCCGGGAGTCAGAATAAGTTACAAATTGGATGGCAGGGTCCATATACAGTTTTAGAGAAGGTGTCTAGAACAAATTATAAGATAGATAAGAAGGGGAAAGAAAAAATCTATCATGTGAATCTCCTGAAGAAATATTTGGAAAGAGAACATCAGGAAGAGACACACTTGTTGACCTTGTCCATCGCCATGGAGATGAAAAAGGAACCACTTTCATCATTTGAATATCCATTACACCCCTGTGAGACAGCAGCACAGGTGAAAATCAGTACACATTTAACGAAAACTCAGAAAGAGAGAGTGCAACAGGTTCTAAATAATCATGCAGAGGTGTTAACAGACCGACCAGGGCATACAAACCTATTGGAATATGATATGAAACTAATAGACTCCACACCTGTCTGTATGAAACCATATTCGATTCCGTTTGCTAAGGAGAAAGCTTTGAAGGAAGAGATAGACTATCTGTTGAAGGAAGGAATTATTTCGCACAGTGAGTCTTCGTATAGTTCCGGTGTTGTACTCTTAAGGAAGCCCTCTGGAGAACATAGACTCTGTATAGATTACAGGAGACTGAATGCTATTACAGAAGGACAGGTGGATCCATTGCCGGATACAAATCAGCTGTTTGCCAGACTAAATAAAGCTAAATATTTCTCAAAAGTGGATCTGAGTAAAGGATACTATCAGATTCCAGTAAAGCCTGAGGTTAGACCATACCTAGCTTTTAGTACCTCAGAAGGACACTATGAGTTTAATAGATTGCCATTTGGATTGAAGAATGCGCCTAGTGTCTTCTCTAGAATGATGAGAAAATTATTGGATCCTCTGAATAATCCCTGTATAACAAATTTTATGGATGATATCCTTATAGCAACAGAAACATTTGAGGAACACATTGACTCTCTGAACATGCTGTTTGATCGACTTAGGGAGGCAAATTTAACAGCCCGACCAACCAAATGTTGCGTTGGATGTAAAGAATTGGAATTTTTGGGACACACAGTTTATCAGGGAAACATGACCCCTGACCCAAAGAATTTAGAGAAACTACAGAAAGCCCCGAGACCACAAACCAAGAAGGACGTGAGATCCTTTGTCTCATTATGTGGTTTCTACCAGAAGTATATCAAAAACTTTAATTCCATATGTGCACCGTTAACTGAATTGACACGTAAAGGACATCCAGATCGCATTACATGGACACCACAATGTGAAATGACTTACCAAGAATTGAAGGAAAAGCTCACAAGTAAACCCATTTTGAAATTACCTGACTTAAGTCAAGAATTCATAGTAAGGACGGATGCAAGTAATATTGGGTTAGGTGCAACTCTACTACAGAAATCAGATGCATTGGATGGGGAATTAAGCCCAGTGGCATATGCTAGCAGAAAGTTGAATAAAGCTGAAATCAACTACTCAACTAGCGAAAAAGAATGTCTTGCAGTAATATGGGCGATAAAGAAATTCAATATTTATCTATATGGGAAGGCATTTAAGTTGCAAACAGACCACAAACCTTTATCGTTTCTAGCACAGGCTAGGCATGAGAACTCCAGGTTACTCCGATGGTCTTTACTTTTGGCTCCATATAATTTTAGCATTGAGTATATATCTGGAAAAACCAATTTGGGAGCGGATTTTTTAAGCCGCCATCCGTGTGATGAGAATCACCGTAAACCCCAGAAATAATAATAAATTTCTCTATGTGTATATAGAATAAAAGACTGACATATAATGTCTGTTTTAAGAGGGGAGGTGTCGTGGAATATTCTAATCCACATATATAAATTATTAGGTAAATATAAAGCCTAATAAATACATATAATAAAGAAAGGAAGAAGAATGGTAAAGAACAGTGCTGTCACAATGACAGTACTCGAAATCCCCCTTGTTTTCTGCTTCGTCTGCAAATTGTAACGCTTTCACGTTGATATTAAAGGCCTTCTGCAACATACACGCGTTTCCCAAACACGCAATAAAATGTGCTGCCTTTCTAAGAAAAACCTTGAAATATGCAAGTTGACCTAAATTTTAAATTCCATTCATGTCTTTTTCTACACTGCGTTACCAAAACGAACGAACAGATGGACAAAAGGATAAAGAGAGAGGGAGGGCTGAAAATCAGGAACGCATGCAACACGCGTCGCGCGATACACAAATGCTACCATCACGCGTGTAAGACTACATGCACTAAATTTTTTTTCAGACGGACAGTGATAAAATACACTACCCTTCCCAGACAGCACATCTTCGAAACAGGAGGTAGAAATTGCATATTTTGAACGCAGCCACGTAGCTCTTTTAAATTTGGATATTTGGGTTCCTTAGGGCTTGCTGACAAAGAATATGTAAAACGTTACGCAAATAGTCCAGGAATTAATAAATTATAACCAAAATAAAATATTGGGGATGCCTGACAGCATGGAATCATTTCTGCTCATAAAATTTTTTTATAACGTGTTTGAAAAAACCTTACGTTACAGAAATAGCCTACCATGTAAACTCCAAATTGATTGGAGCGCAACAAATGAAAGACTAACCACGATTGGTCGGGCTATAAATACTATCTTGGTTGTTAGGGAGACGTAGAAAGGTAACATTTTTTCAAACACTTGTCGAAACGTGGCCTCATTGGCTAGACTCGCTGATATACTCACTTAGGAGCGTTAGTTCGAGACCACTAGTGCAAATAATCTTGATAAAGCAACAGTGCGTTGAAGCCAGCTCATATTTTTGTTAAATAAAAGCCTGGAACATAAGCAGATGGGAATTTGTGCCAGTAATTGTGCCAGAATTCATTGCTAATCAACGTATCTGTGTTTATTTCCATGAAATTGTGGTAAGCTTGAACCATTCAGTATCTTTTAATGAAAATTGAATGTAAATTGTTAATTTATGCCTGTATATATATGTGTAGTTCAGTGGCAAACAGGAGATAAAGCCTATAATGCTCCAGCCTGAACAGAGGGTGTCGGAGGGAAGTAAAACGGCATGGAATGGCCAAATAGTACACTGACACCTGGATGATTGATTAGACAGAAATAATGCTGGAAGTGCAGAGGCGTGGTAACCATTAAGGAGGTAAATACTGGTATAAAGTATTTCAGATGAAGCTGACAGTTGGCCTAACGCTCTGAACTCAATGTTTGTGTTGTATTGTGCTCAGTGTAGAACTAGAGTATCAATTAGTTATGAAGTAGAAGGTACATCCTTCTTGTTTTCAGGGACCGTGGTCTTGATGGTACTGAGCAGCACCTGGTCAGAGCTTTGCTGAATCCAGAGTCGGACAGCATACTCCTTGGTCCATTTAGCTATCAGTGAGGTGTCTCCAGAGCCCAGAGGAGAATTCGAGCAGAGGAGTCCTTTCCTGCCGCCATCACGCAAGATAAGCTGATTTGGCCAGCTGAGCTCAACATTATGTCCCCTCATCTTGAAATGACTTTGTAAAAATAACATTCAGAGGGGAATTTAATTGTCTTAATATCAGGAACTGAGAACATCTCCAATACTAGTCCCTAAAGACAAACTATTGAAGTCATGATGACAAATACCAACAGAGCTTGAACAAAACAAAACCAGTATTACCTCATATTACCACTACACAACTGACACACATAGGATATTTTTAATAATATATGTCACTACAATATTCATATTGATAAATTCTGTACATAACTTGTAATTTAAATTGATTGTGATTCCTGGTTCCCTTGTAGTTGAATCAGGACACATATTCATTCATGCCAGTAATGAATACATATTGTTATTTGAAAAGTTATCAGTGACTCCTTAAGATATCCTTTAGAGTGTTATATGTATGTGAGTGTCCCAGTGTTGTCAAGTATAGTGGAATAAATTAAATTGTTTATCTGTCTGTTGTTGTTTTGACTTACACTTCATCCTACACATACCCTAGACACATAACGTAGTCATCACATTATTCCAGAATAATTCTGACTGAGATATATAGATATGTGGTAGCAAGTAAGGTTATCTATAATACACTACTCTTAATAGATATAGATACCTTCACAGCTGATCTCAGTCAGTACACTAAGTCCCCTATAAATATTTATAACATCCCACTTCACCACAGCAGGGTCAGTTAAGGAAGAATGAGGAGAAGACTCTCCATTGCTGGAGGTAGAGGCAGCACCACGACTTTGGAACTCAAGAGTTTTAAGCGCCAACTCGTGCTGTCTCTGTTCCCTCTCCTTCTCGTGCTGTCTCTCCTTCTCTCTTTCCTCCTGCTGTCTTTCCTTCTCTCTTTCCTCATGCTGCATCCTGCGAATTTCCATTTCCTCGTCCATTTTCTTCTGCTGTAAAGCTTCGGCTGCTTCTTCTTTCCTCCTAGCTTCTTCTTTTTCCTCTTTAGCTTCAGCTGCTTTCCTCTCCGCATCATATCTCTCAAGTTCGTCTCTGACAAAAGCTTTCGCTTCCTCTCCTTCCAGTCCCTCCTCTCTCGCTTCGTCCCTGAGAAATTGTCTAAGCTTTGCCCTCTCGGCCATATTATGTCAGTGACTGAGACTAGTGGAGAAAGAAAATAGGAAAAAGGATACACTGGTTCCTACCACTTACGAGAAAAAAAACCCAAAAATTCAAAAGATGATATCCTTAACCCTGGGATACCTCCTCCAAAATAAAATCTAACTATCGCTGCTATTATCGGCAATAAAGCACTCAATGCAAAACACGACTACGCCAAATAAATGGTAGTTAAGATTACAACTGAAAAATAAGTTGCTACAGTGGAAAAGCAAAAGAATATTGCAAAAATTAAAGAGAAAAATAATCCCTTAATTTTTAAAAATCCACTATAAGTTCGCCCCTGAAGTCAGATCGGGTAAGGGAGGGAATTAATCTGGACAAAAAGTCCGAAACACACTCCTTAACTTAGTTCAAACGCCGTTCTGCCTCAGTACCCAGTGAATGTTATACACTCACCACTTTACCAGCATTTAGTATTACAATCAGCAGTTAACATATATCCCGACAAAATCAACCTGTAACCAAAATGTATATTATTCAAAGATGCTGTGGAAAAAAAAAAAACTTATTAGTTTGTGTGGTCAGCACGCCCGTAAACAGATCGCTAGTCTAGGGGGTAATTTTTTTTTTTTTTAAAGATATAACAACTCACAAGACATCACACTCTTACTCTATATCAGAAACAGAATCTTAAATACAAAATCCAGATAGACGAGTCCACGTTTGTCGTACTCGTCTTCCTATTCTAAGTACAAAGACCGGAAACGAGCCCTCATTTGTCGTAGATTTCCGATAGGAGAATTAAGACTAGGTTTGGTCCCTTCTGAATAGGTTTGAATAGGTGATAGACTCAGTGAGAGTTAGTGAAAGGTAATAGAATTTCCACACACGTGAGATGATAGATTTGATATAGTGGCTGTCTCTGAAAGCGAAAAGAATTCTTCTCTCTCTCACCTATCTTCTACAACAGTTGTTACAGCGTCAGACAGACTACACCAATATACATATTACGTATATTTCTATCACTCACAGGCACGCACATACACGTGACGACAGGTAAACACACAGACGTGGGAAAACTATAACAATGATATATATATTATCTAGAACGAGCTGACCAAACACGATTATTAAGTTCAAGAGCGATTTTAATATCAGGAAAAATCGGCTCACAACATCAAAGAAAGTACATCAAGGAAAATACATATACACATAGTCATAAAAAATCAAGGAAATGTTGCAAGGATGATAGCCCCGTTATAGTGTTAACTCTAGGTTTAGCCCGGCCCCGTTAAGAGAACAGATGATGGCGCCCGAGTCACAGATACATAGGGTTTGAGTCTAAGAGTTTTCTTTGTTTTATCTCGTAATTATATGCACAGAGTTTGAAAAAAATCTGATTTAACCTAAGACAAAAACACAAGAACTCTAGCCTTAGCAACAAATTATGCAGATTGAAAAAAAAAATTAGGACAGCAACAGGGTGTCAAAGATAAAATAGTGAAAAATATCACTCAAACCAGCGTACACTCATTCATTCCGCCATGGCTTCTCATACTTGTACTCACGACTTTGCTTGCTGCCTCTTGGAACACATTGATTTTAGATTTTCACACAGACTCAAAAAATGCAGTCTTCTGCCAAGAAGTCCCCAGTTCCAAAAGACGTATTTAACTTGGAGTCTCCGGGAACGACTACTTGGGTATGCAAATTTGTTCAAATGTCTGATTAAGTCACCTAACAATTATTCCAGGCGCGGGAGTTAGCAGAGCACAGTGTCAATAGCGTAGGTTTCTAAAAAATGATGAATGTCAGGTCGGTGCCTTCCCTCAGTATAGGATTCACTTTAGTCACACCACAGATTTGTCCACAAGATATAATCTAGTCGGGAAATGATTGTTAATATTCACGCCACCAGGCAGCAAATTATATAGAGTTTCTAGAAGAAATTAAGTGCTGGCTCCAAGGTCCAGTATTTATCATTACAGTCTTTGAAAACCCGTTATAGGGATATTAGTATTTCTGTCTAACTTGCACCGTCAGATCAGTGTTACTTGAGAAAACCCACGTGGTTCAAAATAAGGACTGTCTATTTCTTCACAAGTATGGAAACTACTACTAGGTGCTGGTAAAGTTAGGGTCACCCCAAAACTTTCACTGTGTGGAGGAAAAATAACACATATAATATAATAAACAGAATCTGTACTGGTTATAACTTACATTTAAACTTGCAAGCAGAGAGCTTTGCTTATCATTTAAACTTCCCGTGACGTAAGTTATATTTAAAAATCAGCAATCCTCATAAATTAAGGACACGTGCGTATTCCGTCACCATTCATGAGGCTGGATTCTAGAGTTTATACGTTAGTTTAGAAAAATACACTCGACTGAGTATTAGCAGTTAAATTAAATTCATAAATAGCTACAATTGCCGTTATAAGCTAGAAATTTAATTTTATTCTGCTTTCCACTGAATGCTTCCCTAGAAAATATAATAGCCTACCACTTTATTTCTCTTCTGCGCTAAAGAAATAGATTAAAATGAATTAAGCGATTTAACACTTTAACACTCACAAAATCTATATATCTATCATATTAATTACCTCAACCACAGAATTACAGGTAGTCGCACAACTTAAGAATAAAAATGCTGAAAATATTTCTGGAAGTCTAGAAGTTCGACAAATTGCCGAAACAAACTGAGATCTTCGCTAACAGCTATTCTGTTTTCGAGCGACCTATCTACTGTGGAGTCTATGAGCGAGAATGAAATTAAAGTTTCAAACTTGGCCAATATCTTAAAATCAGACAAAGGGCCCAAACTTATTTCGCCAAGCGAAATTATCTCCCCTACTCCCAACATTTACGTCCGCTTAACGCGTGTCGTAACTGTCACCTACTGACCACGATGTACGCGTGTCAGTTTCAAATCCCAGACAGCCTGACTCCATTGCAGGGCAGTTTTCACACTACAGCTGACCATGGCCCACCGTGAGCGCCGTGTCAGTTTGGGATTTTCCAGACAAATGTCTGGATACTGACCGGTGCAGATGTAAAGTATCACACCTCACCGGGACTTATGCCGAGAAGAAGCTCGCGCGCTCGGTGAGAATGTAGACGATTTGCTACGTCCTATGTTCAGCGAACCGACTTATCACGCCTTCTGACGCCCTGCAGCCCTGACATCTACGTAATATCGTCCTAGCGCGATTCTCAGTTTAAGAGAAAGGAAAACAGGTAAAGTTTGCGAATTATATGAAAATAATATTCGCAAAACGAATGGATGTAAATATACGGGAAAAATGAAATACAGAGATAATAAAAGAGAGAATTTGGGTGAACGAATAGGAAGAAGATGTAGGAAATTAAATGAATATAAACCCTACGTGACAAGGACAAATCAATGCTAAGACTCTAACAAACAACAAAAATGCAAAAAAGAAAATTAAATAACTGAACAATGAAATAATATGAAAGAAATAGCATGATATGAAATAAAAACTGCAAAATCGCTGGTTCCCAAGTTAGGCAAAGTGGAGGTTAAGAAACAAATAAGAAACCAGTTTTTTTTTTTTTTTTTGTCTATCTTTCTTTGCGGAAAACTTATTTAGTTAATCTCTCTTGTTGAGCCATTTCTTACGCTGAAATGACACTAAGCCTGTATGTGTCTAAAGATCTACGTTTAAAAAAGACACCGAGTACAGGTAGTTGCTTTAAGTAAATATTCGTTGTGTAGATTTCGGCTGTATCGATATGCCAAATTCTGCGTGCTTGCGTTTCCCGACCTGTAAATCGTGGGCTCATGATAAACACAATCAGATAAATAGCCAACATAAATAAAGATGTTTGTATATAATGCGCTTAAGGGCGTCTTTTTTAAAAGTCTCTCACGCAAACAAGGAAAGGAATAGAATAAACGCAAATGAAGCAAGCGTTATAATACATTTAACACTCCGTTGTTAAGAATTCCAGACGTCCAAATTGGCAATACATCTTCTCGAAGATGTCTTCAGATGATGGCGGTGGATGGATTAGAGCGGTTGTGTTGTTGCAACAATTTAAACCGCGTCAGCTTTGTTATTTAATCTATCTATCTATCTATCTATCTATCTATCTATCTATCTATCTATCTATCTATCTATCTATCTATCTATCTATCTATCTATCTATCTATCTATCTATCTATCTATCTATCTATCTATCTAATCTAATTTTATCTAATCTATCTATCTAATCTATCTATCTAATCTATCTATCTATCTATCTATCTATCTATCTATCTATCTATCTATCTATCTATCTATCTATCTATCTATCTATCTAATTATCTATCTAGCTATCTATCTATCTATCTATCTATCTATCTATCTATCTATCTATCTATCTATCTATCTATCTATCTATCTATCTATCTATCTATCTATCTATCTAATTATCTATCTATCTAGCTATCTATCTATCTGCTTGTCTGTCTGCCTTACTCTTGTACTCTTACAGTGTTGTAATTTTTATGTTATTTATCTATGTATTTATTAAATATTTTACATTAATATTTAAATGCATGTGAAAATAAATGGGTTCAGTACAGAAGACGAGAGAAAGGAAGGGCAGAATGTTAGACGGGCCTGCGTGCCCAAATCTGAGCCATTTGAAAATATCGTTCCTTCGCTCGCATGTTCGTTCTGTCTGTCTGTTTGCCTGCTTGACTATATGTCTATCTATTAGCTTGCCTGCAGGCCTGCCTATATGTCTAATCCTTTAGTGTCTGCATGACTGTTTGACTATTGGTCTACCTATTTCATTGCCTGCCTGCCTGTCTGAGATATCTGTGAAAGATAAATAGCTTCGTGAGTATGTTTACCTAGTTGTCTGCCCGTCTGTTTGTCACTCCCCCTGTCGTTTGACCTGTGACTGACAGCCAGCCTTGCTGGCCCTCTCTCAGTTCGCCTGTTCATTTATACCCTTCAAAAGAAGTTAAGGACCATTTTTATTAAGGGTGCAAAGTGAAATGAAAATGAACAATAAAAACACAGCACTTCAAAATATAACATGACAAGCTTATCAGTGACAATCAACACTATTTTCATGCAAGCCTCTGAGCCACATTTCGGACAGTAAGACCTTCCTGCAACCACGCAATGGCTCTTCCTTTATCCACAACACTCAGCTTTCGTCGTTGAGGCATATTGTTGTGCAATGGTTATGCAGCACTTGTGTTGCTTATAAAGACAATTTTGTGAGTACAGCTCAAGACCAACACTATAGTCTCCCACATGCATCACTCATTTTTGGAATAGCAGGTATTTTTTTAATGCTCAGACATCATTAAAAACACCCACATTTTGGTGTCTCAGCAGCATTTTTTCAGCGTGGATGCTGAGCTAAACACTAGCCACACGGTATGTTGGTGGCCCACGCAGCACGTGTTGAATGTTTTTTGTTCGAGAAAAATCAATGTCAGATTAATTGCTTATGAAATATAATTTTTTTAATTTTTATTATTTTTGGGTCATTTTCACCTATTGGTCCTTAACTTCTTTTGAAGGGTATATTTATATTTATATCAGTCTAACCATCAACGACAAACTCTCTCAGGACATAGAAGTTGACAGCCGCATAGGCAAAGCTGCAGCTACCTTTGCCCACTTCACATCTCGTGTTTGGGGAAACTCCAGACTCACAACGAATACCAAAGCTGCGGTATATAACGCCTGCGTCACCAGCTTACTGCTATATGGCAGCGAGACATGAAAAACATATGCTAAGCAAGAAAGAAGGTTCAATACCTTCCATCTATGGTGTCTACGCCACATCCTCGGTATTTCGTGGAAAGAGAAAGTGACAAATGTCGAGGTGTGTCGTTGGTTAAGAAAATTCTGGCAACATGTCGGTTAAGACCACCATGGTCTTTTAGTTCCTCCCATTTCTTACTATTATTGTCTCTTGACAGCGGTAGATTGGGGAAACGGGCCTATCACTTTATAATTGGACAGGTTAACTCCCCTTTTCCTAGCGCGGGGGAACGGGAGAGTATTTTTAGTCTTTTCATGTCTTCTGTATTTTGGTGTGCATAGGTTGTAAGGCGTCCCTGGACTCTTTTGTTGCTGGTGGCGGCGACATTCCTAGAATTCTTTGACACTGAGCTTGGTCACTGCACGTTCTTTCTGGTAGAATAGCGGCAGACTTCCCTGGTCTTTAAACCCGGGGAAAGCCGTTGCCTTTCATGTGACCGTGCCTGGCTAGAACCTCTACGTCAGAATGTCGGTCCAGCTTTAGTATTGCTTTTATCCAGGAAACCAAGTTCCCAGTGTCCTTGCGCCATTATTACGCACGCACCGTATTTCTGGAGACTTCGAATCGCAGGTGAGACGAACATCTGCAGGCCTTAATCTCCTATATAATTGGGCAACTCACTTTGTCTAGCAATTAATGTCTCCAGAATTCTCTACTGTAGAGTGGGCACTGTTCAATAACTAGTACGGACGACCAAATACATTGTTGGTGTTATTTGAATACTTTACATTTCGGTAAGAGCTCTTAATTAAATAGACAGTGGGTGTATTAGGAACTTAGTCGTAATCTTCATCAGGGGCTAAAGCGTATAGTGTAAGTTTTTTTCTATCACATATCATGACGGGAAAGTGAATAATTGTTAAGTTCTCTATCTACCACTAAACCATGAAGATGTTGCAAATAGTAACTTTTTTTGTTCGAAGGAAAGTGTGTGTAAGTTATGTAAATTTTTCATAAACAACGGTAAACCCTACTTAAATGACTGCTACGAGTTCCTGTAAAGAATTTCCTAGTGTTGTAAATAATTGTGTTAATGATGACTCTTAAGAATATACTGTAAAAAAAAACATCGACGAATACCCATGAGTACCTTTATAAGGTCTATTGTCATTTGGCATATATGTAAATATTGCTGTTGGTTAGGGGGTATCAGTCCAGTGGTTGTAGCGCGATATGAACCTTGTAGTGTTGTTATTATTTTTTTTTAAGACGCCTTGCGGGTGGAAATTTTCACGCAGGTAGGGTTGGATCAAACTCAACTGGTCACCGGGTTTGTTTACATTCAAGCCTTAAACTCATTTACGTAATCCGTATGTGCGTACGCCCAGTTTGCTCATACACCGGCGTTCGAGCGGTCGACACGGAAAGGGGAGAGGTTTGTGTGTGTATGTGTTGTTCAGTCAGCGCGGACTGGTTTGACTTTCCTAGCTAATTTGTAGGTTACATTGTTGGTTACTGTAAACGTTGCCTGATGTACTATGAACATTTGTAACTATATATTTGTGACGTGGAACGGAAATACTGATACAGTAATCTGACAGCCTTTGCTTTCCCATTTAGTGTCTACCATTGGCTAAGCCAAACCACGCAATTTTCTGTTTGTATGACTCACCTTTGAATCCACACCTTTTTTCTGGAACATAACAACAGAGATGTTTACCAACGTTTGCCAACCTGCCAGTTTAACAAGGGAGCGAATCGCGTTTGTTTACCTGAGTTTCTCACGCGAGCTGAGTGGCCAATTATCGGTCATTAGACGGACGCGCGTAGAGATAACGGATCGTTTGAAGAGAGACAAGGGGCGATAATACTTTCCCGACCACCTTTAATGGTCGCACGTTTCAGGTGGAGGTAATGTTTGATCTGTGCACGGCAAAATCATCTGATGTCGGTCAGCATCGCTGAGTAGAATGAACGAAGAAACCTTTGATCCGGGAAAAGCAGTTCCTGATTCCCCTACTATACAGAAGGTGTGAATTGTAACGTGTGAGAAGTTAATGTGATTGAATTTACAACAGGCCCCAAGTTTCGGTTCCTAGCATTTTTTTTTACGTTTTTAAGGAAGATTACGGTGGGATTTTTTATCTTATTCGTTTTTTTTATTTCTCTTTGTATAATAATAGAGTTTGGACTTTTTGTGTAGATTAAGAATTACGGTTTCTAGCAAAGATGGTAGTTTTAACTTTTAGACTGGCACCAGCGCGCTGTTTCATTGAGATAATTCGTTCATGGAAGATTTTCCAGTGTAACATAATGGCAGAGCATTTTCGGTTCTTCTCAGTGAGCGCGCTATAATTTTTAGTAAGGGTGAAATCAGATGGGGGTAGAGGGGGAGTTTTAAGCGCGTGGAAACAGGTCAGCAACGGAATTTTTCAGCTTGATCGTAAGTTCTAAAATTAGATCATGACCGCAGGCAATTCCTGGCCCGTTGGTTGGTTCATAGATCGACCCGCTTAAGAACAAAGCCTAGCTATGACTCACGCGTAGCGTGGTCTGGGGTAATAAATAAGCGGGGTTCCCTGGCAGAAGGGGAGATTTTTTTGAACTTCTACGCCTTGGAAAAGAACTGTCTGTATTTATATACAGAGCCGTCTGCTCTTTCGAGAGAAATTCGTGCTGGTAAATATGAAGTTAATTAAGCTTTAATAGTTTATAAGATTTTTGCAGAGTTGTTTCTAGGAGGTAAAGTTAATTCATAGAAGTAGAGCCATCAATGCTATAATTTTAATTGACTATAACTGACAGCGCAATTAGGTATTTTGTGAAAAGGTAGTAGGGAATTTTGATAGTTTCCGCAGAGTAGCTGTTTGTAGGAATTGGAATATTACTGTTATTTGTCAGAAGACAGGGGATCTAATTTTTCCTGGATTTGTGATTTTAAATGGTGCAGCGTAAAACACGCTCGCGGAATTAAATTAATTTTAGTTCATAACGGACATGCCATGAGTTACCCTCTTATCTAAATTATTATCAGAGTGCATTCATTCTTTTTATGAGATAATGAAAGCTTAAAGATGGTAGATGTTAAATACTATAATTTTGAGACACGATGCACGTAATTTCATTGTGATTTTCAAGGATTTGGAGAGGGGTACCTAAGCACGTGCTGCGTGTCCTTTTTTTTTAGTGGGGTGAATCTGATAACGGAAGGAGAGGGGAGATAACTAGGCATGCATTGTAAAATAGGATTTCAGTTCCTTTAGAAATGTTAATGTACATTGTTATCAGAATCGGGTGTAAATAATATTCCCGACACGTGGGTGTAGATTTCTCAATATTTGAGTTATAATATTAGCGAATAATACGCTAGGGTTTTGGTGTGTATTTAATTGTTCAAGTGTGTGTAAATTACCAGCGGACTAATTTGTGTAACGCTGTGGTAATAGAACGAGTGGCTTTAAATGTTAGAGCATGGGAAATTGTGTATTTTTCTCTGTGTGGGTAAAACCTACATTTTGAAGTCAGCAGTTACGGGTCTAGTTGGGATTTTTAATTAGTCCCTTATTTAATAGACATATGTTTATACTGATGAATTCATGGAGACGGGAGATTATTGTCTCGGGTGAAGTCTATTGTATTTGGGTAGCCAGGTAAACACATCGATCATTGTTAAATAGTAGGGCCAGGAATTTACTGGCAACAGGTTCATTCAGTGGTTAGAATGTTGTGACGGGCTAACCTAAGCTGAGTCTGGAGATTAGAGTGTCGATAGGACAGTATTTGAGGGAAAGTGGGGGTAGGCATGTTTACTAATCGCTGAAGCGATACTAGAGCATGGGAGCTGTATGGAAGATTTGAAAACTTAAGTGTTCGAGATTTGAAAAACTTAAGTGTTAGAGATTTGAGACTTAAGTGGTTGAAGAGTTGGGATTTAAGTGTTGAAGAGTGAGAGTTAAGGGAGTTAAGTGTTAAGGATATGGGAAATTTGTTGTGCGATATATATTTGTTATTGTTTTGTCCACAGCAGATATTTTCCAGGCGTGGCAGCTAGGGCTACAGTAGTCCTTGAGCGGCTAGAAGTTCGCCGGTCTTCTCAGGAGAAGAAGAGTCGGCAGAGCCAGGAAAGAAAGTGGAGTAGTGACAAGGGGTTCACTGGTGCAAACGTTTTGTACCCAAGAGAGCAAGGAGCTGGAAGCACAGACTTCTTCAGCAAGAGCAAGAGGTTCTTAATAAAATTCGGAGCTATTCACGCTCAGATAAAGCACACACTGAACCTAGGCGCAGGGCCTAGAGGTGTCGTGATTGGTCGGTCATAATAACACCGACGGCCCAGACCCAAGAGATGGGTAACGGGGCCTGTGATTTTTCCAGAATCGTCATTTGGTAGTGCAGAAGAGTCCAAGTCGAGAAACCAGAATGCCAATTCAAGTTAGCAGCTACAACGGCAGTCAGAGGAAAGAGGGTAAAAATACCTCTGAGCTGCAATAGAGGGAGAGAAGGAGAGTAGTGGAGGAGTCGCTTTTTCTGTAGGAACTAGGAGTGTCAGACAGACACTGAACATAACACTAGAACTCAGCAAGTCATCTGTAAGTTGTGTCGGAGGTGATAGAAGGGTTCTGGTCGTGGACTTGGTGATAGTCAGAGAATATTTAGCCTATAGTGGAGCAGCGGTGTAGGCACGTCATTTGTGTAGAAACACGTCTGCAGACAGACGGACAGTAGGAGTTAGGGTGTGTTTACATGATATCAGGTTGATTAGGAGAAAGACGGATCTGGTGTTCGAGATCCTCCTTCACATGTTGTTGTATTACTTACCTTTCTTCCTTACAGGTTGGGGGAAGGGCGACTGTGGGGTTACCTTACCTAATCACTTGAAATTAATTGTTATGTTCTTTCCAGGTGTAGGAACACGCATGTTTATTCTATTTTTGTAGTATGTTATATGAATTTTTTGTGTGGTGTAAATAAAATCCATTGTAAATTTCCGGCTGGATCAGTCACTTACTTCAACCTATATGTTGTCTGTAAGTGGTGTCTGTGGTGTTAAGTATTAAACCTTATCCCAGTCTTGGTAGCTAGAGGTAGTGAGGTTATCGCAAAACATTACGTCACTTAGTGGCAAGGGAGAGTCAATTTCGGTTCTCGACCCTTGACGCCAATAGCCTCATCTCCCACAGTCACTGTTATTTTCTTCTGAAATCTATCTTCTTAGTCTTTCTTTCCACTAGGGTCTAGTCTATTTAGGTAGGCAACCTCTAGTCTTAAATCCACTTCGTGACATAGCGTCCTCTGGTGATTATAACGTTATGATCTGTATAAATACCGCGCTCTCTCAAATTCAGTTATTAGAGTCGCTCAGAAATTCTTGGATAATCTAATCACGCCAGACTAGAATCATTTCTTTGCTAAATGTATTAAATTGTCTCGTGGGGATTTCATTTTCTGATTTGTGGTAATAGAAATTGTGCTTAAGTGTTCAAATGTATTATGTTTACCATTTTTATTCACTATAAGTCCGTAGCGTTTAAAACTAGTGAAATAACCTAACGCATAGATATTTCTTGCCAGTCGTTTAGAGTAATGTAATTTCAAACACCTCATTTTTCTTACACAAGGAGATACGGCTTAGCTGACTGAGATTATTAAGTGTGACGGATGAGTGACCGAATAGAATTCGCATTATATTTCATTGCGTGAAATTAAATAAGTGACTAGAGTTAATGTTATGTGACTAAACAATAAACGCCGACAAATAGCTAGTAGTGACAGGCGATTTTTGTTACAGTGCGCGTACGGATAAAGTAAATAATAATTGACTTTGTGCATTTTTCTCGCGGGCAAAAACGGGGGAGGGGGGAGGGCACATACCCTTTTTTCCCGACATGCCATAGCGGAAAACTTACGGGTGGATAGGATAGTAGCAGTTTTTAACTTGTTCTTTTCTTCCTTATCTAGCTCTTAGTCAAAACCAACGGCCAGCGGTCTAATATTACCAATACCATTATTATTTTTTTGGGTCTTCGATTTTTGGACCTCTTCGGTCCTCTTTCTTCATTCAGAGTGAGAAATAGAAACAGTAAGATTAATCGTAACTGGACGGTGCCTTATCCAGAATTATTTATTCCTTTTTTCCAGCCCACTGGGCATAAGAAAGAACATATATTCCTGACGTTTGACAGCCGTAGCAACGGAGTGATCCAGAAAACTACGCTGTTTCAAACTCGGTACTCACCATAAGAGCCAGCCGATAGGATTTACCATTATTATCAGTTTTACATATGGTAACTATTTGTCGTAGCAACCAGATGCTTGACAATACAGGAATTACTTTTCTCCTTTTGCAACTGTGAACGTCCCGGGAACGTCTTGCTTCAGTAACTATTCGCGGTGACACAGGATTCATCCAGGAAAATTAACCCACCAAATTTGGCGTCCACCTTGTAATTATTATCCGATATAAAGGTGGACTGGGGCCAGATTTGGGCGACCCACATGACAATATAGGTTTAGACTATTGTAGTTTTTCAAGGAATACCAACACCAGATTAGGTAAGCAAGAGTGTTTGTGGCCACATATGACAGAGTGAGAGATAGAGAGAATATTTTCATTTGAAACAATCATTGTACTAACTTCTTTTTTATTTTCGCTAACTGAGTACTTTACTGAGTAGAAATTTAGTAGGGACTTGTTCTTCATAACCTATTCTGTAACGTAGTGTTTATCTTTGACCTTTGGGTTATTAACTTCTTTTAGGATCCTTTCGTTAAAGAGGATTTTATGTATTTTCACATGTTGGCATCACTTAGATCTGTTAGCAGTTTAATTTACGCGGTAATATTTCTACCTGGAATCAACATGATATGTTTTGCACTATTAGTAATTGTAAATGAACGCGTTAATAGTTTGAAGTATCTAAGCAATTATGACGATGATGTGTTGCGCTAATTGATTAAAACGGTTGATCTTGGCCATTCGTTTTCATGAATCCGTCAAAATAAGACGTGATATATTTCGCTCCCACACGAATTGAAGATTGATGATAATTCTCCTACGTGGCTTTGTTGTACGATGGTCGCCACAAGTATTTCTTTAACATGCCGAACGCAAGTATAATAGTTCGAGGATCATTTATAAGAGGGGTCTTTTTCGGGAGCTATCAATAATAATTCTAGTCTTCATATTCTGGTTATCGCTACTTGGATGTTTCCGGATGCCGACATCTTCAGTATATAGGCCAGAGTATGTGACGATATGTAAGACGGTAGGAGACACATGTTGATGCATGTAATGATATTATGCCATGTACTTTGAATTGTGGAGTTGCCTGAAGCAAATAAATATGCGTTGTATTGTGGACCCAAAACCCAGGTGTTTGGAGCTAATATGTAACATCAAGTCTTAATCACCCAAACCATTCGTTTGTACAGCACGATTTGCTCATCTGCACATATTCATCAGTTCTCACAAACTACAAGTAACAATATAGAGATAAACACTGAAACAGACGACTGGTGGCCAGTATAGGGAACGATTTTTGTCAAGAATTTTATTACGAAGGATCAGAGAGAGATATCAATTTTTTGGATTTTTCATGAACAGTTTTTCCGTCGTTAGCAAAATTTGCATATTTCTCAACGTACAGCGCATGCGCAATAGAAAACCATGACGACACACCAAAAGTTTCTCTCAAGACGTTGATTCCTGTGTTGCTGAGAAGACTTCGATCAAATCTCAAACATTTCCTGTACCTTTATGGCCGCAAATTGATCAGGGAAACTGCTATTAGGATGCCTGTAACCTGTCTCAAGTCACCAGTCTGTCTCGTGGCGTAACCGTATGGTGCATACCAGCGTCATCGGAGATTTGTTGTTCGGCCGTAAGATAAGTACCATTTTTGGTCATTGAAATTTTTTTCAGGTTACATTCGGGGCATTCCCTTTAGCAATATATATATATGAATATATATATATGTATATATATATATATATATATATATATATATATATATATATATATATATATATATATATATATATATATATATATATATATATATATTCATTCATATATGTTACATGTTATACGTATATTAATATGTTAGGTATGTGGTCGATTTTCGGGAGTTTTGATTTTGTCATACCGCTTCGGCAGGTCGCAATTTCAAAACCGTTCCTAGGGACATTTTGAATATTTTCAGTTAGCGAAAGATCGACTGATATAAATTCATCGCATCCTCTGTTTGCTCCTGAATTTATTCAATATTATATGTTTAGGTGTAACGTTTTGTTTATAATAATAAATAATAAATTCTTTAAGCACCAAACACGGCGCATAAGGCAGAAATCAGTGCTCTCCAGATTGTTCGTTGTGACGCCACTCCTCTTAGCTCTTGCACATTATTTAATCCCAACGTTCTTCCTTCTCTTATTATTGTTCTTCTAAGTGTTTCTTTTGGTCTTCCTTTTTTTCCTCTTACCCTCAGGAACCCAAGTGAGCGCCTGCAGTGGTATTCTGTTGTTTTGCATTCGTAGGACATGACCGTTATATGACCATCGTCTTTTCCTTATATAGTCGGAGACAAATTTCTGCCTAGAGTCTTCTCTTATTTGTCGATTAGACTTAAATTCTTTCCAACTGATGTTCATGAGTTTTCTAAGACATTTGTTCTCGAATGTATTCTGCTTGTTCTCCAATGATTTTGTTATTTTCCAACTTTCACAACTGTATGTTAACACTGAGATAACATTTGAATTAAACAGACGAAGCTTGGTATGTATATTCAGTGATAGTAATTTCCAAATGTTAGATAATCTATTGAAGGCGCTGGCTGCCAAAGCAATTCTAGTATGAATTTCTCTTGTTGTGTCACCATCCTGAGTCATTTTACTACCTAAATAATTGAAGCTTTCAACTTTCTGTAGTTTTTCCCCGTTCAGGATGATATCAAAGGTCCCGTTGGAAAAGTTCATAACTTTAGTTTTAGAGGCATTTATTTGGAGACCTATTTTAACCGAGAGATGACACAGATTATTTACTGCTTCTTGGGATTGTCTGGGTGTTGAGCTTAAGAATGCTAAATCATCTGCAAAATCCAAGTCCCCCAGGAATTTTCCATTTGTCCATTTTATACCTAATTGTTTATACACATTGTATTTTCATTGTACTTGGTTTCATTTTATTTATTTTTTCGTCACTGTTCGTAAAATTTTGTAGATCTTCCCTATTCTATCATTCAGTTTTACATGTCAGCTGGGTTTATTTTATCAATGGGTCCGGTCTAGTTTATTTTTAGATTTTTGTTGTGCTTTGACCTCATTTCTGTTTGCATCGTAATTCGTTTGTAAAAAGATTTTATTCGGTTGAAAAAGATTTTCTGGTGTGGCGTTTTTAGATTGTAGTGTGATATTGTCTCCTCTGGGTTGCATTCCCATAGTCAGTTATGACTGAAGGGGCTATTATTATTATAATCAGTCTACAGATCTATATATGACTGTACCTTACCACGCATGTTATACACGGCGCGACTAAGGAGGGTTGGGCACGGACTGTTAGCCTATCATTTAAGCCAAAAACACGTGTGTGCTGCTGAAAAAAAAAAATCGAAGTTCCGGACCGTTAAAAAATAGAGATATAGATTGCGATCAAAGCGTTAGATAATACCACCCAAAGAATCATATCCAAAACATGGGATGTCCTTTACACAATAAACCTGTCATGCAGAAATGTAAACTGATGAAAAAAAAAACCAAAACAAAACACAAACAGGAAATACAGTTTCATCGCTTCGAATGACACGGAAGATTTGCCTATAACTAATGAAGCACGTGCGAGCAGGATTATTTTACCAACAAACTTCGAGAGTAAGGAAGAAATGACGTCATCACGTTTGGGTGAGGATCCTTTAATAGCAAAATACCTGATATATCCTAGGATTTCTCTGCTTTATTTTATAACATTTATGGCTTGACTAGTTTTTTTTTTCTTTCTGTCAGCACTTTGACGTTTGTGTGAAAGAGTTTCGTTCTAAATTGAAGGTATGCAGAAACATAAAAAAGCAGAGCTTCTACCTCGTAGACAGGTATGTTTACAAGTCTGTGTCAAGGTGAAAGTCGAAATGGCGTGCATGCTGATTTTACAGGTGTAGATGGACAGATAATGAGCGGTTTGTTAAAATCTCCTAATGCAGCACAAACCACTTAGAAACAACACTTAATGACAAAGAAACAAACAACATACATGAAATAAAACTGAAAATTACTCATGTGACTGCGCAGCCAATGACTGCCGTGTTCCTTCCTCGCTTGACAACAAACCACGCAGACCATATCAGGAAATTTGCAGGACTGTAAAAAGGAATGTCACATAGGTTAGCATAAAGTGTAAGCTAACTGCCTGGAAATACTGACGCCCATCTTAGGTCTATATATTTCAGCTTTTCTCTGTGTCAGCTTCCCCAACAAGAGCTCTCTGTGAAGTCAGCTTCCCCGACAAGAGCTCTCTGTCAAGTCAGCTTCCCCAACAAGAGCACTCTGTCAAGTCAGCTTAGCTGACAAGAGCTCTCTGTCAAGTTAGCTTCGCCGACAAGAGCTCTCTATCAAGGCAGCTTAGCTGACAAGAGCTCTCTGTCAAGTTAGCTTAGCTGACAAGAGCTCTCTGTCAAGCCAACTTCGCCGACAAGCTCTATGTATTAACATGGCTGCACGTAAAACACGTGCCATAGACTGGAACACGAAGAAGTGGTCCCGAGATCTGCAGCTGGAACCTCAGTAGCCCAAGTGGAGCACCTAGCAAGTAGGACCAAAGCCTCAACCAGAGTGTCATACATAATGGTGTCCACTCAAACGAGAGTTCGGTACTTTCAATATCACCCAGGCCCAACAGCTGAGGAGTATTCTGGAAGGTGAGAGCTGGCTGGAGAGCTGGCATGATGATCATTGAGGACCAAGTTCATGTATTTCATGACATCATGACCCTAGTGGTCCACAGAGAGCTCAGAATGCAGGTTGCAGAAGATGATTCACAGGCTATGTTAAATACAAAACTCCCAGTTTATGGGAAGTACTGCAGTGTGCAAGTGCTGATGGCAGCATTCTCTTATTATTAAGTGTCTAAATGAAAGACTCTGCAGCAAGCAAAAGAACAATTCCGGAACATTTTCTGGAAAATGTTAATAAAGCGTGCATCGCACTATGAAAGCTGAATTGAACACCCATTAAAAGAGCACAGGCCTTTCAATTATTATTTCTGTTATGATGTATTGGCCATGATAAGTTTGACTACAATATCCAGTGAAGTTGACATGGAATGGAAAACAATGAAATAACAACAGGAGAATTAGTGTCGTCTTGAGGTCATGCAGCAGAAGCATGACATAATTATGTCCCATCATGTTGTAGCTGACAACTTTCTCGTGTTAATCAAATCCACTCAAGTACAAGGAAGCCATTCTGGACATTCTTTCACCGGCTTTACGAAAAGTTGCAGAATTTGCTGCGAGCAGAAGACAAGAGCAGTGTCACCGCTTCGGAGTAATCTACCCTTAGATGCAATGTCGCTGAACAGCTCAGAGATGATTTACTTCGAACATTAAAGAAGAATGATAGATAAAAAAATATACTCCAAGAACATGCAGCAATATTCCTGTCATAAAGAGCCCATGCCGTAAAGTTTACAGTGGCGGAGCCAGTTTCCAGAGCTGAAGGTGGCAGAGTTGAGGTAACTGGCTTACAGACAGAGCCCCACGGAGAATATTCAGATGTGAAGAGGCTAAGGGCAGAGGTGACCCAGTTAAAAGCGCAGATTGCTCAAATGTCATAACGACAGACAGTCCGATATTTCAAATGTAATAGACCAGGAATTGTCTAGAGACAGAAGTCACAGGCACGTAATAGACCCCTCTACGACTGGGGTTCAAATTGCGGAATAGAAGCGTAATGATTCAGAGATAAAAATAGTTGGTGGCTGCCCTGATTGTAATATATTACTGGCAGAAATGAAATCAGATGTGTTCTTCAATCAGGATCCCATGTCTCAACCATTACGGACCAGTACTTTAAGCTGCTCTGGAGATCGTGCCTTAGGTCAGAGGTCCCCAAAGGGGTCGATTTCATCTCCCAAGGGTCGATATCGACATTCAGGGGATTGATAAACCCCAGAGGGTCGATCGGTGGTCGATCTAATTTTTGGGGTCGAAAGTTGACAATCACATAAGAAATAAAAATGCCTGCCATGGCCCACTTGTACATCTGTAAGTGATCTTGTGTGCGATTAAATGTTTGTTTCATACCTTGCCGTAAATCACCTTGAATAATTGAGAGATTTCAAGTATGTTTCGAGGACCGGACAATAATGCCTGTACATGACTGGATTAAATAGAGGAAAAGAAAATATTGTATTTGAATTTCAAAACAAGATGAACTCATCGATATGTGTGCGGATCTCGAAGCTAAATCATTGTTAAAAAATAAAGCCTCAGTGACTTGGAGCAATGTAAGTACTGCTCAAAATACCCCAAGCTTTGTGCAGCGGATGAGCCGTTTCTACGTACCTTCCTAAGCTCATACCTTGTTGAAGCTGGTTTTAGCAACGCAAATGCAGTTTTATCAAAGCAAAGGAACAGACTGAACTTGGAAGAGCGACTAAAACTCACCATTCTCCTACTAAATAACAATGCCCTTGTTAAAGCTAATCAGCCATATCCTTCCCATTAATGAATTTAACCAGTTCAATAAAAATGTAACGTTAATCTATTGTGCCTCTAGAACCACTACTTTATTTTATTTAGTTATTTATTTTTGCATGGAAGTCGATTAAGGATCACGTATTCCATGGAAGGATCGGGGTTAAAACAGTGTGGGGACCACTGCCTTAGATGAAAGTAAATGGGTACGATTGACTGCAGCTACCGGTGTCACATTACCATCTGCTTGTCATTTAATAGTTGAGGTTAACATTGGAAAGACATGTGTCAGGAAATGTGGCGTGTATGTGGTTGATCGTCTCAACGGGTCTGACTGTGACGTACGTCTAGTTTGACAAGTGAATTTTCCCTGATATGATGGATGATTTAAAGGGACCTCTAGCTTTTCATAACATTAGAACCCCTGAACATTTGTTGTAACCTTTCGTTTCGCCAGAACGAACCGACCGGGACTCATTTAGATACAGCGACGAGATCAAAGAGACAGACCGAGGGATTTCAGGGGAGACTATCGGCGTTATCAAAGACAGTAGTGGTCCCTGCTACGAGACGCAGTTGCTTGCCACTATTTTCGCGTCTCGGTGTCAGTCGTAGAACCGAGCGAACGGGGAAACCGAAACGGGCAGCAGCGAACGGAGATACGAAGACCAGGGTGCGGTTTCTTCTCTTGATTTGGCGGTCAGATCCCCAAAAGTTCGTGAGATCAAATAAGCTGTCAAGTTTAGCATGTCCCACTCAACTTACATTCCATTTTAGCTAAATAGACCAGGAAGACCAGACACGTTATCACTCACTGGCCAGACCTTTACAGAAGCACTAGCTTTATTGAAATCTTGTTATAGATTTTCCCCTGGATTATATATATAAATTTGCAGTGTTTTCTATTCTGTGCAAAGCGGTAATATATATTGTGTAAAGTGATCAGTGGTCTAGTTCAGTCATTCTATTTCAATGGATTTTGTGTTAATTTAAATCTATTAAATTAAACCATCTCAATAGTTCCAGTTGTAAATATAATGATCTATCTATTATATTATTTCAAAAGATAATAGATGCTTAAATTAACTTTTAAAGTCGCGAAGGAATTTATAATTAATAAATTCAGTTAAGTCCTAGTTTTATAGATGTGTGTTTTAACCACTAGAATTCGCGCAGTGTTTATTAAATACATAATTAAATACTCGAGTGTATTATAGGCTTAACGGGAAATTTATCGCGCTTGATTTTTCGGTATGTTACATGTCTTTTTTCTTTCACACAGAGTGATCGTACCTGCGGTCCCAGCTAAATAAAGAAAGAAATAAAGAAATCATCCTATAAACTTCCAGTCATATTGAAGAAACATTTCTTTTAAAATATAATCTTGTGGCGGTCCTTGCGACCTAGCTGTCAGAATTAAATGAAATAAAGCCCACCCAAGAACATTTTAAAGAATAATCATCAATTTAACTTACCATCTGTAAGATAAACTGGAAGATGAACAGTGCCAGTAGCGATAATTCATATACTGCTTTATTGCGAGAGATTACCGATTTACCTGAAAGTGACCGAGCCTAGTTTTTCCTCACTGGATTAAAAAACGTTCCCGGTCAGTGGCTATCATCACGCAGTGAAGGATTATACCATCACCTCATTTTCCCCCCTATGTCGAACTGCTTCAGTGCCATCCCATAGACTCGTTTCTTTATAATAAAACACAAGAACTCTTAGAACTTCGAGTCCGGCGATAAGCGGGAATATTTGCTCTCAGTAAATCCTCGCATTATCTGGGGCGGGACATAGAAGGACTAGACAGTTGTCATACGTCAAGAGTTAATTATTGTGTTTATCATTCTAAGGGATTGTCTGATGCTGCAACTCGGTAAGTGTGTGGTGTATAAGAGTGTGGATCCGCACAGAGTGTATGAATGACAGGAAATTAATTCTTTTGTGTAACCATTTTGTTAACTTGCTTACCTGGTAATATATATCTTTTCTGTATATCCTACATTGTTCCTTTAAGCGGGATAGTTGATAATTTGTTAACTATTTTTAAAACCCCCTCCTTTTCATTTGCTTAGTAAAGGGAAGAACAATTGGGAAGAACAGGATTTCTTTCTACCACCTATACCTAATTTGGTAACACCTCTTTTCAGAGTAATTAACTTTACTGTTAGGTTAACTTACCTATGTTCCTGATATTATCTATCTCTGGACTGGGTTTATCTTTGTCTAATAAGCGGGAAGGGCTAGTCGATACCAATCTTCTTCACCCCTCCCAAATTTGTTATTTGCATTTGTGTACTTATGATAATTTATGTAATACCTGATATTTGTTAGTGATTGATGTTTAAAGTGAATAAAATAACATAAACTCATTTAGTTCTGTGTGTTGGACATACCCACAGCCCAACATTTCCCCTATTCGTTTAATATAGTTTGTATCTACATCGTCTGTGTGTGTGAAAAACACCAAATCGGTGTGCGCGCAGATGCGTGTCTGGAAAACTGGCACATAATTGTTTGACCAGGAGAGCGGAAGAGAAGATTGAGAGAAGCGAATTGTCGTAAATAAGTCTGTCTTTACTCTCCTCCAGCACGCTGTGAAGCAACTATTTAAATATCTACATTTTCTATCACTGAGCTTTCAATCATCATTTTCCACTCTAAACCGGACCACTATTTCTACGACTCTTTTCTCTCAAAATAAATTTACGACACTGACCATAGAGACAAAGTGCCTGGTATAATATGCCTCAACCTTGAGGGATGTTTTGAGGGTGGACTATTCGGGTCGAAGGTATCTTTCGAGGATCAATCGTGAAACCTCTTCCCCCTCACCCATAAGCTATTTGGTTCTAGTACGTTCTAAATTATACAAAACATATTGTTTATTATGCGAAAAACGAGCCTTGAAAACGAATGTTATCTAAAATTCATAAGCGTAACCTACAAACGTCTAAGCAACCTATCACATATTAGGACACGAACTGGAAGGAGGGCATGAACCTTAAATATTCACCGCCCCATTCCCCCCCCCCCTACCCCGGACTACGCAGTTGGAACAAGCACTCTCAGATATTTCATTCTCATACACAATTTCTTTCTTTATTCACCTGCACATTCCTTTACTCTTGCTCAAGATGTAATATACTAGCTGTAAGTACCCGGCTTTGCCTGGGTTATCTAGTAATGATTTGTAAAACTTCTGAAAATAAAAAAATTGAAAATCAAACTACGATATTTTGATTAATTCATATTCTGTTTTCTTGACAGTTTTTTTTTTAAATCCTACACACGCATGCATTCCCTGTTTTTCCCAGTTTTTCTTTAGTATTATATATTCTTATTTCTTTTCAAGCAGAAAAATTATCGCACACGTTCTCATCATAATATCTTGTCTTAAATGTCTTCTTTTATATATATTTTTCATATTTATTTTATTACAGGAATACTGCCATTTTAAGCGTCTTTACACATATTATCCCACGTTTACTATTCTCTTACACATACTACTTCTACAGGGTGTTTATAAAGTCGCTGTGCAGTGAAATTTACGCCCCGGCGAGACTACGTCACCAGAAATGTGGTTTTCAATTGGGGCTTGTGTAATGCTGCACACGGGATTGTGGAACACAGCATTGGAACACAGAATATCATGACGTAAATTTGCATCATTCGTGACGTAATTTCTAAAATATTTTTCAAATTCACTGCACAGCGACTTCATAAACACCCTGTATATTTCACCTCTCGTACACACATCACCTCTCGATCATTCTTCTTGTCAACATATTACCACTCGTATACTCTTACTTCACGCATATTACCTGTCGTTGACTTTTCGTACAATCATATTCTCTCATTTTTATTGTTCTTAAAAGCTCCCCTAGATATCCTATGTCTTCTCACATACACACACACATTATTTGACTCACTGCTAACTCTAACTCATTGTGAGACTGCCCACGTCAATATGCTTATACTTCCTAACGTACTTCCTTACATTTACCTCTTCACATTAACGCATTTTCACATTGCTCCTAACAAATAAACGTTTAATTTGTGCCAGTCGCTCATTTTCTCAGTCTTTCCGAAACACATCAATAATTTATCCGATGTTCACAAGCACAGTCGGCGTCTGTGGCCTAATGGATATGAACGCAGTTTCATAATCCAGATATACCAGGTTCGAAATCTGCTGGGGACCCAAAGATGCAGCAATAGAGAATTCAGTCAGCGACCCATAGCTTGACTGCTTGCATCAGAGTCAGCGAACCAGAGCTGACTAAGACCCTACTCCACCTCCACGTGGTGGTCCTGGAAACAGTCTGCATCACTGCAGTCTGGCTGAGCAAGTAGGGATCGCAGAGGGAAGGCAAACCCGGTCCCAAAAACTGCCGTGCTGAAGTCGGATGTGTCGACCGAAAGGTGCAGATATCACAGCTCCGGCGTAAACAGACACAACGCAACCACCGTCCTTTTCAGTACGAACGAGGAAGAAGAAGAAGAAGAAACCTGCTGCAGGCGGTTTGGTAGCAGATCGCTATGTGTGGATTTTTAACGATGGTATAAGCGCCGTACCGTTCAGAAAGCAATGGCAAACTACTGAATGAAAAAATTGCCTAGAAAAATAAAAAAACAGCCAATAAAAGCTGGGGTTGATTGCCACGTCCTGTAAAGGATAAGCAACTAACTAACTCACAAGCACACATACAGAAAATGGAGAAAGAAAAAACAAAAAAGGTGACTATCTGATATAAACAAAAGTCACACACGCATACTCAAAATCCAGGTAAAATCAGATTAACATAATGCATACCTGGGGAGAAATATTTCTCATTGTCTATTAAAATACCACGTGTCCTTGAATGGTCAGGCCAGCAAAACATAATTCAACATATGCAAAATAGATTGTGCCAAACTTAAATGCAAGCTACAAGAATATCGTCTCAGTACTAAGTGGCACAAGCGAAGCATGGGGGTTTAGACAAAGCACAAAGAAACCTGTTTTAACCGACACTGAGTGAATGCAAGAAACCTTGCTTATCCGGCTTTATTGATCCTCTTTTAACCGATACATAGTCTGAATGTAATTTTTAACAAAACAGTAAACACTGTTCGCTTGCTAATCAGGTCACAGCAGTGACTCACAGTTCACCCCACGGTGCTTCACAACATGATTGGCCCTTAAAAGTAAATTTTAAAAAGTAAGTCTGGAAAAAAAGTAAATGGAACTCTTTAATTGACTTTTGCAACTGTTTCACGGGAAAGCTTTTTTTAACTGATATAGAGTGAGTTTTCAGTTACCCGTCTTCTCTACGACACACAATTTATATGCCGTGAAGCCTGTCAGAAACAACACAGGATGCCAGTCAACGAAAGCACAGGGACATTCATTTGTTCATATAAGTGCTTACCTTCCAGAAGCAGCTTTTACTCATGGTTAATTTCATGAAGCTGTCACGCGAGGGAGGAATCCAGACAATCTTAATGTATATATTTAGGACACCAGCAGATAACGGAAAAACTTGAGGGAGGGTGAGAGAGAGAGAGAGGAGGGTATGTATGGAATAAGCCGTTAAGACACGTGACAGGGGGAACGGAAATGTAAACAGCCAAATGTATGATTATGCGAAGAAAAACAAACGAGAGTAGTTTGCGAAGATCTACTTAACACTTTTGACGGTAAATACTATGTGAACTACATCCATTGTTGATGTATGGGTAAGTGTCTGTTGTAGATGTACAGATAAATGTTACAGATGTGCTGATCAGTGTATATTATAGATGTACCTACTTACTTACTTAGTCGTTCCCCTTCTACCGTGAGGTGTAGAGGTTTGGAAGAGAGAGCGCCAGACTATCCTATCGGCTGTCTTCCTCCTGGCCTGGTTCCATTCTAGTCCTCGGTCCTTCAAAGATTGTCTAATGTTGTCCTCCCAGCGGACTCTGGGTCGTCCTGGGGGTCTGGATCCCTGGCTCTTTGTTTCCCATGCTTGTCGTGGTAGCCGATCTTCTTCCATTCTGCAGACATGGCCAAACCATCTTAGTTGAGACTGTTCAACTTGGGTCTGCAGATAGATGTACCTAAAAGTGTAATTTAAGTTGTGCTGATGTCTGTTGTAAATGTCCCTATAAGTGTATCTTACAGATATAAGGATAAATGTCTGTTGTAGATGAGCGGATAAGTGTATGTTACAGATGTGAGGAAAGTGTCTGTTGTAGATGTATACATAAGTGTTACAGATGTGCGAATAACTGCGTGTTATATATGTACCTAAGTGCATTTTAAGATGTGTGGATAAGTGTCTGTTGTAGATGTACGGATACAGTGCCAGTTGTGAGTGTGTCGATTTTTTTTTTTTTTTTTTTTTTAACCAGCAGCACTTGGGCTTTCAGCCCTTCGGCCCAATGAGATGTCATTGCGAGGCTGGGGAACCTGAGGACTTTCCTTCCAACCCGGTCAGGAGCTTCGCTCCTTCCCATCCACAGAGGGTTTATCACAGGAGCCGTTCAGGCTATTCAGTCAAATTTCCGGCCGTAAACATTTCTTCAAACGCCGACGCCCGGGTTTGAACCATGAACACCTGGTCGCCAGTACAACGCCGAAGCCATTACACCAGCGCGGCTCCCTGAGTGTGTCGATAAGTGTATGTTGTAGATATACCTTAAAGTGTTTGTTACATATGTGCGGATAAGTATATGTTGTAGATGTGCGGATACAGTATTTCTTGTTGTAAATGTACCTATAAGTATATGTTACAGATATGCGGAGAAGTGCCTGGTGTAGATATACCTATAAGTGTAAGTTACAGATGTGAGGATATAGTATTGGTTGTATACTGTTCAAAAAAAGAAACGCATAGCTATCCGAGGGCGCGATTTTATGAGTTTGTAAGTAAAATTTGGTGCTAGGGTATATAAAAACCAGCCTCAAATGTTCTTTACAGTGCCACATGCACGTGTTGACCTGAATTGCGTTCGTTTTTGTAATCGTTACAACGCAGTGGTCAATAGTGTATATGACGTAATTTTTGACCACAGCTCATGTTGCGCGCACGTGAAAGCAACAACATTTGGGGTGAACACTATTCACTGACTACGCAACTGAAACCCTATAAAAGGATAACGTTACACACAAAAAATTCAGTTAATTTTCAAGCAGACATTTATGCCGTCTCTATCGATAAATTTAAGGAACATTGCTATTGGCCGTTTGCACGCAGGTGAAAGTCAAAGTCAGGTTGCCAGGCATCTAAACGTGCATCAGAGTACCATCAGTCGACTTTGGCACCGGTTCCACGCATCCATGCCCAGAAGATGCCAGTCGCTGATCGATGCAAGTGGAGGCCACACACCATACTAACGGGAAAGCCCGTACGCCAAAAACTCTCGTGACCCAGATGCAAAACAACTGTCAATTGATTGGGTGAACCCTAAGGTATTCTTTTGTGCAATTTGAACAATTAACTCATTAAATTAAAAAAGTTATTGAATGTCAAAATTGTGGCTATGTGTGTATTCATTAGCTATGCGTTTCTTTTTTTTTGGACAGTATAGAAAGATTAACTGAAGTTTAAAACAAATGTTGGGAAAGGTTACGACTAAGTATCCACAAGATTGGGATAGAATATTACCCGCTATTCTTTTCGCCTATAGAGAAATTCCCAACGAAAATACGGAGTTTGCGCCATTTGAATTATACTGTTCAAAAAAGGAAACGCATAGCTACTGAAGGCACACACATAGCCACAATTTTGACATTCAATAACTTTTTTAATTTAATGAGTTAATTGTTCAAATTGCACAAAAGAATACCTTAGGGTTCAACCAATCAATTGACAGTTGTTTTGCATCTGGGTCACGAGAGTTTTTGGCGTACGGGTTTTCCCGTTAGTATGGTGTGTGGCCTCCACTTGCATCGATCAGCGACTGGCATCTTCTGGGCATGGATGCGTGGAACCGGTGCCAAAGTCGACTGATGGTACTCTGATGCACGTTTAGATGCCTGGCAACCTGACTTTGACTTTCGCCTGCGTGCAAACGGCCAATAGCAATGTTCCTTAAATTTATCGATAGAGACGGCATAAATGTCTGCTTGAAAATTAACTGAATTTTTTGTGTGTAACGTTATCCTTTTATAGGGTTTCAGTTGCGTAGTCAGTGAATAGTGTTCACCCCAAATGTTGTTGCTTTCACGTGCGCGCAACATGAGCTGTGGTCAAAAATTGCGTCACATACATTATTGACCACTGCGTTGTAACGATTACAAAAACGAACGCAATTCAGGTCAACACGTGCATGTGGCACTGTAAAGAACATTTGAGGCTGGTTTTTATATACCCTAGCACCAAATTTTACTTACAAACTCATAAAATCGCGCCCTCGGATAGCTATGCGTTTCTTTTTTTGAACAGTATAGATATGTGGATACAGTGTCGGTTGTAGATATGCAGAAAAAGTGTATGTTGCAGATGTGCGGATACGTGTCTGTTGTAAATGTACCGATACGTGTCTGTTATAAATATGGGGATAAAGTATTGGTTGTAGATATGCAGATAAAGTATTTGTTGTAGGTATGTGTATAAAGTGGAGGTTGTGGATGTGCAGATAAAGTGTGTATTGCAGATGCGAGGATAAAGTGCATTTTATGTGTGGGGATAAAGTCTTTATTGTAGATGTACGGCCTGTTTATGTGTGCGGATCGTTATTGAAATGTGTGGATAAAATGTCTGTTGTCGATGTGTGGATAAAGTGTATACTGTGGATGTCTTAATAAAGTGTATGTTGTGGATGTATGGATAAAGTGTCTGTTGGTTGTAGATCTGTAGATAATTTGTTGTAGATGTGTAGATTGTAGATGTGTGGATAAAGTGTTTGTTGTAGATGAGTGGATAATGTGTTTGTTGTAGATTTGTAGATAAAGTATTCGTTGTAGATGCCTTAATAAAGTGTATGTTGTAGATGTGTGGATAAGATATGTTGTAGATATGTAGATAAAGTGTTGTTTTTTGTAGATTTGTAGACAAAGTGTTCGTTGTAGATGACTTAATAAAGTGTACTGTGTAGATGTGTGGATAAGGTATGTTGTAGATGTGTAGATAAAGTGTTTGTTGTAGATACCTTAATAAAGTATATGTTGTAGATTTGTAGATAAAGTGTTCGTTGTAGATGTGTGGATGAAGTGCATGTTGTAGATGTTTTGCTAGCCTAAACAACATCTGGAAGTCCTCTCAGTACAGCACAAACACAAAAAAAGATTATATGATAGCCATGTACTTTCTCTGCTTCACTATGGTGCGGAATGCTGGAGAGTAACAGAGAAGGAAATGTCGAAATTGTCCTCTTTCCGCACAATCTCCTTTAGGAAAATACTTCGAATCTTTTGGCCGAATACCATCACCAACCAAGAAATGCATACTCTAAGCAAACAAGGGACAATGCACACCATCATACCTTGCAGACGCTGCAGCTGGATTGGCCACGTCTTCAGAAGAGGCATCGGTGCCATCACAAGAATAGCTATGCTATGGACCCCTGAAGGAAAGCAAAAGAGAGGCCAACCAAAAACAACTTGGCGGAGAACTGGGGAGGCTGAGATGCAAAGAATGAACCGAGCTAGGGCACTGCACGAAGGATGGCCGCCGACCGAGGCAAAGTGGGAGCATTTTGTTGCTGCCCTACAAGATGCCACCAGGCGTGATGGTCACTGACTGCTTTGACAATCGGCGACTGAGGATCAAAGAAGAAGAAGAACGAACGAACGAATTTTATTTTCGAAGTGTTGAGAATGGGGCGCACAGACCCGTCTAGCATTCTGCTCTTCCACTCTCATTTATCTTGCATTCTATATCCTTTCATTCCCACATTCTTCTTCTTCCATCCTTAGCCATCAACCGGCAAAGCAGTATGTGGCCAGTACGCCTAGTGGCGTCTTAGGGCAACAACAAATTGATCGATCTATCGCTGTTTCCACCACGCCTAGTGGCGTCTTTGTGGAACAAAAACAGACCAAACAATCTATCGTTGTTTCCGTAATCAGATTGATTGGCAAGCAGGTGATCAGCCCACTGTGCGAAGTTTTTACGGGATGGGGTAAACAGCCCCATGCCCATACCCTCCTTAGTCGCTTTTTACGACATGCGTGGTAGGGTGCAGTGTTACTATTCTTTGCTCCCCTTTCGGGCCCCGGTAACACACGGGTGCATTCCCACATGTTACTACTTTAAGCATTAACTTAAGGCATGCAACATTATAAAGGTAATACAACAGCATACATTTACAGTATGCAATCATAATCAAAATTAAGAATTGTTTTTTTAAATAAACAAGAAAGTAATGAAGAAAAAAAAGCAAAAAACAGAAGGAAAAATTATTTTAAAAAAATATTTTCATACAGTAAATCAATAAATCGAACATAATCAGATTAGGGTAGGTGTGTAAATAAAGTGTCTATTGTAGACATGTGGATAAAGTGTATGTTGTAGATGTGTGGAGAAAGTGTCTGGTGTAGATGTAGATGTGTGAATAAAGTGTATGTTGTAGATGTGTAGAGAAAAGGTCTGGTGTAGATGTGTTGTAGATGTGTGTATAAAGTGTATTATGTGGATGAGTGGACAAAGTGAGTGTTGTGGATATGTGGATAACGTGTTGTGGACGTGCGGATAAAGTGTATATTGTAGATGGATGGATAAAGTGTCTGTTGTAGGTATGAGGATAAAGTGTTTGTTGTAGACAAAGCCTCTCAATACATTTCTAGAAAGTTCTGTAAAAGAACACGATGCTAAGAGATTTTCAAAGCGTGAAACAACTTTCGTCTGTCCTTAAATTCCACCTGTCTCAAAATGCCGAGTTTGTTTTGCTTGTTTTATTATTTATTTTTTTAAATCGCTGACGCATCTCTATCTTACCATTGCTGTCTGTCTTAATGTAATCTATCTCATCTGATTATCGGGTACTATTTATACACAGTTGCAGATGAACATCTTTGGAATACTTTTTTGACCCAGTTTTGTTCTTTCCTCTCCTTTTTTACGTACCGTAGCACAAGAGTAAGCACCTGGTCCACCTTAATCTACTGGTAGTTCCAGTGCATCATTTGGTAGATCACTAAGTGGCGGAGGCGAAAAGATGAAAAGAACTGCGGACTAGCCCTTTCATTCGGGCATTTAAAAGTACGGTGTCCTCATATTTAAAAGTAGAGTGTCTTTACATTTAAAAGTACGGTGTCTTTACATTTAAAAGTACGGTGTCCTCACATTTAAAAGTACAGTGTCCTCACATTTAAAAGTACAGTGTCCTCACATTTAAAAGTACGGTGTCCTCATATTTAAAAGTACGGTGTCTTTACATTTAAAAGTACGGTGTCTTTACATTTAAAAGTACGGTGTCTTTACATTTAAAAGTACAGTGTCTTTACATTTAAAAGTACGGTGTCTTTACATTTAAAAGTACGGTGCCTTTACATTTAAAAGTACGGTGTCTTTACATTTAAAAGTACGGTGTCCTCACATTTAAAAGTACAGTGTCCTCACATTTAAAAGTACGGTGTCTTTACATTTAAAAGTACGGTGTCTTTACATTTAAAAGTACAGTGTCCTCACATTTAAAAGTACAGTGTCCTCACATTTAAAAATACAGTGTCCTCACATTTAAAAGTACGGTGTCCTCACATTTAAAAGTACGGTGTCCTCACATTTAAAAGTACGGTGTCTTCATATTTAAAAGTACTTTCACAAAATTCCTAGTGAAAAACCCACAAGCTATCTAACTAAAATCCACTTTATTCGGGAACTGTATTAGATAGAAACCGTTCTTTTCTTTGAAGAGAAGTTACCACTCAGTAAAATATCATTTAGTTTGAATTGTCTACCGCTCTGTCGATGGAAGTGCTGGAAAATCCAGCAGTCGGGGAAATCGGAGGGAAAAAAAAACTTGATTTTACCAAGGTAAATCTTTACAGAGCTCAGTGGTTCTAAAGTAGATTCCCACAGATTCTGGTTTGCCGCCCACCTCCGTAGAACTTAGGCGTAGAAGACAGGTATACTGTCGTCTTGGAAGAAGGTGTTGGTCTCAAGGATTGTTATTGGTTTTTCTTATAACTTGCTGTTGGTCCTCGCGCAAGAAGCGTGTGTCAACGCGTTTCATGTGGGTTTGCAGAAATGATATTTGTAGCGCTTTATTTTACGTTATGACGATGCCAGCCCCTTGTAAAACCTCTGGCAACACGTGGAAACATCTGTTATATTTTATCTTAGCCTCCATAGATATCTCAGGAAAAGCACACGATGCACGATGTTAGTCATTGTCGTTTCTGTTGTCGCTCCTTATGGAGCATAGAGCCGTCTTTGCATCTGGTCTCATTACTTGAAGCATTCATCAAAACATGTAAGACTCTTGCAGCTGTGGTATCTGAAGAAATTGGCTTTAACTCTTTGACTCCGAAACAACGCTCAGAGCGTTGGTCACATTTGACACCCGTGCCGAAACAACGCTCTGAGCGTTGTTTTTAGTCTATTATGAACTATAATTACGGCACAGGGTGGAAAATAATTGCGGAGTGAAAGAGTTAAGAGATTGTGAGCCTTATGCATAGCACCATATTAGTCGCATCTTAAGAATTGCGTGGTAGAGCAGAAAGCATATTCCTTTATTTGTAGCCTTGGCCGCCGTTGGAACTGCACGGGGCGTACGATGTAAATGTTAGGACACTTTGAAGGTGAAAGTATCAGATATATGGTACAGATTGGTCGTGTGCTATATTGCATTATGCTAAGTCAGGAGTCCAGGCCATTTGGATACTATCGTATTTATCATCATTAACTATGAGCTTCCGATGGAGCACATGTGTTCAATAAAATAGTCCAAGTCTTCCTGTCCTGTGACATCCGTTCAAAGTTTCCCCATATCTTCTTTATCTCTTGTCTCTAGTTATCATCTCCGTGTGTTTTGTTTGGTCTTCATCTGTTTCTCTTCCCCTGGGGAATTCCAGAACAGGTGCTCTCTTGTAATGCTATCAGCTGGTTTTTCTCAATGTGTGTCCTATCTACTGCCAGCGACTTATTTTCTCAATGTATATCCTATATACTGCCAGCGACATTTTCACATCTTGTTCCACTGCTGCCCGGATGAAAAAGGAGGAGGGCGGCCTGCATTGAGGCCGTAAGGAGGCAGCCCCTCCACCATGCAAAGGCACAACAGGCCAATCACCTGTTTGCTTTAAACCACGATTACGAGTAACACAAGAGAGAAAACCGGACTGATTCTAAAGGCGACGAACTGGAACGGACTACGGACTACGACTTATGGAACATGGAACACAAGAAGTATAAATGGGAAGGAAGAGGAGCTGGTGGAAGAGATGAGGAAAGCAAAACTAGAAATCCTGGCTATAACGGAAACAAAGAAAAAAGGACAAGGAGTCATGGATCTCAATGGCAACACGCTGCTCTACAGTGGTGTACCCATATCCGAAAGAGCTAAAGGGGTTGTGGGTTGCATTGTGGCCCAAAATCAAAAAGATAGTATCAAGGGGTGGAACTTTGTCTCAGAGCGCATTATGGTTGTGAAACTAAAAGAAGGAGAAACCATAGTCAACCTGGTCATAGTGTATGGGCCAAATGAGGATGAGAGAGCAGAGGTCAAGGAGGAATTCTTCGAGCTGCTTCAAAGGACAGTGGATGACTGCCTAGATGAAGTTATCATGCTCGGAGATTTTAATGCCAGAGTTGGAAATGACCATGCTAGATGGGGTGGAGTTATCGGAAGATATGGAGAAGATACTCTCAATGACAATGGAAAGCGACTCCTTAGATTCTGCAGTGAGCAGAATCTGATCATTACAAACACAAAGTTCCCCCATAAGCGCATACATGCATACACTAGATGTGAACCAACAAAGAATGAGAAGTCAGTGATCGACTATGCCATTGTTCGGAGAAGCTCATTCAAATATGTCCGAGATGCAAGAGTCTGGAGGGGGCCAGAGATTGGAAGTGATCACTACCTGCTAACAATCAAACGAACAACTGAAAGAGTTGCTCAGCCTAGGAACTGCTCAACATCACGCAAGAAACCAAGTAAACGAGCAGGAGAAATGAGCATTAGGACCTACAAGCTGAGAGAGCCAGAAATTAAGACCAGATATCAGGGGCTTATTGCTGCAGCGGTGAGCAACACAGAAGAACAACCTGATGACTTGGAAACCCTCTGGATTAAATTCAAGGATATCATAAAGACAGCTGCTGCAGAAGCATGTGGTGAAGTCCGACTTGGGAACCAGAGAAAGAGGACACCTTGGTGGACAGAGGAAGTCAAAGAGAAAATAAGAGAGAAGAAAATGGCATGGAAACAATACTTAGGAGCTAAAAACACAACAGGACAAATGGAAAAATATAGAGAATATGTGACACTCAGAACAGAAGCAAAGAACAAAGTGCTAGCAGCAAAACAGAAGTCCTGGGAAGAATTTGGAGAAAAGCTAGAAAAAGATGCACAAGAAAACCAGAAATTGTTCTATAAGACCCTAAAGAACATGAGGAAGGAAAAACAATGCCCTCTCAAATTTATAAAGGACAAGCAAGGCAAATTGCTTACTGCCCCGAAGGAAGTAATGGAAAGATGGAAAGAATATTTCTCAGAACTCCTTGATGGTGAGCAAGGTCAAACATCAGAAATGATAACCACTAGCACAGAAGAGGAAACCAATGGTGATGAAGATGACATAAAGATGGAAGAACTGAAGGCAGCACTGGAGAAAATCAAGATGGGCAAAGCAGCAGGGCATGATGGTATAACACCAGAAATGGTTAAGTACATGGGAGCATCAGGCGACCTGTTACTCTTAAGGGTCCTACAGGCAGCATGGTGCAACAAGACCATACCAAAGGATTGGGAGATTGCCATCATAACACCAATTTTCAAAAAGGGTGACAATCGACAGTGTGGAAACCATAGAGGCATATCCCTTCTCAGTGTCCCTGGAAAAATCTACTCTAGAATCCTAGAGCAGAGACTCCGACGCCTAGCTGAGCCACAATTGGATGAGGTCCAGTGCGGATTCCGAGCAAACCGAAGTACTCAAGACCTAATCTTCACACTCAGACAGCTGAGTGAAAAGGCCCTTGAGTATAAGAGTGAGATCCATCTTTGTTTCATAGATCTGGAAAAGGCGTTTGACAGGGTCCCTTGGAGCAAACTTTGGGACTGTTTGGCAAGGAAGAATATTCCAGCACCTCTGATTCATGCTATACAGAGCTTCTACAAGTCTTGCAGAAATTATGTGAGGACAGCAAACCATAAGTCAGAAGAGTTCAGGACCACCACTGGTGTAAGACAAGGTGATATCCTATCACCTTACCTCTTCATACTCCTTATGGACGATGTCATCAAGGCATGTAAGGAGAGAACAAGAAAGTATTCAGTGGGGTACTGGAAGATGAGACAGGTCTATATTTCAGAGCTGGCATTTGCTGATGATGTTGCCCTGATTGCTAAATCAGAGGCACATCTCCAATCCAACCTGCAAGTCTGAAAGGAAGAGCTGGAGAAGAGAGGGATGGTCATAAGCAGCTCTAAAACAAAATCCATGGTGATATCACGAGAAGAAAGAAGGCATCAGATTAAGCTGGGAGAACAGGTCCTGGAGCAGGTTGACCACTTTAAATACTTCGGAGCTATTATAGACCGAAAGGGAGGCATCAAAGAAGAGTTGGCCACTCGAAAAGCAGCAGCTGGGAGACTTTTTCAGGCCATAAATCGAGGATTCCTCAGCAAGAGAGAGGTTGGTAAGAAAACGAAGATGGCTGTATACCGCTCTACCTATGTCCCAGTCTTGACATATGGATGCGAGTCATGGGCAATAACTACAACCCATAAAAGCCAGATCCAAACCTCAGAAATGAGGTATCTGAGGAAGGTGGTTGAAGTAACAAGAAGAGACATGGTACGCAACCAGACGATACGTCAAGGCCTAAAATGCCACCCCCTACAGACCCAAGTAGAACAGTCCCAACTAAGATGGTTTGGCCATGTCTGCAGAATGGGAGAAGATCGGCTACCACGACAAGCATGGGAAACAAAGAGCCAAGGATCCAGACCCCGAGGACGACCCAGAGTCCGCTGGGAGGACAACATTAGACAATCTTTGAAGGACCGAGGACTAGAATGGAACCAGACCAGGAGGAAGACAGCCGATAGAATAGTCTGGCGCTCTCTCTTCCAAACCTCTACACCTCACGGTAGAAGGGGAACGACTAAGTAAGTAAGTAAGTTCCACTGCTATTTGTCTGTTTCTTTCCATCAGTTCCACATTTATGATGTTGTTATGCCATTTATATCATACTACTTTGCGTAAGTGCCCATTTATGAAAGCATATATCATGTCTCTAAGGTACGCCAGTCGCTTCCATACCAGATGACCATCTTCTATCTCAGATAGTTTAGTTGACTGATTTAAATTATCTTTAGTTGACTTGTACAATTTGTTGTGGTCGGTTTGCTTGGCTTTAAGTTTCATCAGGATGGCTGAATGGTTAGAGTCCTTTCCTCTCGCCGCACAATAACCTATTTCTGGGATCTGCGCAGCTGTAAATGTCTATCTGACTCTACTCTTGAATTAGAGAAGGCAAAGGCAACCAGGAAGTGAACTAGTCACCCCACCTCATGAAGCTGTACCTAGCACAGTGAAGTCTCTAACACTTTACTCCCCTACGGCAGTTTCTGCTACGGGACTACCTTTACCTTTTTACAGAATGGAGTAACGACCTCATGACCAGTTCATGTTGACACCTCCTACAAGACCCCTGTCATCTTACAGTGTTACAAATCTTTGCTCTACTTTCAGGTCCCGGTAACACACGAATACTTTTGAATATCCGCATTATTATTTTCGTTTGTGCTCCTTACGGAGCATGAAACCACCACTGTATACTATATAGTACCCGAAGACCCCTGGAAACTACGTGGGGTAAATGTAGTATATTATATAGTATTCATATTTCTCTTTTTTTTTTTTTCTCCTTATGAAACATAGAACCACGAATACAGCTGGCTCCCTTGCAAGAAGCCCCCTATAAAGTACATGCTCCTAAAGACGTGCTTTCTACAGCAGCTTGTTATACATGATGGGATTGGTAGCCCCCCTGCACAACCTCACAGTAGTTGACTTTGACAACATGTCTGAGGGAATAGTAGCAATATTCTTTCTTCGTTTCCTCATAGAGCCCTGGGAACTAAACTGGGCTATTATATAGTATTACGAACACGGTATACCCAAAGTGGAACCTACCGGATTGTTGTTGTTGTTGTTGAACTAGGGCTGCTGAGCTTCTCGTTCTTTTGCAGCCAATACCAAGACTCCTTAGTATTATCTACACTGTAGATCTAAGCATTTCCTGTGGCTTTTCTGCCTTTCCGAAATGTGCTGAGTTGAAGTCACGAGCTCCAGTTTCTCCAGCATATCTTGCATTTAAAGGACCGTCACATCTGGTCCCAAGCTAAGAGTAAGAAGAGCGTTGTATACTGTGCATTCCCCGCCATCCAAGGGGGTTCTCCAAATAAGCAGAGCTAAAATACTGTGCTCTGGTTCTGGGCTCTCCCAAGAAATTTTCACGTCCTGCACAGAGCCACTTCTCAGCCCCCGCCCCCCCCCCCCCCCCCACCCGCCTATCACTAGGTCCGTAGGGAGATCATCCCTGCATGCAAGTCAACCATGTCAAAGCTAAAGAATTACGCCTGGGGCTCAAGTTAACTTCTCCAACCTTAGTGTGCAATGCTGGGTTCTCAACAAGTCCCACCACAGGGGGAGTCCCTGGAAGTGTGTGAATGATGTCAAGAGTCAATAAGGGTGTAATTAGCCTCACAGACGGACATTCACTTCGACATATGTATACTGTAGCATTGTGCATAGATGGTGGTCATATAAGGACGACTCCAGATAAGCCTCTATGCATAACCAAACGGATATACCATGCATTATGTAAACATAGTTTTCTTGTACAAGGGCCAAAAATAAATCGTTCAATCCAATCCATTTTTTTAAAAACATGTAAACTTTATTACTTTTTTTCTTTCTTTTATTTTTTTGCAATCTTCATTTGCTTCTGTTTCTTGTAGAAAACATTTTATTTTAAATTTCGTGTTAATCGTGTCTTTTTCATCTGATTCTGTCTCCTCTACTATTTCTTCTCCCTTTTTTTTTCCTTCTGTGTAATCATTTTAATCCCAGCTTTTCTGTGTTTTCGTTATTTCTTCCTCTCCTCGGCCATGCCCTTCTTTGGCTACTTCTATTTTTTACTTTATTATCTGTTTATTCTTGATTTTCAAGCGTGAGGCAATAGTTAAATCCTTTCTGTAATGTGCCGCCTCTAAATTGTCTTTTTATATCTTTATTACTCTCTCATTATTTCTTCTCCTTTCTCTCTTTTCATTCTTCTTGTTAGTCTTCTTCTCCTGTTCAAGCATGATCAGACTAAATAATTTTAGTTTGATTTTAAAATCTTTCTTTCTCTTCTTCTATTTCATCTTCATTTCTTTTTTTCGTTTTATTTATCTTTGTTCGTCTTCTTTGACTATGGCGTTTTCTTAATCTTCATTTATTCTATCCCGTCTTTATCTTTCTATCTTCAAGTTATTCTTCTATATCTTTGCTTCTTCTTTTTCTTCTTCTTTTGCTTATTCTAGTTTTTCATCCTCATCTTTGCTGCTGCTTCTTCCTCTTTAGCTTAGCTTCTTCCACATCTGCATCTTTGTTTTTCTTCTTTGCTTCTCTTTCATCTTTGTTTCTCCTCCTACTTTATCATGTCTCCTTATCTACTACTTTTTCATATCTCTTTCTTCTACTTTTTCATCATCCTTTTTTCTTCTTTTTTTTCCTTCTATGTCTTCTTCTGTTTCTTCTCATGTCTATGATAATTTCATCTTAGATAAAACCACGTGATTTGATACTTTGGCATCGATTAAACATTACCTCAGGACGTTATCGAATACTGTACTGGGGCCATTTCTCGTAACGCTCCATCCTTATCCACTAAAAAAGTTGTAAATAATCACGTGAGCCGAGATTCTGCAAATCATAAATCATGCCATGTAGATTCATTTCTTCCATAAAACGACGCATGCCAGGTTAAGGGATCCCAGGAATTAAGTTTCTAGTCATGTTTCGTGCATGGTCGTTCTTTCATGTGCCTGTAGAATATAATTATATTTTTCCTTTGACATAAATATTGTATTAGTAATTGGTACACTGCTTCCGAGCGGAAGCGCAGTGACGCTTACACAGTTGCCGAAAGAAAGATATAAAGAAAGGAAGCAAGACATTAAGAAAGAAAGCAATACATGAAGAAAGAAAGAAGAAAGTAAAGAAAGAATGAATGAATGCAAAGAGAAAGAAGAAAGAAAGAAAGAAAGAAAGAAAGAAAGAAAGAAAAAAAGGAAGAAAGAAAGAAAGAAAGAAAGAAAGAAAGAAAGAAAGAAAGAAAGAAAGAAAGAAAGAAAGAAAGAAAGAAAGAAAGAAAGAAAGAAAGAAAGAAAGGAAAGAAAGAAAGAAAGAAAGAAAGAAAGAAAGAAAGAAAGAAAGAAAGAAAGAAAGAAAGAAAGAAAGAAAGAAAGAAAGAAAGAAAGAAAGAAAGAAAGAAAGAAAGAAAGAAAGAAAGAAAGAAAGAAAGAAAAGGGAAGGGAATGAAAATTACGAAAGGGATAAAAATTGAAGGAAGAGAAGGGAGGGAAAATGAAGAAAGTAATGGAAAGGAAGAGATAGAAATTATTTAAAGGAAGGAAAGAAAGAACAATCCTAAAATTTAACAAAAACGAATAAATCCTACAAAATGATTCGACTTGGTTGGGTGACCAATTAATAATGTCAGATGACAAAGTGTAACTAACTCAAGAAAGACCACGTTTCTGAAACACACGTATTTTGAAAGAGTTCGTCCAGTTGGAGAGCTGCTTCTGAACAAAAATAAATCAATAACAATTAAAGGAAGTCATGCCCAAGTATAAACTAGTGAGTTAAAAAAGTAAAAATGAAAGACCAGAGGAAATTGTCTCTGGAATTACCTTGAAAAATATTGCGAGAAATGCTGACTTTGCATTATGTTCGAACAGAAGCCTTCATTGGTCAAAAGGGTACCTGTAATAGGCATACATACTGGCATAATTACCAAGGCGCTACTCTGTCGCATCGAGTACATGATTTAACATAATGCTGAATATCAGCCTCCACTCACCGACAGTATTAATGAGGCTCCAATGCGTTGCCTGGTGGCCCCTGCCAGATATTCTCGCCTAGTGAGGTATAATGTCTAATTTTACGAGACTCCTTGACGGGCATTCAACTTTTCTGTGAAAAAAAAGTGTCAAACATAGTGTCCCAAATAGAAACAAGAAAGACATCGATTGTTTAATAAGTCACTTAAAACTAGGACACAAATACACACATCCACATACCTGTCCATTTTGGTCAAAAGCAGTTCTCAGAAATGACCAACTAAGAGGGACAGACGGTGCAGTAAAACAAAATATAATAAAAATAAAAACCAACATATAACAGGAGTTGCAAAGGTCTAAATATAGAATTGTAGAACTAGATTTTGGACACCCAAACAAGAGTGTAAACTTCCTGAAACATCTTCCCATTTGTTGCCGTTATCAACTGTGCCCATAATGCATGCAATTACTGGTATCAAGAGAGATCAATCGATATCAGCCACCAGGAGGAAGAATCCGATTAGCAGAGAATCATTGAATCAGACCAGGTTTGCGCTCACCGTCAGCACTTTATTGAGTAACTTAATGGAAGGTTAGGACTTCTGTGAACCTGACAAACCATTATAATATGTCAGTATAATCCTATTACTGTTTCCCGGTGTTCTTTGAAATCTGTTTTCCGTAGCTTTAATTGGGGATAGTTCTAGTGCTCAGAAGATGATGTTTAAACTGTTGTTTTTTTCATAAAAATTTTACAACAAACGATGTCACACACAAAAATTAACTCAAACTAAACGGTAAAGGTAAAATTGGTCCCATGGAAAATACAGCCATAGGGAAATGAAGTATAGTGTTGGGCAGAGCAACCTAACCTTTGAGGTGAAGACAGGAGTACGACAGGGATGCCCCTTATCAACCACTCTATTTTTAACAGTCATAGATTGGGTGATGCGCCAGACAACAGAGGGCAGTCCAAGAGGAATAAGATGGACTACATTTTCTACATTGGAAGATCTTGAATATGCAGATGACATTGCACTACTAGCACATTCACATCAACACATTCAGGAAAAAACGGATAGACTTAATAAGTTTAGCCAGCAGGTGGGCTTGAACATCAATTTAAAGAAGTCAGAGGTCATGACGCTCAATGTGAGCAACCCTGAGCCCATATCAGTAAGGAATCAGCAACTGGTACAGACAGACACCTTCACATACCTAGGATGCATATTAACACCAGACGGCGGGGCAGGCAAAGACATCAACATAAGAATGAATAAGGCAAGAACAGCCTTTTTAGCCTAAACAACATCTGGAAGTCCTCTCAATACAGCACAAGCACAAAATTAAGATTATATCAGAGCTGTGTGCTTTCTGTGCTTCTCTATGGTGCGGAATGCTGGAGAGTTACAGAGAAGGAAATGTCGAAATTGTCCTCTTTTCACACAACATGCCTAAGAAAAATTCACCGAATCTTTTGGCCGAATACCATCACCAACCAAGATCTGCTTACTCGGAGCAAGCAAGAGGACATGCACACCATCATAGCTGGCAGAAGCCAGAGCTTGGTTGGCCATGTCCTCAGAAGAGACCCCGATGCCATCACAAGAACAGCTATGTTTTGGACCACTGAAGGAAAACGAAAGAGAGGCCAACCAAAAACAACTTGGCGGAGGACTGTAGAGGCTGAGATGCAAAGAATGAACCAGAGTTGGGGCACTGTACGAAGGATGGCCGCCGACAGAGCAAAGTGGAATCAATTTGTTGTTGCCCTACAAGACGCCACTAGGCGTGATGGCCACTGATTGCTTTGACGGTCGGCGGCTAAGGATCAAAGAAGAAGAAGAATCCTATTACTGTTTCCCGGTGTTCTTTGAAATCTGTTTTCCGTAGCTTTAATTGGGGATAGTTCTAGTGCTCAGAAGATGATTTTTAAACTGTTGTTTTTTTTCCATAAAAATTTTACAACAAACGATGTCACACACAAAAATTGACTCGAACTAAACGGCAAACGTAAAATTGGTCCCATGGAAAATACAGCCGTAGGGAAATGAAGTGTTAGAGACTGTATCATACTGGGTCCGGCTTCTTTATGAGGTGGGGGGTGACTAGTTCCCTTACTCGCTGCCTTTGCCTTCTCTAACTGAAGAGCACAGTCATGGACCTATTTACAGAAGTGTAAACTGGAGCATGTCACGGCCAGGTTGTGATCCCGGAACCCGGCACTTCGCTGCGATACTCAAGCGCTCGAAGCACTCTGTCAATCACAAACTACGCAACGGGAATGTGGAAGTGAAAGTTGAAAAGGAAAAGTGCAGTATGTTATTATCTTTGTGGTCGCGTTGATACGTAGTGAGGAATGGAACTGGTTAAACCTATCTCATAAAAAAGCTGAATCAAGTATGGAGATGACTAAGACTTCGCTCCCCTGCTGCAGTTTCTGCTATGGAACTAACTTAAGATTTTTTGTACTTATGATAATATGGATTGTAAGATGGTAGTGATGATGATAGTTTTCTCCTTCTTCTTCTCCTTCTCTTTCTTCTTCTGCTTCTTCGTCTTCTTCTTCAGCCCCACCTCATAAAACTGAGACCCAGTATATGTGAATGAGCTAACACTTCACTCCCCTACGGCAGTATTTCTTATGTTACTTGGTTCATGACAGCTTAGATGATCTCAGTTATTATGCTTGTTTCTTAAAACTCCTGTGAGGCTCCCTGAAATAGAAGCATCATTTTTCATTTGTATCTCTGCCAAGAGTAATCTTGAGCGAAGTTTGATACGCGTACTTTTGAAGACCCTTATGTTTATACTCTGAGTTTGGTCATTGTTGGACCAACGCTGCAGAGCAGGGGAGACAATCCCTTGCTAAAGGGTTTTGATTGATTGATTGGTCCCTAGGGAATATAGAGTCATCACTGCAGCAGGCCCCTATTACAGGAAATCTGCACAAAAGCAGACATGTTCTCTTGCAGCCGTGGTTATAATTTTTTTTTTGGTACATTATCACACTGCCCGCCCCATAGACCAGGTCACATTAGTTGCCATTACAAATGCACGAGGAAGCTTAGTCGAATTCTTTCTTCGCCTTCTCGTAGACCCCCGAGGAACTATAAAAGACGTAAAACAAGTTGCTACAGAAATAATCACTGAAAATGTAAAACAATTTTTCCCTGCAACGGAGCTAACTATAGATGTAGCTTCTTGTTGCTAAGGAAGCGAAAGGAAACAAAAAGTAGAATCCATGCGAAGAACAGCAGGTTTGTTAAACGAACCAAACACAAGCGTTAACAGCAACTCGTTATCGTCTGCTGAGCACCGTATGACAGCCATTGATGTTCACTTGAGCTGAGTTTCGCCCCACGCACATTAACGCCATACATTGCGGTGTTAAAGGCTCTAGAACTCACGCATATTCGTAAAGTGTTCATCTGGGTATTTTTCTATCCAGAGCTGAAGTGTTTTTAGAGAGGCTAAGGTGTCTGTTAACTCTCCCTGCCCCGAGCAGTTGCTCGGTTTTACCCAGACACCAGTACGAACGGTCATTTTTTTTTTAAACTGGGGATGTTTTAAAACAAGCAGTAAACATATATAGTTACGATAATATGTCTTGTAATATACAAACAATGTTTGGCTGAAGAATGTATTCAAGTGTAGTAAGTCGTATGCTCAACAAATACTTGTGTGTTATATCGGGTAAAGTGGCAGGTGTGGGTAATGGGCGACTAGGTGTTCTGAGGGAGAATCATCATCATCATCATCATCCCCACCACCTTTCTACTCTACAGACAGTGTAAGCCTGCAACAAACGTACACCAAGTCTTCCTGTCCTGTGCCATCAGCTCAAGGTATCTCCACGTCTTCTTCATTCCCTATATATCAATCTCCACTTCTCTTCTCCGCATGTTTTTTTTTTTGTCTTCTTCTGCCTCTCTTACCCTGTGGATTCCAAAAGCCTGCTAATGCTATCAGCAGATTTCCTTAATGTCTATTCTATCCATCTTAAATGTCTCAATGTCTTTCTTATCATGTCTAGTTCCACTGGCGTTTGTCTGGTTCTTGTCATCAGTTGCACATCAGCGATTGTAGAATAATAATCTCCAATAACATGGCTTGGATTTTGGGTACAAAGATTTAAGTATACTAAAAAAATAAAAGAAAGAATGCGTCTGGTTTAGTCCTTCGTTTGTTGTTACCTGTTTTATCAAATCGAGTGTTGTTGCCCCTTTTCATCTCCTTAGTTGTCTTCCCCTATAGATGCAAGTTTCGTTTGTAATGCTGTAAAACAGCGGTGGCCAAACTACGGCCCGCGGGCCAGATCCGGCCCGCCAACCAGTTTTGACCGGCCTCTTATTGTTGATTGAAGCCACACTCTTCACAATGAAATAACACACAAACGTATGTTAGAAATAAATAATTACATGTTATATTACAAATTACAAAACAAATTAAAACAACAGATTCATTATATATATTTTTTTAACAGTAATTTCAGTTCGAAGACTGGTATACATGTCTTGGCAGATGTGCAGTACAGTAGTTCCTTTGCTTTCTGTACGTGGTTCATTATATATGTAAAACTAAATCTCAGAACGTTTTTTTTAAGGATTTTATAGGTCTGGCCCTCTGGTGTTACCCTTTACCATAATCTGGCCCTCGGCCAACCTTAGCTTGGCCGCCAGTGCTGTAAAATGACCAGTTCTTGTTATCACCCTTAGAGAGAACCCAGTTCTGCATGAGACATTTTGCCCTAACCTTAAGCATAAACCTGATTGTATTTAAATACTAGACTTTAAAATGCGCCAGAAAAATATGAGACAGACTAACTCTAACCAGGGATATAAGAAAACAGAGACTGAGAAGTAGATGCATAGCAGGTACTGCCGTAGAGGGTTGAAGTGTTAGAGACTTCACCTTTACCTTGTCTCAGCTTTATAAGGTGGAATAAACAATGTCCTTTATCGCTGCCTTTGCCATTCCCTAACTCATGTAGGATTGTATATCCCTATTTATTTTGTCTTCTCATTAAAGGTTGTTCATGTTTTCTTTTAAATATTATGTAATTCTTGCTATATTTGATTATTATATGTTGTTTTGATTCAACTATTACATATATTTTATTTCTTTACGTTTTCAGGTACCAGTGATTTAAAAAAATAAAACTTGACTAGAAAGGTCATGCGAATCGTGAGCCAAAATCGTATAACGTAGGAAATACCGCAGAAGACATCGAATGGCTAGTGGGAACAGCATGGCATCGTAGTGACATATCTGTTGTTATATAAACACAGTCATCGTGGCCTTGACGTGTCAGAAATATCAAGAAATGGTTATACCAAGTAGGGACACGTGACTCCAATGTCTGTGAACGGAGTGGCAGTTGGGTTTGAACTGCAAGACAATTAGGTAAATAGCTGTTTTTAATATTTTATTTCTTTTATTACTAATTTTGGCTTGTTTTTTTTTTTCCCCAAATTCTTTTAGCCCATGGAGAACAACACAAACAATAACAAAAAGCTTCAGACATTCATAAATGGGTGCTTGCGTAGAATAGAAAGATTGAAATGGTATGACAAAATCACAGATGTGGAACTGACTGTGGCGAGATGTTCAGATGATTAGGATATAGACAGTATCCAGCCTTAGAAAAGAGACCTGGTGAAGGGATGGCACAGAATGAAGTCGGCTGTTAAGCTCACAGTTCAGCTGTTATAGAAATAAGGAACAAGTGGCTACTTTGCCCTCTCGCTAGACTTATCCTATACTTCTAGGGAAAAAATAATTGGCTCTAAAATATCCCTTCTACTTAACAATAACTTTAACACAGAGAAACATGTATCAGTGAAATAATTCAACAACTTTCGATGTAAAATCAAATCAAAACATTTATTAATTACTGAATATCTTCAAGCGAAAGTATTGTGAAAAATTGGAAAAATTTACAACATAGATTACACAAATGAATTATTTACAGTGTCTTTGAGTTTATGACTAGTTTCAACATTGACGTTCTGTAACCTTTTTGGGTAGGAATGGTGATACTTGTTGGTACAACACTTATCTCTGAAATGTGCGCTTGATCCTTGAGTCACGATGCTAAGGCCAACTGAATGTTGTTGGTTTAGTTCAAAGTTCACGTTTCCTGGTCATGACGGCACAATGCTGAAGCTAGGTGGTAGTAGTGGTCCTCAGATGGGTTGAACTCATGATTCTAAGGCTCAGTGATGAGGCCGGGCAGTATCCCGTGAATATTCACACCAACAGAAACCTGAAACACAACAAGTCCATTGTATGGCTGGCACTTGTCGGGTTTTGCCCACCAATTCATACAGTCTGTATGTCTGTCTCAGTTACTTGTGACTCCTTAACATAAAAGCGATATTATCTATATGAAATGCAACTGTTGTGTGGCCGTTTTTATTTCGCTTTAGGGTTTTTGCTAGTGTATGTTGTTTACATACAATATTCATTCAGAGTTAATGTCCAGGGTTCTTTCTTTACGTGCATTGCAGACAAATATGAATTTTCTTTCGTTTACACGCCGCTTTCTTTAAAGAACGTAATAACTGCCGAGTGACGGTCATAAACTTTATTACATATGAAGAACGTTACAATAGACCCGTTGATGTGGTCGGGCAATGAATACACAATTAGTCAAAATACTGCACACTCAGGCTTTTACACTGCCTGTAATCTTGAATATCGTCATTCGCGTACCCAAAAGAGATTTATATCATCCTCTCAATAATGGAATGTGAAATTAACCTGTCCACCATATGTGTTAAGGTTGCATACTTTCAGATAATAAATGTTGTACACACATTAATATATTTTATGTACCACACACGCACATACACATCTGCACAGCCAAAATGGCTGGTCCCTGAATCACACATTTTTCTCTACTCACCTCGCTGCTAAACTCTCTCCCTCTCTCTTTTTGCACACGCTCCGTAAGCAATCCTTTCATACAATTCGTGAACTTGTCACACCGCCAATCTCTACGCTTGACATAGTTCATGTACGAAGTATATTGGTGGTGGGGGGGGAGGGGAAAGGGGGGGGGGAGAGAGAACGATGTGGTGTTTACAACAAAGCAAAGTTACTCCCAACATTGCCCCCCCACCCTCTTCCCGAGCGGAAACCAAGGGTTTTCGCTTGAGACCAGTGGATAGTCAGCCCTAAGAACTAATAATACATTCACCATGTAGCATGTCCTTTACAGAACGTCGCTCTCATCACAGCCCGCCTGAAAGACTCTTGATCTCTAGCCAGCCCTCCTGCCTCCTCCATTGTCATGTTCAAGGTGTCTTCAATGTCCTGTGTCCACCGCCGTCTTGATCTGTCCCTGTCTTGCCTTCCAGGTACCATACCCTCCATCACTGCTCTCTCCAAGCCACTATGACGTTTAATGTGGCCAAAATATTTCAGTTTCCGGGACATGATATTGTTTATGAGCCAGTTTTCCTCGATGTTCAGGTCGTGTAGGATGTCTATATTTTTCTTCTTCTTGGTCCAAGAATAATAATATATTAAAGTTAGTTGCTTATTGTTAAGAATAGAATTAGTGTAAGGGGAAGTAAACTGGAGTATGTTAGTAGTTGAAATAGATTTTGAGTTATAGCACTTAGTTGCTTGTTAGCTATCGAATTATTTAGAGAGTATCTCGTGATAGTTTCGAGAGACAGATTACAGACAGCGTGAAAAGCGCTGATATAGTTATTCTGTATTGTTTTGAGTTGGGTGAGAGAAGCTCGCTGCTAGCCCGCAATTGTTTGTGTTGTGTGAACAGTGAGAAAGTCTCGTGTCTGCTTTTGAGCGGGACGAGTGTGTTATCTAGGGAGAGTGTTCCGGGCGTTTTGACCGGGTAGGAAGACAGTGTTTTTGGGAAGTGTGAAAGGCCTGTACAGTGCTGAATTTAAAATGTCGACGGATTTTCGCTGTGGGTACAGCGTAGTATGAAACTGCAGTTTTAATTATTGTGGAAGTGTTTATAACCGCAGTGTACAGTACTTTAGGCCATGAATCATGATAGCTCCTGTGAGAGGATTGTTATTGAGGATTATTTATAGCGCTGAGTTTAATAAGAGTACTTTAGGCCATGAATCATGATAGCTCCTGTGAGAGGATTGTTATTGAGGATTCTTTATAGCGCTGAGTTTAATAAGAGTACTTTAGGCCATGAATCATGATAGCTCCTGTGAGAGGATTGTTATTGAGGATTCTTTATAGCGCTGAGTTTAATAAGAGTACTTTAGGCCATGAATCATGATAGCTCCTGTGAGAGGATTGTTATTGAGGATTCTTTATAGCGCTGAGTTTAATAAGAGTACTTTAGGCCATGAATCATGATATCATTGTAGCTGCCGAGTGCGCAGTACTTGTGTGGTAATTTATATCTTGTGTTGTACTGTGAACGGTATTCTATGAGAATTTCATATCCTGTGATGTGAGTGTCGGTTCCAACACGCACTCACTATCACCTATTGCAAAGCGTACAAGCTGGCCACCCTATTTGCAACACTTATCCGTTACAGGACGTGGCAATCAACCCCAGCTTTTATTGGCTGTTTGTGATTTTCCTAGGCAATTTTTTCATTCAGTAGTTTGCCATTCCTTTCTGAACGGTACGGCGCTTATACCATTGTTAAAAAATCCACACAAAGCGATCTGCTACTAAACCGCCTGCAGCAGGTTTCGAACCTGGTATATCTGGATTATGAAACTGCGTTCATGTCTATTAGGCCACAGACGCCGACAATAATATATTAGGAAAGAAAAATCATACTGCTCAGAATAATGTATATGAAATAGTAATTATGGTACCAAATGACATGACAACAGATATATCTAAACAGTTTAGACAAAATGTCATCCAATCTTTCAAAAAATGCAATTAAAGTCGTCAAATGAATGTTTCAATGGTATATCACCTGAAAAACAAAACAAGATCAGACAATGTCAACATCTGGCACAAACAATGTCACTTTCCAGCTACTTTCCTTGACAAAAGGTCTGCCAGAAAGTTTTCTGATCCCTTGATGGGGATAATTGTATATCTATAATCTTGAATAAGCAAGAACCATCTGTGTACTGTTTGTCGTAGTTTTTTTTTTTAGGGATGTTAGTGGACTGTGATCCGTCTGGAGGTAGATGTGTGCGCCAAGTAAATGGCGTGATAACTTACCCATAGGCCAAATGATGGACAAGAGTTCTCTTTCACTGGTGGAATACCGAGGTTTCTGCTGGTAGCATATTCTTGCTTACATACAAGCATGGATGTGGAGTATCACTAAACCATTGAAACAGGCAACCACCAATGCCAGTCTGGGAAGCATCAGTCCTCAGATGAAATGGCATAGTGGTATTAGGCAACACCAAAATAGGTGCCTTAGAAATTACAGTTTTAATTTTGTTCAAAGCTCCACTGCAAGTATCGGACCAAACCATTTTATTAGGAGCACTCTTTCTAGTCAAAGATGACAGGACAGAAGAAATTGATGAGTCCTAACGTGCTCCTAACTTGTTTCTTTGTCCGAGGAGTATCTAATTCTAATATGCGTTTGACAGTCTGCTCATCAGTGTATAACATCTGGTTACCAACACGGTGACCAAGAAAGAAATTTCTCTACAACCAATCTGAACCTTTGAAGGTCTAACTAATAAAATCCTCATTATTTTAATCCCGTGATATGTTCTTGCCAAGAACTATGGAATAAACAGATGTCGTCTATGTATGTGATTACATTAGACCTATCATCTAAAAGTCTCCGCATCATGCGCACGAAAGTCGCAAGAGTATTGACAAGGCCAAAGCACATATATTTCCATTGGAATAAACCATATGGAGTCATAAATGCTGTTAGCGGTTTGGCCTTCTCAGTTAAAGGGATCTGCCAATATCCCTTGGATAGATCTTGTTTGCTAAAGTATGTAGCCTGGAATAGTTGTGATAAGAGATCCTCCAAAACAGGCATGGGCTCAGCATCTGTGATAGTGACACTGTTAAGACGTCTAAAATCAATGCAGATGCGAAGAGATGTATCCTTCTTTCTAACTAGAACCATAGGAAAAGCATAGGATGATTCAGAAGGGGAAATGAAGCCTATGCGTAGCATATCCGTAAGTTCCCTATCCATCTGAGATCTGTAGTGTAGATGGATAATGTACGGTCTAAGTTTGATAGGGTGGTGATCACTCAATGTATTATCATGAGAGATAACATCAGTGCGATCTGGAAGTTCAGTCAGCACATCAGAGAAAGATTCTAAAACAGCAAGAGCATGTTCTTGTTAACCAGAATCTAAATCACTTGATACAGTTACCTCTCTTCGAGATTCAGAAGATTTTAAAGGCAACAACAGAAAATTAAAATAAATATCGCTCGCTGTAGAACCATCAGATTCCACAACTGCATAAAGAGTGTGTCGAACAAGTACATCAGAAATACTGTCCAAGATAGGTTCTAACTCAGAAGGGTGCTCCACATACAATTTTAACATATTAATATGAAATGTTTTGATTTTGACCTTATGTCAATGGCATAATCTACATCAGTTTTCTTCTCAACCACCGTAAAATGAAATTAGCAGTTTATTTTCCTTGGTCGGAAGAAGTAGTCATACTTGTTCTCCTGGTAAGTACGAGCATAATTTTTTTAGATTGGTTGCAGCGCAATCTCGACCTGTGCGAATCATTACGTATCATACTTGATGCATAAGTACATTCATCAACAAAGCGTTGTCTGAGATCAATGACCAGTTCATAGCTGGTGTGGACAGTATTATCCTCCACTAATCCCAAAAACAACTCCTTGAGTATGTGCATAGGTTATCTAGGGTTGGCACCATAAACCAGTTCAAATGGCAAAATGCCAATGCTCTCATGGGGCACTTATCTGTAAACAAATAAGACCGCTGGCAACATTCGGTCCCAGTCACGAGGACATGTCTCAGTGACTATGCCCAACAACTGTTTCAACGAGCCATTGAAACGCTCGCAAACGCCATTGCTTTCAGGATGGTATGGGCTAGTGAAAGAATGCTTAATTGATAACATGTTCTCAATATCTTTCATCATCTGAGACATAAATTGAGTACCGCGAACTGATAAGATTTCCTTAGAAAATCATATGCGGCAAAAGATAACAAATAAAGCATCAGCGACAGCTGCTTAGGTGATATTCTTCAAAGGTATAGCCTCATGCCAACGTGTACATAAATCTATGCACGTTAGGATATATTGATATCCTCTATCAGACATGAGTGACATAGGACCAACTATGTCAACCGCAAGCTTGGTAAGAGGCCGTAATGGGACACTTGTAAGGGTGCAGCATGGTGCTTGCCCCTACATGCTACTCTCTCCTCAGAGACCTCCCAGGGCAATTACACGGGGCGACTATCTAACACGTTTACATACCCTCATTTTCTGTCACGCTCCGTATGGAGCATGGCGCCACCACTATAGCTGATCGCTTTACAAGAAGCCTGCATCAAGCATTTACATGCTCGTGTAGCAGTGGTTACTGTGCTACATTGTTTTACATAATGCGATTGCCAGCTTCATGCACAATCGAATATTAGTCATCTTGCAGTACGCGCCCGAGGGTGCATTAGTCCTGTTCTTTCTTTGTATCTTCAAAGACCCCCGGGAATTCTACACATATACACATTTATTTATTTATATTTACATGAACTAGATAAAACGGCAAAAGAAAATCGGCACTCTTCTTCTACCTATTATCATGTTGTTCTCAACCAAATCAGACAAAAGTCATTGCCAATATTATTGGCAGCATTATAGACAAAGGAAAAACAATGACATCAAATTGAAAACAAAAGGCAAGAGACACTTACGTTGCACTGTGAAATATATGGAGGTCAAAAGAAATCAAGCACCCAAAAAAAAAATCTTCTAGTGAAGTATCAAGGCAATCCTATAGTATGTATCTGAAATATGGAGAACAACACAACCAGCAAACAGGAAGCTGTAGCCTTTCGTAAATGGATGAATGCATAGCGTAAAAGGAATGCAGTGGTATGACAAGATGTGGAAATGGTGACAAGACAAGGAAAAGTGCTATATAAATAAAGGATGAGAAGACGACAATATCGTTGGACAGGGACAAACATTGCAGAAAGCTGTTGATAGCATTACATGGCAGTCATGTCGCGTATATGTCTCCCGCGCTCTGCAGCGGTGGTCTAACAATGGCTAAAATAAACATAAAATAAAAAATATAAACATGAGGGTCTTCAAAGGTATCAACCTTCGTTCAAGATTACTCTTGGCAGAGATATAAGAGAAAAAATGATGCTTCTATTTAAAGAAGCCTCACAGGATTTAAATAAAAGCGAGCATATCAACTGAGATCATCTGTCATGAACGTATTACTCTTCCTCCTCTTCTGTGAGGCAATATATTTTCGCTTGTATTTCTGAGCCCCCGGCTGACGGTGACTCAACAAAATCTTAATCTAATAGCCTATCTTGTTATATATTTAGAACAATATGAGTCATACGGGTGCAGACATACACTTCATTTGTCAGTGATTAAACCAACTATAGCTTTACAGTTACAGATAAATTTTTTAATAATCACTTATAGTTTAACAATGTAAAATGAATAAAGTTTATTTTAAAAAAAGAAGCGACGATATTTATCTTCATCGGGTGTTAAATTTTGTTTGTCTAAAAACAAAAATTGTGAAATGTTCCTTGGTTGCGCCGTAATTATACTTAGCTTCCAGTGTGGGATCGGTTGGTGTTTGCTTCAGCCGCTGTTGGTTCCCTCATGTGCCTTGGACTGTAGTTCTCTACAATAGTCAAGTCTGGTGGCTGTAGCACATCTCAAGCATTACGGCTGAGGTAACTACAAAGGTTGTCAAGCGTCTTCAAGACCTGCCTGTTGGTATCTAGCGTCAACTGCTGGCAACTTGTACCACAAACGTGTACCACAAACCCGAGTTTTTTGGGCAAGCACAGATTATATTTTGCACCGGAAACGTCTGAATATGGTCATTCAACTGATTAAGTTGCCATACCTGTCAGAAGAGTTAGGTGTCTAACTGAGTGCACTTGAAATTGGATCCTACAGCTGAAGGCGCAAAGTGATTTCTCTGGGGTTACTCTCTTCTAATCTTAGAATTCACGTCGAGTGCTTGGCCTGTCCTATTTTTTGTTCCTAGCTCTCTATGATTTCTTCTTTACGAGACTGGAAGTCAGAGAAGTAGCCTTACAACGCTGTACAATATAACCGAGATTTTCGCTTACACACCCATGTTGCTACTTAGAGGAGAAGTCCAATCAGGAGCAGTCTATCTAAGCATCTTAAAAGCCAAACCAATTGCGAATAAGTTCCTGATTTTGTTTGAGGTCCCCCTACTACCCTCCTCTAGAACAGTACTACATGACAACATAACATAACATGCCCTGTACATGTGATTTTAAAACTCCATAACCATATAAAGTCTTGCTTCTTCCGCTTTGCCTGTCATGTTTATGAACTCACTACTTGACAGATCTAACATTATAATCTCCTCCAAGATCTTACTTTCTGGTAGTTGATTATCACAACAAATTCCAACTGCCGAAAGTACTACACCACTGTATATGTCTTAATATTTACCAGATTGTTATCCCTCTGCATCTCAGTGAGATCGGCCGTGTACCACGTCATATTTGCAAAGTAGCACCTTATCATGCGACAACATTGTTTCATGTATCATCTCAGAGATAAAGTTTGGGTTAAAAATAGGAATGTCGCTCAGTGTATACTTACTCTGTCTGGAGCTGGCGATAAGCGAAATGTCAACGAGGCAAGTTCGCTCCTTCTCTAAACGTCGCCGATAACAAAGGAGAAAATAACTACGAGAGAGGGTGGGTGAGAGGTGTGACAAGAGTTGATAAGAAAACCTTGGACGAGGGGTGCGTAAACAATGAATACTTGAAGAATTAGCACGTAAACGGGGTGGTAGTGCAATAATGCAAGGAGAAAAGTGGGGACCAGAAAAAGACAACGAATGCATTTAGTAACATAGAGAGGGGGTGAAGAAAAAAAGGAAGAAGGGAACTGGAGACAGAAAGGAAGAGGATGAGGTAGACATGGAAAGACCTTGAGTTAATGGCACGTGACAAAGAAGATTTGTTGAAGGAACTATGCTCACGTGGAGCTGAAGGAATAATGAATGAAATATGAAAGACAACGGTCGGGAACAACTGGCAACAAACGGCAATAGTAACAGGTAAAGGACGAGAGCCCAGCTTTCGGGGCTGGTATATGTGATCTGAATTTTTTTTATTTTTGTGTTTTCCTATCTTATATTATATTAATCCACATACAGTTTCCTTTATAACATTACCATACGTATTAAAAAGCATGGCATGAATCTACCCGGAAATTTAAACCCTATGTAAAACTCAAAGAGACAACTAAATCCTAGAGTCTAACATGGCGCAGTCACCACATTTTTCAAGGGTTAAGAGTAAACGTAAAAGGAGCACTAGACGGCAGAGAATAAATCTTATAAAGGGAAGAATTCTTCTTTGTGACAATGGGATTCCTGCTTGGCTTTAGATTTCTCATCCAGTAGTTGTCGTTGAGAAAGAGAGACAGACAGATTAAACAGACAGACAGAGATGGCGTGAGAGAAGAGAAATAGAGAGAGAGAACAAATGTCGATGTTTAAAACAAAACAAAAAAACAACAAACGGAAAAAGTTATATTTATACAAACGTTAAGATAATATGAGTGTCCAGTTAGCAGAGAGGTTAGCACTTTCGCCTCTTGCGGCAGTTACTGGGTTGTGGGTGCGAAATCTGGTAGAGCCACGTTCTAGTATACCCAACTGTAAATGGGTAACTGACTCTGCTCGTGAGTTAGCGGAGGCACAAGCAAGGAAGACATGAACTGGTCACCCCACCTCCTAAAGCTCGGCCTAGTTTATTGAAGCACATCACTTCCCTACGGCTGTATTGGCTGTGGGAATACCTGTAACGGTATTGTACTAAAGTGCCAGATTTGGATCTTAATCAAAGAATATTAACCAAATCTCAGCAGTCCTGAAATAAGATGTATGAGAAAGGCAGACGATAAGGCATTAATAGACTTAACCAAATATGTCGATATTAGAAATAATGATGATACACCATCCATATATGGGACATATGTAGAAATTACAATTTGTTTAGACACACAGTTAGCCCACTCCACCATCAGCACCTATCGGCTAAATGGCATCAGACCTAATGAAGCCATTAGAAAAGGAATGTCCAGTAGAGGGTAAATCAAAAGTTTGGCAAACACATTTAAGTAAACGAAGAAATAAATGAATTACAAAAGAACAAAATAAATTGCACGTACTTTAACAAATAAAAAGTAAGAACTATTCATAAAACTCAACAAACATTAGAATTCCTTATGCCTATAGAATAAACCATAAAACCAAGCAAATAATGTATAAATATTATTGCGCAGAGTAAGATCACCATCTCGGTATTTTGCTAAAAATATCCTGTTTAAAAACAAATAAGAAACCATTGTCAACGGAGACACAACGGGCCTTGGCAGTCCCCCTTCAGGATTTCTGGATTATAGAGCTTCAACTTCTGACAGTTATGCCCCTTGTCTCGCTCGTGACTAGTAGGTGCACCGGGCGTGAGAGGTTTCTGGAACTGATTCTGTATTTTGTCTTCCTGTCGTGAGAGAGATAGATGCGGGACTTCATCTAAATGTTGTCTGTTAGAAGGGATGGGTAGAAAGCACTTTATCTAAATGCACTCTTCGTTGATAGTCATGTTGTGAAAGACCTTTAAAATAAATGTTCAGTTATTCTTACTTTTCTTGAATGTGAACTTGAACTATACGTTCAGTTATTGTTTTTTCTTGTTTTATGCCAGCGTGAACTAAGTGGTTGTATTACTCTTCGTTATCACCTTTCAGTTCTAAAAGGAACATTTGCCTTCAACAAACTTATGCCAGGTATACCTTCCCGTGCCATCAGCTCAATGTCTTTCCAAGTCTTCTTCATTCCCCTTATACCTGTCTACATTTCTCTTCTTCGTGTGTTCCTTGGACTCCCTCTACCAATCTTACCTGGGGGGTTCCAGAACAAGGATTGCCATGTAAGGCTATCAACATATTTCCTCAGTGTGTGTCCTGTCCATCTTCAGCTATTTAAATGATTATATTGTTTACCTTTTTTTTATGAGACCTTAAACTTAATGTTTAGTTACTGTTTGTTATTGTACATGACCTGGAATGAAATTTTCATTCATTAATTCCTTTATTTATCCACACCTTTAACTTTTCGTCCTCTGCTGAGTATTGACCCACTACTGCAGATGGCACCCGTGTATAAATCATGCAAGAAAGCATGCATTAGCTCTTGCAGCAATGGGTTCCCCATCTTATAAAGCCTAGACAAGGGAAATGTGAAGTTTCTATCACTTCACTCCTCTACTGCAGTATCCTCTATTCATCTACTTCTCAGTCTCTGTTTTTTTTATATAGCTGGTTGGAGTTTGTCAGTCTGACATTTGTCTGGCCCATGTTAACAATCTCGTATTTACATGTTGAGGTTACCATGTCCCTAGTTGTGACAGGTTATGTAAATAGATTACATGAATCCGCACATCTTTGCTTCCCACCTGGCTTCCCACTTTTGTTTCCTTAATAGTATTCACGTTTTGTTAACGCAGAACCCATGCACTTCGATATCTGGCTAACTCATATTTTAGCCACGCCTATTTTTTTTTTTTTTTTTTGGTTCTCTCTGTCTTACAGGCACTAGTGAGTGTTTACAAACAGACCTATTAGCTAGTCCACGACCGGACAGGTAACAGCCAGCGAGTAAGAGCCGTTAACTGAATTATCACGCGAGCGATTTGGCAATCGTTGAATAAGTGACATATTAGACAAGAACGCGCGTAGAAAGAGAACGGGTCGTCTATTTGTAGAATCAAGTGCGATAAGACAAAAGACGTACCTTTGATGGTTACATTTCTCAGGGGGACTTAAGCGAATGAAGAAAAAGAAAGGGGCGATAACCACAGTTACCGACCACATCCGTTTGTTCGTGATCCCAGGGGACGTAATTAGCTACAGAGAGAGACGAGATCAAAAGACGGCCTGCTCGTTAGCAAACGTCTATGTTGTCGGCATAGGTGAGAAAGAAAGCTTTAATTCGGGAATCGAACCATAGATTTTCCCAAAATGCGGGCTAAGGCGCGATATCTCGCACTAGCTAGCGAAAGAAGACAAATTTTATATAAATACCCCATCCTTTAAAATCAATTATCTAGTCGCCTCAGAAATTTTCGGAATATCTAGATCGAATCCTAGAGCCATTGTACAAAGTGGATTACTTAGAATTTCGTGGAGATAGTTTCATTTTCTGGGTTGCGGTAAATATATATACTAGCACTTGAGTGATTTAATTGTTAAAGTTCGTCATTATATTTCACTAGGATTTACTGTGTTAATTGACTAGCGTATTAAATAACATATAACTAATTTTTCCAGCTGTAACGTAAATTTAATTACTCGCTATCACCCAGAAAGAGATGTTTTAATTGACTAGTAAATGCACTAGGCGATTGAGTACTGACGAAATATATATATATATATTTATTTCTAATTCATTATGTGTAATTTTGTAAATGACTAGCGCTTATTTCACGGGTTAAAAACGATAAGATCAGCTAGACACTTGTGGTCTCGAATCAAATTTAGTAACCGAATGGATAAGAGATCATACCTTTTACGCGGATTAGGATAGAATACTGATATTGTGGTTAAATGTTTTGTATTTTCTTCCTAAATCTAGTACGGATCACAAACCAAACCTACCAGCGGCCTAAATCTGAGAAAAGGGATCTAAGTCTAAGTCAAATAGTACCAAAAACATTCTTATGTAATATCGGGTCTTCGAGGTTGACCTGTTCGGCCCTCTTGTTTCACCCAGAGAGAGAGAGAGAGAGAGAGAGAGAGAGAGAGAGAGAGAGAGTACAAACATATGACAATAAGAATAACTATAACTGGACATATAGCTACCAAGATTTCATTTTCATTTTTCATTACATTCAGCCCGCTGTGGCGAAAATATCAAACTTAACACTACCCGACTACCGACCACTGTGTTGTGGCGAGGATTTATCCAGAGAGATTTACCCACCTGATATTCTCTTTAACTATCGGAATTACAAGCTGCTGTACACTGTGAACACTAGATCTCGATAATTATTTTTCTACCTGGACTAATTGATGTGACATAAACATATTCAATTATCAGCACCAAAGTAAGCGTTCCCCATTAGGAGAATTAATCAGTCTTGGAGGAACTGGGGCTTATTTCGGCGAAACCCAACACTGGATTTGTATTTATATTATGGAGATATGTTCAAGATGTTGTTAAAACAACTATTAGGTAAGCGAGACTGAATGTGGCCACAGGTTTGTCAGAGCAGAGAGAAAGAGGAGTGAATAATTCTTCTGTTGTATAATCATTGTACTCACTTTTGTTCTCCCTTTTTTTTTTTTTTTTTTTTTGCTAATACTGTTATTTTCAGGATAGATTAATTAGAAACTCTGTTCTTTACAGTATAGTCTAATTTTTTACCATAGCGCAAATCTTTTAACCTTTTGGGGTTATTAACTTCTTCTTTCGGGATCTTGTCTCAACAGAGGGGATTGCACTTATGGGTTTAAATTTTTTTAATGTCTGTAACCTATGATTTTCTATTGCTATTGATATATTGGATGTTGTGAAGTTTTTTTTATGATAATAAACTTTAACAAAAAAACGTAATTACCTGTGTTGGTCAGCTCAGCCCAATATCCATACTCCATTTACTATAGGTTCACGTTTGTGCGTCTGGTTGTCGTCACTTATCTGTGTGTGTGTATTTGAGTGGTAAATAGTGTATATGTTAATATATACGGAAAGGAGAATAGTCTGATAAACAAATTACAGTCGTAAAGATAGGCTGGACTAGAGTATCTTCTCAATTCAGTGACAGATTCTACCTTTAACTATTCACTCGTGAAATCTATTTCTTTACCTTATCTCTCACTGAGTTACCACCTTTTCAGTTCTACTCAGACGGGACCAGAATCTATCTTAAATACCTATCCAAATCTACGACACTAGTAAAAACCTCATATTAGTCACATCTAAATATATCTGAGGGAGTAGTAATCATATTCTTTCTTAGTCTCCACAAAGGCCTAAATGCCACGCCTATTCATTCATTAAACTTAAGCTGCCTAAGGAGTATCGGCCTTCAGTACATTCAACTCTAAATCCTCCTGCCCTGTACAGTCCGTTCAAGAACCTTCCATTTCTTCGTTAGCCCTTTTATTTCTGTCTCCAGTTCTCTTCTCTGTGTGTTTTTGGTCTTCCTGTATCTATATTACCCTGGGGTTTGCAGAACAAGAACCACCTTTTAATGCTGTCAACAAGTTTGCTCAATGCGTGTCCTACCCATCGCATCTATTTTCCACTGACACTTTTCTGGTTCTTATCATCAGTTCCACATGGGTGAATCGTGACATCTGAATCCTCCTATTCTACACATTCTGGTTCTTATCATCAGTTCCAAATGGGTGACTAGTCATGACATCTGAATTCTCCTATTCTACACAAGCATCCATTCATGGAAGTTTGTTACTTGTTGGTTGTTGCTTTTGTTATTGAAAAATTACAGGTAGCTACTAAATGTTCAGCCGTTGTTTTGCTTAATGTAAGTGAACATCAACTAATCTCTCAGTTATTTTTTTCTTTCCTTGTTGCATGTGATCGTAAGCTCAGTATAGATTGTGATTATTATATAGTGAATATCCCATGTAATTTTTCCACTTTTCTGAAATTGTTCTTATCTAACAATTGTTTTCCGATAAACGAAGTTTGTTTTACAGTTTTGTTGTTCTTTTTTCTTTGATGTTCTATCGCGTGCTGTTTATTGTGGGTTTTTTTTTTTTAAACTTGTGAATCTGTCTGATAACTTCAACTACGAATTTAGAGTATACCTGTTTGTGTTAATAATAAGTTCATTTTCCAACATTAAATCTCACGGATTTCGTGATGGAATATTATTTTGCAAGACTCAGTTAAAAGGTATCAGTTTCAGCCAAACGATATTGTTTTATTCCATTAGTAATAAACCACAAGCGTATCAGATAAATCAATAACCCTCTCAATTTAACATGACACAGGAGTATCATATTAATAGAAAACCGCCAGGAATGACAGCTAGTTTTATCATGCATTTTTTTTCTTCCTTTAATAAAAGGATAAAAAATAAGGAAAGGTAGTCTCATTGCAGATACTACCATAGGGGAGTGAAGTGTTAGAGACTTCACCATTATATGTATACTTCGAGAGGTGGCGTCATCAGTTCCCTTCCTGGTTGCCTAAGCCGTTCCTAACTCAAAAGCAGAATCAGGTACCCACTGACAGTTGGGTAAACGTGATGCCACCGTGTTTCGAAACCGGTACATTCGCTAAGGGAGACCAGCGCTCTAATCATTCTGCCAATCGGACTGACTCAGTTACTCGTTATGGTTCAACTTCCATCTAGGTTTATTCGTCATTTAACTCTTTTTTTTTGGGGGGGGGTGTCTTTTTTTTTAAGTTTTACCCAGCAATTTTATTTTCGTAGTTGATGGTTTAATAAATTTAGAAAACACATATATTTATGAGAAAAGATAGATAGATAGATAGATAGATAGATAGATAGATAGATAGATAGATAGATAGATAGATAGATAGATGGATGGATGGATGGATGGATGGATGGATGGATGGATGGACGGACGGACGGACGGACGGACGGACGGACGGACGGACGGACGGACGGACGGACGGACGGACGGACGGACGGACGGACGGACGGACGGACGGACGGACGGACGGACGGACGGACGGACGGACGGACGGACGGACGGACGGACGGACGGACGGACGGACGGACGGACGGACGGACGGACGGACGGACGGACGGACGGACGGACGGACAGTGGATTGGTGAAGAATATTTCTCAGTGAACTAAGTCTTACTTTGAATAAATAAGTTTTTTTTTTTAATGTGGTGTAAAGTGTAGGCTTTTGGAATCCTGACAACAATTTAACCGACATAAGAGGTGACCCTTGAGAGAATAATGTAGCATAACGTGTCACATGTACAGTTGTGGGGTTAAAGGTAAAGGTGGTCACTGCCATAGCAGATGCTGGTCATAAGGGAGAGCAGTGTTAGATACTAGACCTAGCTTGTATGAGGTGAGATGACCAGCTCACTTCCTCGTTGGGTTTGGCTTCCCTAATTCAGGAGCTGAGTCAGGTAGCGATACTTACAACTTTTGAATGACTGGTGAGTGCCGCTTGATGGTACTAGGTTTCGAATCTGGTAGAAAGATTCAATAGGCACTTAATTCGTCTTTCTTCGTCTTTAACCCCACCCCCCTCTCCCCCCAACTAACTTTTTCCTTTCCTTAAACAGTACATACTCTCAATGCAAATAATCTACTTTTAGGAATACAATACCAAAGTACTTTACACAATCTTTTGGCGTTGGTTACCGTAGCACAGCGGTTCTCAAAGTATGGTCTCCAGACCCCAGGAGATCCGCGAGACCCTTTCAGGGGGTCCGCGAGGTAAAAACTATTTTCATAATAATCTAAAGCGTTATTTGCCGTTATCACTCTCATTCTCTCACGAGTGTACAGTGGAGTTTTCCAGAGGCAACATGACGTGTGATGACAGCTAATGGAATGTGTTCTTGTGTATTCTTTTGTTTCCTAGAAACAGAAGCAGATATGAGAATCCAGCTGCCTTCTTTTAAGCAAGACGTTAAAGAGATGTGCAAATAAAATAATTCCATTTTTTGCAATAATTTTGTGTGTGTGGAAAATATTTTTTTTTTTCATTTAAAAAGAGTTATTTCTGTAATCATTTAATGGATTTATTATTGTTATTTTTAAATGAATTAATAAGTAAATATTTTAAAATTTCTCTGTTTTAAATTATAATACGCTAGATATCTATAGATATAAGCCACATAAACAAAAGCTCTTTGGGTCCTCAATAATGTTTAAGAGTATAAAGGAGTCCTTGGGCCAAATATTTTGAGAAACGCTGCTGTAGCTCAGTGTTTTACTTGACGAATTACTAACCCCAGACACAAACCTCCTTTGTTATACTTTACGTCATGCTTGGCTGGAAGCAGTTACTCAACTTCTTTCTCCCTAATCCTCCATATCTCTTCTCGAGATCAATATCAATAATAAATTATCGTAGTTTATTTAACTCTCATGAAAATAGTAGGCCTGTTGCTAGGTTTTTTTATAATATAATAGATTTTAAGATGGTTTAACTTGGAGATAAAGATAACGCTTCCGTACTTCCGCTTTTTTAAATACTGAGATAAATGTATAAATAGTACATGTTAATTAGTTACAAAATTAATCTAGTTATTTTTCACACTGATATAATATTATATATAATAATAATAATAATAACCCCTTCAGCCATAACTGACTACGGGAATATGTCCCTGCTGCTTTTTTTTTTTCCTTTCGACGTTTTCTCCCGTCTGTGCCTGCTGCGAGAGCCTCCCCTCCCCCAATATGAGGCGGCGCCGTAGAGAGCATTGTCACCCGGTGCGATCAGCAGCTTCTTTCTCCTAGACCGCTTGATTCCCCTCCAGTGCCTCCATGTCTTTCCAGCACACATTCCCGAACCCCAGCCGCTGTCGCCCAACTCTTTCCCCCCCCCCCCCCCTTCTCTTCATCCTCCAGTTGTCAGCAAAAGATATCCCTCGGGATGCGACCATCTTCCATGCGGCGGACGTGGCCAAACCAGCGGTCTGCGCTGTCTAAGCAGTGTATACATGCTTTGAAGACGAGCACGTGACAGTACCTCAACATTTGTCACCCTGTCCTTCCATGTTGTTGTTGTTGTTGTTGTTGAGGGATCCAGCGGCCATGGGAACAGTACCCTTTGGCCCAGTACCATTTAGGCACTGTAATGCTGGGGTGTCTGTGGACGTTCCTACCAACCCGGTCACAAGCTAATCAGCATCATAGCTCCTTCACATCCACAGGGGGTTCGTTATGCAGAGCTTTCTTGCAACCCCAGAGAGCCTCCTTGACTCAGCGACATATTACACCAGGCCCACTATGGCGTGCGTGCGTTGTCAAGAGGTTTGAGTCTCCCTTCCCTGCAGAGGAGTCATAACTTCGAAGACAACCACCGAGACATGCACCGGCACGAGCAGCCAGGCGACAGATAGTAACGAACCTGCCCCGGGGCCTCAGAGGCGGTCAGTCAACAGCCAGTAATGGACTTTGTTGTACTGTTTTGGCGTGTGTGCTGTGCCCCGAGCGGGTCAGTACTCTACAGTGCATGGGGGCTATAGTACCACAGCCACCGCCTCTATCCGCCAGTGGACGTGCTGCGGTGGCGAAGCCACCGCCTTCACCGGTCTGCCGAAAGGACGTCATCTGGACGAACACACAACTCTGCCCCATCTGGACTGGGAGGGCCCGGCACCGGGACCACGCACAGTCTTTTTGGCGCAGCGCTCGCCTGCACGGGTTCTCTACCCTGCAAAGGGGGCAATATCTCCGAGACAAGAATGCGGTATCTGGCAGAGCAGCCAGTCACCGTAGCGGATGTATCGAGGCGTAGCCAACGCCGAGCCTCTACCACTGCCGAACTGCATTACCAAGAAGACACACAGCTCTGCCCCACGGACACGGCAAGTCCATTGAGACAAGCATGTGACTACTGGCAGGATCAACCAGACAACTGTCCGAACAGACCATTTCGTCGCTCGCGCTTCCATGAAATACCGAGGATGCGGCGCACACACTGCCGATGGAAGGCATTGAGCCTTTTTGTCTTCCTTATCATAGGTTGTCCATGTATCGCTGCCATGTAGAAATGGGAGGAATCATAAATAAATGAAATAACTATATAGATATTTTCTTATTTGAATTTACATTAGCATAATATATTATTTCATTGTAGCTATTGTTTTATCTAGAAAAGATCACATTATACTTCTTCTTCTTCTTCTTCCGTCCTTAGCCACCGACCGTCAAAGCAGTCAGTGGCCATTACGCCTAATGGCGTCTTAGGACAACAGCAGATAGGTTTTCTTTGCCATTGTTTCCCATCACGCCTATTGGCGTCTTTGGGGCAACGGCAAATCAATCCATTTGCTGTTGTTTCCGTAATCGAAGTGACTGGCAAACGGGTGATCAGCCCGTTGGTACACGTTATACTTGTCAGATGAATAACCGGCCACCGCAGATTCAAATATTAAGCAATCAATCAATAAAAAATCAAACTAATAAACAAGTTTCTATGCGGGGAAGACATGCAGAAAAAGAGCATATAACGCCAGATCCAGAAGAAGGACAGATTGATAGTATGGCCTTCAAATTTCCTGAAGTAGAAACTGTTTGACCATGGTAGAAGCCTGAAACCGACCTCCAACTTTATAGAAGAAAGAGCAACGGTATATGAGAGCAAATGAAGGAGTTTTATTAATGAAGCTTATTTTAGATCAGCGGTTTTCAACGTGGGCCGTGCCATTTTTCTCGGGGGTCACAGAAGGATGGTAAAGTACATTTTTTCCAGCTAACGGCGACTGTAAAAGGTGGGCGGGGGGGGGGGGGGGGGGGTTACAGAGGAAAAAGAAGTTCAGAAGGAGGGGCCATGAGCAAAGAAAAGTTTGAGAACCGCTGCTTTAGATCGACATAACACATTATCTTTATTCTTTTGACTTTATATACTACATTTGTTCATACAAGCTGGCTTAATTTAATGTTGTAGCTTGTCATTTTCAGTTTGTTGTAACACAGTTTCTCAAGCAGACTAATGTACTGTTATAATGATTTACCACTGAATATAATAATGTGTCCACTATTGTTTTAAATAGTAATCCATCTGTGAAACTGTTTTCCAGGCAGTGGCTTATAACTCACCATGAACATACAGCCCAGCTCACAGAAGACATCCATTTATTTGATAGATCCTACGTTTTCAAGAACACGGCTGCTTAGTTTAACTCGCCACGGATACTAAACGACACGTTTATTCCACATGCAGAAATCACATTTTGTTCCAGAATCTTTATCCATTTCCTTTGTGACCCATGAACTTTCTTGGCGCCAAACTCGTCCATAGCCAGCCATAATCCCTGAACATGAATCTAGTGGACACAGATAACCGTGTTATTATAAACGTGGGTGGCATACGGCATGAGACCTATAAGGCTACTCTCAAGAAAATCCCAGCAACCCGTCTTTCCCGACTGACAGAAGCGCTGGCTAACTACGATCCTGTTCTCAACGAATATTTTTTTGACCGTCACCCAGGTGTTTTTGCACAAATCCTCAACTACTATCGTTCAGGGAAGCTTCACTATCCAACAGATGTCTGTGGGCCACTCTTCGAGGAGGAGTTGGAGTTCTGGGGGTTGGACGCTAACCAGGTGGAGCCGTGTTGCTGGATGACCTACACACAGCACAGAGACACCCAGGATGTGCTAGCCATACTGGACCGGTTGGACCTTGACACGGACAAGCCGACGGAGGAAGATATAATGAGGAAGTTTGGGATGGAAGAAGAGTACAAGAGAGGAGAGCTCAACTGCTGGCAGAGGATACAGCCCAAGATCTGGGCTCTGTTTGACGAGCCCTATTCGTCTACTTCTGCTAAGGTGAGTTGAGTTTTGAAAAATGACAGGAACTGAGACAGGACTGAGACAGAACTGAGACATGTTTGCACTTAACACATGCCGTGAATATAAAAAAACTACTTTTTGGTGAGTGTGTGTTGGCGTGTCTGTGGCCAGAAAATAGTCTCATCTTCAGTTATCTGAAGACATGTGCAAAGAATATAAATAGCCGGATTATATGTATTACACTGGTGTATTTGTTATGTTTTCATCCAGTCACAGTTAAATTTTTTAACCGTTTTAGGGGTTTGTTAGAAAAAGAATATGTGATTAAAAGCAAATATTACAATCAGAAAGATTGATGAAGTCAGGGAAATAATCCAGGAAAAAAAACAGTAGCTGAAGAATGAATAAGTAACAACTGGAGAAAATAACATGAGAATAGACAGAGGAGGAATAGGAACAAATAAGACAGGGAGGATAATTTAGAAAAAGGAGTAGAAGAATTTGATGATAAAAAGGATTTGAGACAAAATGAAAAGAGGAAGTATATAGAGGAAGATGACAAAGATTAATGAACTTAAGATGAGTGTGAAACGACAAGTAAGGAAAGAGAAGAGAAAAATAATAAGACAAAGACTAAGATGATGATGATAAATATTTGTTGTTGATTATTACTTTTATCTTTCATTTTGACTCATTCCACGAAACTTACACCTTTAAAATTAAATAATAATGTAAAATTCAAAACGTTTTTGGAAACCACAAGCAGAAACCTACCCAAATCTAGAACATTACTCTCTCTGTAATATTGTTTACTTTTACGATTATTTTGGTGGTTAACAATTTTTGCACTGCAGAATCTGTAATCAGTCCTAAGACCAAGATTTTATCATCAGCCCAGATCAGCTTCGTTTATAAAGAAGAACTGACCTAAAAGTGTCATGCTAGACGGTACGATCTGGACAAGAACAATCTTTGAAAAGCTAGCGGTGGTTGCAAAAACACAATGGGAGGTATCATTTCATCTTGAACGGTCCCTTCAGATTAGGTCCAGTTTGTCTGAACCAAACAAGATACGTCATTTAATTAAGGCAATTTGTATATGACCACAGACAACAGGAAAAGGGTTATATTATGTAAGGCGAGTCTGAGAAATAAAACTACTGAGGCAGAAATTAGTAGTATTTGTATTGAATAAAGAAATAGTAGTAGCAGCAATCTCCTCCAGTCATTACTAACTATGGGGTTGATACGCCTCTGAGGTGATAGCTCTTGGCTGCCTTTTTTCCCATGCCTAGTGTTCCTTTCGGCGTGTTCATGTCTATTCAGCATGTTGTAAGAGCTTATTTTCGCCCAATCAGAGGTGGAGCCGTAGAGATCATCTCCACTTGGTGCGATTGGCAGCTTCGTCCTCCAAGGTTGCTGGATTTATGCCCACAGCTTCGTCCTCCCAGTTTGCTGGGTTTATGTCTAGTGCCTTCATGTCTCTCTTGCACACATCTTTGAACCTCAGCTGCGGTCGCTCGGCTGATCTTTTGCCATCTGCCAGGTATCCTTAGAACATATCCTTGGGGATGCGACTGTCACGAGTATGCAAATAGAGAATGTCTGAGTTTAGACATAATATTAATGAGTAATTAGTCACTAATGAAAATATGGAGAGAGGTAGGACTTCTGGAGAGAAGAGAGATATAATCAAATATTTTAGATATACTTCCCAGCCATATTCGGACTCTGTTAAGATGTCATACCCTCGTCCGTCCTCCAATGCTAAAAAGAATATTCTACTACAGTAAGAACTACAACAGCAAACATTAAGTGACAGTTAGAATTGAGTGAATTCAGACCGTTTAGTACAAATAAATATATTTATTAAAGAAACCACAACACTGAACCAAAAAAAATAATAATAATGTAATGCCTTCACTAGCTCTGAAGGGCTAGTGAATGTATCAATATCACAACCACAGAAAAATAACACAAGACTTCACTAAATCTCTCAGGCAAAACGTCTCTCTCCAAACTACCAACAACCGTACACTTTTTCACTACTCAGGTTTTCTAGCTAACAGGGGTAGGCCCCCAGTCTTCAGTGATGAAAACGGCCTCTCCAGTCTTGAGCAAAATAGTCCTGGTATGTATGTAAACCGCAACTAGGAAAAACCTAACACAGTTCCTCCTAATTTTGGTATTCAAATGACGGGGAGATAAGCTCCCTCTGGAACAGCTTCTACATAAATCCTATCGTTCACAATTTCATGTGGCTGGAGGCTACACTAGCAGGTGAAAAAGATTAAAACAAGTGCAGGAATACTTGCACCCACTGATCCAAATCGACGAGAACCTTTGCTGCCGAGCGAGTATCCAGTAGGCGCGCTGGGGCACCTCGTATACTGGATAACAAAGACTTGAACTATAAAACAGGTGACGAGTACTGGCAACTGCCTACTCCTCTCGGTCGTTATGTCAGTATACTCAGAGGTAACAGGCTATCAATGGGTCGGACAGTGTTGCCGAAACTGACTGGATGGCAAAGGCGACAGCCCGTAGGTCTTGAGATGATGGTTAACTGAAACTGGCGGCAATATGTGCTGTAGGTAAATAATCCAGGACGCAAGGCTTCTGCTTATATGTAGGTAACAGAAATCGATGTATTATTGTATATTCCAAGTCAACTGGCTGTTAATGGGTCGGACAGTGTTGCCGAAAATGACTGAATGGCAAACGCGACAGCCCGTATGTGCTGGAGCAATAGACACTTTCAACAATAGGCTGTGGTTGCGTAATCCACACACCAGCCTTATAACTGAATCCTGGCAGTATGACGTATACTGCCTGGTAATATTTATTATGTGGAAATTGTAATCCCCTGACAGCAGCAAATCACATCAGGAAGCACAGACAAATGTGCTGACCAAGGCTCTGAAAATATACAGCAATGCGATATCTCATTACTACCTGTAGCCTACTCTTCCTCAGTTATTTTCTCACCCATGCAAAATATAAACTAACTTCCACTTTCCACTCGCCGTTTCTCTCACTTACAAAATCAAAGCAAACCTTGTCTCTCACCCTCTTTGCTCTGTTATGTCTTGAAACGCTATCTCTGTTGTTCCCCCCCCCCCCCAATTTCTGTTTACAAGCCACGCGTTTCTAACGCGCTGCGTCGCAAAGTGATCTGGGGCTAAAATATTCACACACACACGCCTACGTAGTCTCACACACTCTGGAAAAGAGAGACTACTGTTAGGTGTTCACACCTTTCCCTGCTAGCTATAGGGGCCCTAGTGATAATCATCCAGGTAGGGACAATACTAAATGAGTTATCAAACATTTAGCATTGGACTTACAAATATTTAGCATTGGACTTGCACTCAATATATCAAATAGCAAAAACTATTTACAGCACTATTCTACACATAAGTGGAGAAAAAAAAACTTGGTAAAAATTAACTTTACACTAGCTCACTTTTTTGACTGAAGAAAACCCCCGCCCAGCTAACATTTAGTTGCTATGGATAGTGGCTCACTTAAAATTCAGAGCATCCCGGTCACGAAAAAAATTTACCTTAAGGAAACAAAAGAATGCATATATATTTAACATTAATTAAAGTAACACGGGATCTCTATTCTATTAGATTAAGCGAACAACCCAATGAATTAAATAAGTAAATGAGCTTACCGAAGACAGAATAATTCTTGCCCTAACAACTGTTATTAGCTCTGGCGCAGAATTTTCTTGAGACAGTGGCACTGAGTGATAGAGACCTCTTGCTTAAATAGCAAGATAGAGTCTGCAGGTGGCTTTTGCACGTGCACTAGATGAAACAAATTCAGACGTAAGACTTAGGGGAGAGATTCCCCGGCCGACTCAAGATACAGGAAAAGGACGTAATCTGCCGCAACGCTGGCGGGTCTACGAGCGACCGGTGTTCGCAGGACAAGACGAGGGCGGCACAAATAAAAGGGTAGAAGTTTTCCCTCGTGTCCAAGATTCTCTGTAAATCAAAGAATACCGGGAACTAGCCGTCATCTACTAGAAAGGCAGAATAAAAATGACCTTTAGCAAGATGCCGGTGTCCACGTGTAAAGGGGTGGAATTAGCCTGTGCAAAGTAAGATTGACATGACCAATGCCAGAAACAGCGCTATTAGGAGCTATAAGACAGAAAAGTAGGCGTAGACCAAAATTATGAACAAGACAGGGTAGACCACTCGGCTAAAAGTGACAGACATTTCAATCAAATCATGATAGCCACTATCTTGCATGCGGCGGACATGGCCAAGCCAGGTCAGTATATAGAAATTTAAAAAAAAATGGAAACTCAGTGATAAAGAAATTAGTAATTTTCGTAGTCCATATAGAAATTGAAGGACTGAATTTTTAACAAACGGAAAACCTAAGTAGTACATACAGAAATTGTCAGACTCAGTACTAAAGAAAAAGGTTATCTTGTTAGTACATATGGACACTGATAGACTCCGTTTTGCAGATTAGGGTACGTATATAGTAGTACATGTAAAAATGTGTAGACTGTGTATTACAAAAATGTTTAATCCTATGATCCCGCATACACATTTTTAGATTCTTTGGTACAAATATGTTTTAAGAACGTATTTAACAAGTCAATATTTAATGTATCATGTATTGACATTAAATACTAAATAGGGAAGGCAAACCCGGTCCCAAAAATGACATGCTGAAGTCGGATGTGTCGGCCGAAAGGTGCAAATATCGCAGCTTCGCTGTAAATGGACACAACGCAACCAACGTCCTGTTCAGGACGAACGAGGAAGAAGAAGAAATACTACATAGAAGTCTGTTAATCTGCAGTAATTTAACACGTTAATCTGCAGTAATTTAACACGTTAATCTCTGAGTGACTAAATTTTATGTAGTAATGCACAATTAGAAATTAATATGCTAGTACTTTTCTTTTCAAGTTGAATGTTCACTTAATCCTACTGTGGGGCACTGAAACACGGAGGACATCAAAAAACAACAACAACCAAGAGGATAGAGACTTTTATAAATGGGTGCGTAAAGTAGAATAGAAGGATTGAAATGGTATGACAAGATCACCAACGGGAACTGATGAGACGTTAGATAGGATATACGCTAAGACAAATTGTTTAAAGCATTACAATGAAGTCTGCCATGACAGAGTAGGATTACTGTACTGTCACGCATGTCGTGCAAGGCGAGAAATAGGAGGTTGTGTGTGGGGCTGGCAAGCTGTTCATGTCAAAAAGACTGCCACATGAACCACCGGTTTAAGGGCATGTGACTGCTTGGTGCATTATTCCTGCAAGGAGATCAGCTGTAGTGGTGGCTCAATGCTCTGTAAGGAGCGCAAAGGATGATGACAACGACGATGATGATGATGATGATGGCGATGATGATGATGGTGATGATGACGATGATGATGATGATGGTGGCGATGATGGTGATGATGATGGTGATGATGACGATGATGATGATGATGATGGCGATGATGGTGATGATGATGATGATGATGATGATGATGATGATGATGATGATGATGATGATGATGATGATGGTGATGATGACGATGATGATGATGATGGCGATGATGTTGATGATGATGACGACGGTGATGATGATGATGATGAGGAATAAAAACAACATACTTCCTGCAATGTAGATCTTACTAAAACAAAATACCCATACACAGAAGATAAATATCGACAGAAAAGTTAATTGCCATTATTCAGAATAAGAAAAAATAAAGCTTGAAAATTATCTCAGACCACAAAAACAAATAAACGATACTTGCTTATATTTGTTGTCTCACCACAACTGAAATATGTTTTTTTTTTTTTCATTACTTTCATTTTCTATTCAAATACACATTATTAAAACCCATAACTCACATTTTAAAGTTTTGAATTCCACCAGCGGCCAATTTTATCCAGGGTAAGTCTCATTACTAGGCACTGATTGTCGTCGGAATAAGTCAGCATTTTTTCTTACAAATGATTTAATTTTTTCATGTTATGTTGTTTCTAAATATAGCGTGGTGTTTTATGTAAGTATTTATATATCTGTTATAGTTGTTGTGTAGCAAAGATCAGTAAAAAAAACAAAGGATTATGTGTAATTATTATACATGGCCAGTAGTCGTCGTTGGCGCTTTTTCAATTTATATCAGTGGTTCTCAACCAATTTTGAATGGTGATATATTAAAGCGAGCAGTGGTTACAAACCTTTTTTGAATGGTGACACATTTCACCAGAAATCTATCATGTTGCTATACATCACGTAGCATTTCATGATTACTACTCCACGATATTAAACTTTAAAGCATTGCTTCTTAAACTGTGGAGTCTTGGGGGGTCAGTGTACATTACCTAACATTTAAAATGTAAAATTATTTATTATGTGTTTTATGAAATTAAACAAAATTAAAAATGGTTCGTAGCAATCAAAGGACAATCAAAGGGGTCAAAGATACAAAAAGGTTACGAAATCCTGCTTTAAAGGAAGAATTGCAAACTTAATTTTGCGACATTGCAGTAAGATTGGCATAGCGTATATCCTTAATTTCTTCTTGAATCCTTAAATGAATGCCGTAGTTTGTATCCTTAATTTCTTCTTGAATCCTTAAGGGTTGGAGCTACAGTGCATTTTAAGTCAAAACATCACAAACATGAAAATTTGATCTAGTCTATATTCGGATAACTTATTTTCCCCTGAATCTAAATATGTGAAAATTATTTACAAGAACACATTATAAGTAGGTATATTTTGATTTTGTGAATAGTATTTTCTTCAGAAATTGAGCTTTCCTGTGAAGAAAATTTAGATTTGCTCATAATCTTGTTTTATGTTCTTATAACTGGCACATTTTTTAGTCCATCAATATGAAATTTGGCACAAATACTTTCAATATGATAATAAAACCTTTTTTCAGATCCGATTTTTTATATCTTATCAAAATTTTTATTTACTGCAAAGAAAGTTGTAAAATGTTGAAAAAAAATGGTTACTATTTTTCGATACAAAGTTTAAAGTTCTATATCGCAAAATCTATACAAGTTATAAAAAATCTACTCCGACAACAGTTTTAAAATATAATGATAAACATTCTGTTTAAATTTGGTATTGATAAATTAATAAATAAAAAATATTTAGCAAATTTACAAGAACAATAGAATCCTATATGTTCGCCATTTCCATGGCAATCAATGATGTAATACCTTCAAACTCATCATTATGCGCATCTATGATTGATGTAGGTTAAGTCTGTGATTGATGTAGATTAAATCTGTGATTGATGTAGGTTACGTCTGTGCATTTTCATCGAAATTCTGTGATTAATAACGAAAATAGCATTTCACTGTAGCTTAGATCCTTGAATGAATATCGTAGTTTATAAACTCAGTTCCTTCTTGAATACTTGAATGAATGACGTCACTTAATTTCCTTATTTTAAGTTTAGTATAAAATTAATCTTAGTGTCTGTTAAGACAACCAACATTTTTGAGTTTACTTTTTAGTTGTATCTTTCCATGTTGTAAAAACTATTTTTAAAAATCTCTGTGCACCTGTAATACATTTAGGGCAAGAAGTTGTATGGGAATATACTGCAGGCTACTAACTACAGGTAGTGACGTATTGTGGGGTATGGAGTGTTTGAAACTAGTCACTTACCTGTTTAATATTGTGAGTATGTGTAAGCCTTTCCTACTTCCAGCAGGATGTGAAGAGATGGGCAATACTCTTCTAACATTATCATCACCATTCAACAGCATTAGAGCCCCCCCCCCCCCTTTTTTTTCGCTGTAATTGGCACTTTCTATCCCAAATCTTGAGGACAGCAGCATGGGTCCTATTATCAGTTTCTTCCTCTCCATCGCTTTCCACCTTGCCTCGCAAAGTTCCAGGATATCAGTCTTGTAACTCCACATTTCTGTTGACACCTATGCAGTTTTCCGTTTTCCGTTTAATGTACGATCACTCCAAGTCCCCATTCTGGAGATAATACTCCTCTTACAGGTGCACAGAGTTTCTTGTGTCCGTCACCCTGTTTTATGTAATATTTTGTGCACTGGGATTCTCAAAGAGCTATTGCCGAAGCAGTAGTTTTTTTTTTTTTTTTTTTAATTTTGTTATATCTACACACTAATTTTCCGAACCATACGAGGCTTACAAATATTATCAGAGGCAAATTTATAGAAAAATGTGCTACCCACATTTAAATTTGAAGTTGACTCTTTTTTTTTATTTTTTTAAGCGTCACGTTAATATAGAAAACCCTGGTCATGGGATCTTCTGAAATCGCCATCAAATTTTTTTTCACACTCAACATTTATTGATCATTTTCCATTTCGCTCCCAATAGACGGTAGAGCCACCATATTGCTGGACACCTGGCAGGAAGCATACACCAAAATAGTCACGTGCTCTTACTGCACTGTTTCTGCAGCTGTTTGTTATTCATGATGATGTTGCAAGCCTTATACACCACTTCGGTGTAGTCGCCGTATACGTCATGTCTGAGAGAACAGAAGCTCTTTTATTTCTTTGTCTCCTCGAAGGCCCCCCCCCCCCCCACTCCCCCCCCTTCCGGGGAACTACACGAGACTCACTCGTCATTACTACAGTTATTATCTTACTTTTCATTTACACTTTCTTCATACACAACATGTCTTCAGTGTTGTCAAGGGAACTAGGAAATTCTAACCAGCCTTGACATCTGTCTCATGTAGCACATACAGTAACTAACGTTTAACTGTGAAGACTGGAGATAGCTATAAATATAAGTCGTTCCCCCGGGGGTAATTATTGAGACAATGAAAAAATATACCACTGCTCACACTAGGCTACCATAAGAGTAATTACGGTGAGGTTTTTTTTTTTTGCATGTGGCTGGTAAACTTATCGTGTAAAACAAACAGCTTCAAACGTCACCACTGCATGTGTATATCACCGCTTTAGTGCAAAATTCATGAATGGGCGGTACCGCAGTGGTGACCGGATGCTCCTTAAGGAACCAAAAATAAGGGGAGAGGAGAAGGATAACTGTGATTTTGAGATGTGGTTGTTGTTGATGCCCCTCTCTTACGAGAAGAAGAAAGAATAGCATTTCTGCTCCCTCAAGCATGTCGTACGTGGCGACTAACATGAGGTTGTGCATAGGGTTGGTAAGCTCATCATGTCAAGGTAATTAATACGAACCGACTACTGCAACAGCATGTGGATGCTTCCTGCAAGGGGCGCCAGCTACATTGGTAGCTCTATACTCCACAGGGAGCGAAAAGGAAACTGATGTAATTGATGATATTGATGCAGTATGCAGAAGTTGGTACGTCAAATCGTGTTAGTGTGGTTTAGTAGCTTTAATGTGATACTCCGGTAAGAAGTAATTAGGTAGAAACTAACGTTCTGATACTCTACGGCCGTGTGTTTAACTTGTTAGTTGATTTATTTAGTCATGAACTTTCAGCTCCCCGAGGAACACGGGCATTCAACAAATCTATGTCAAGCCTTCCTGTCATATAGTGTAGTAGCCGCCTTCAGTCATAACTGACTATGGGAATACGCCCCTGAGTCTTTTTTTTTTTTTTTTTTTTGGTCTAGTGTGCCTTTCGGCATGTTCTTTTCTCTTCAGCTTTTTTATGAGAGCTTCTTTCCGCCCAATCTGAGGTGGCATCGTAGGGACCATTGCCACTTGGTGAGATCGGCTGCTTCATCCTAGCTGGTTGCTGGATTTATGTCCAGTGCCTTCGTGTCTCTCTTGCACGCATCTTTGTCTTCAACTTTGTCTTCAACTTTGTCTTCAACTTTGTCCTCAACTTGGGTAGCCCGACTGCGTTCTTTTGCCATCTTTCAGTTGTCTGTAGAAGATTTCTTTGAGGATGCGACCATCTTGCATGCGGAGGACTTGACCAAGCCAGCGTCTCCCTATGCCAATACGAAAAAGTCTTAATTTATTCCTACAATGTCGGTCTCCACTTCCCTTCTGCCCTGTGGTGTAGGTATCACTTTATCTCAATTAGCCTAAAACCTTGTAATGCTTTCAGCAGGTTTTCTCAATGTGAGTCCTATCCAAATCCAACATCTTCTTCACACTTCCTGTTCCCTTTGCACTTGTCGGGTTCTTTCCATCAGTTCCTTATTAGTGACCTTGCAGTACCAGTTCAATCCTTCTATTCTAAGCAAACAACCATTTATAAAAGTCTGTTAACTCCTTGGTTGTCGCTTTTCTTGCTCTCCATGCGTCAGGGCCATACAATAAGACCTCCTTAACACTGGAGTTGAAGACTGATATGTTTGTTGTTGAATATGATTTCTTTAATTTTCCATTTTTCCCTCTTGTAGCTCCTGGTTGAACGTTTCGTTTGTTCCGTTGGTGTTAGTTATTGATTTAGTGTCCGTATTCATTTGTTCCACTCTTCACGAATGATTGTTTTCTGCGACTTTTGTTGAGTGACACGTTCAGACGTTCCAACTAACTAGTCGGTTAGTAAGTTCTCTCGGATTCACATCAAGTTGCTTGCTCAGTTAGTTCAATTGTCCAGTTCAAATTTAAACCGATCACTAAATTAAAGAAGCATTTACATGTTCTGTTTCCATAGCTTCATTCCATTTTTACACAACCATCACTTACCGAGAACTTTTATGCATTTTTAACACTTCATAATATTTTATTTTCTAAAGACGCGTATCCGAACCATAATATATAGGGGAATTAATTTTCGTATTGTTTAGAAGTGAAATGCGTCTTATGGTCCGGAAAATACGGTGAAAATCTATGTTGTGTACACTGTAGTACAAAAACTTTGTCCTGAATACAAAATATTAACCACTGTTTAAAATTGGCACTAAGACGTATAGTTGCAAAAAGAAATTAAAAAAAAGAAAAGAAACTAATAAACATAAAATCATATTATATTGATGTGTTTGTAGACTGTTATTTCTCTGCTGTTTAATTTATATTCTTCATTGTTTCTGTTAAAGATTGGTTTAATGCACAGACTTTAATATTTTTATCATAAAATGATTTTGCCTTTATTTTTTTTCCGACCATTAACTTGAAAAATTCGACTTTAAGATAATAATATATCTTTCATAAACTTCAGTTATAATAATAATATCAATAATAATAATAATAGCCCCTTCAGTCATAATTGACTATGGGAATGCGCCCCTGAGGTGACAGCCCTCAGCTGCTTACTTTCCTGATGTTCCTTTCGACGTTTTCTCCTCTCTTCTGCTTGTTGTGAGAGCTTCTTTTCTCCCAAACTGAGGTGGCGCAGTAAATAGCATCACCACTTGGTGCAATTGGTTGCTTCATCCTCCCAGGTTGCTGGATTTATGTCCAGTGCCCTCATGTCTTTCTTGCACACATCTTTGAATCTCAGCTGCGGTCGCCCAACTGTTCTTTTGCCATCCGCTAGTTATCCGAAGAAGATATCTTTCGGGATGCGACCATCTTCCATGGGCATGTCCAAGCCAGCGTAGTCTGCGCTGTCTAAGCCGTGTATACATGCTTTGAGCGCGTAACAACACCTCGACATTTGTCACTTCTGTATGGTAGATAGACATGGAAAACCTATGTTAAGCCTGAAAGAAGGCTCAATACCTTCCATCTGCGGTGTCTGTGCCACATCATCGGCATTTCGTGGAAAGACTTCTGTTATTCTACACCAAAATAGGTGGATTTCGCCATGAGCTTTGGAGCCGCGGTAGCGCAGTAGCTAATGCACTGGCTTCGGTGATCCATGGTTCAATCCTCAGTTGAGGTGGAACTTTTTTTTATCGCAAACGGGGTCGACCCAGCCTCATGAATTTGGTACCAGAGTAACTCTGGTAAGGTTAAAGCGGCCGGCGTGATGCTGACCACATCACCCCTAGTGTGCCGATGGTCAAGAAAATATGGGCCTAACACCATATTCCCAATATGTCTCAATGGGCGTGTAACGGAATCCTTTTACCATGAGCTTTGCGAATGTTTAGAACTACATAGAAGCTTTGTTTGAAGATAAAATTATGTGGTATTATATACACGTAAAAAACTACAATAAAAAAGATACAGACTCTGTGCTTGCATAGAATAGCAGGATTTAAATAGTACAAGTTCACCAATGTGAAAGTGGTGACTGGAACTAGACAAGTGCCAGCGAAAGAAGAGTTGAGAAAAAGACGCTGGCGATGGATACAACACACATTGAGGAAACCTGTTGATAGCGTTAGAAGGCAGTCCTTGTTCTGGAATACCCAGGCTAAGAGAAGTTGAGGTAGGTAAAAAAATCACACTGAGAACTAGATACACATAAGTAATATAGTAAGATATAATAATATATAAGGCAAATGGCAGCCACACTGGACTTGGATATACATCCCTGCAAGATGTGCATTCATATAAACATAATAGCAGAACATATAGACAGAGACGGAGGAACAAACCGTTGTACCAAATAAGGATATACAAGGCAAGAGGAGCTTAAATTGCACTGGGAAATCAAAAGAGATCAAATCCAACACACGCAAAAGAATCTTCAACTGAAATGTAAAAGTGGTCCTATTTGTGGCTCTGAAACGGTGAAACATCACCTGTTGTTTAGCCCAGCACTGCAGGAGATAAGACAGCTCCTATTACCAAAGAACCCAGCTATTGTAAGCACCTTCTATAGCAGACCTGAACAAGTAATCAGAACCGCACAGTGTCACATTATGGCCTCAGAAACAGACATCGCTAACGCTCAGTGATGGTGGATCAAAGACAAGACAAGACAAGACATGTATGGCCCTGAAACATAGAGAACAACAAAAACTACAACAAGAACGTTCCAGACTTTTAATATTGGGTGCTTGAGCAGGTTGAAATGGTATGACAAGATCACCAATGTGGAACTGATAGAACAAACCAGACAAAAGCCAGTGGAACAACAGGTGAAGAGAAGACGTTGTCATTATATAGGTCACACATTGAGGAAACAAACAGATAGCATTACAGAGTAGCTCTTTTTCCCTTGGGTCCCTAAGGTAAGATAAATAATTGGAGACCGACAAACACATGCTGAAGAGAATCGGGAACAGACATAAAAATGCTAAATAAAAGACTTTGGAAAATCTTTAACGGATGGCACTGGACAGGGAGGTTTTCTGTGAATTTGTAAATGGCATGTGCTTCATTGGGAGCTGAAAGGTAATGCATGTTATAGAGAACTGTACGCTTGGGGTCGGAGTGGCTCAGGGGTATGGCATCCTCCTCTGATTCTAAAGGTACCGGTTACAGTGTAAGGGATACAATTGATGGAATTTTTTTTCCTATTGATGTCATACTCCCCCCTGATCTCCAGGGTAGTGAGATCGGATGCCTAGCCTTCTCGGAAAGGGTGAAAAATATGAGGTCCCGTGTGCAAGTTGCGCACGTTAAAAATCCCACAGCAGTTGGAAATCTTAAAGAGTAGGTCATACGGCCGCTGACCTGGCAAAATGTAAAAATTAGGAAACCTACCAACCACATAAACATTTATAGAATGTGTGACTGCGATCCTCGCCGGTGCTACTGAGTTCGTGCAATGTGATGAGATCCTCCTTGTGTGATCTGAAGGAGGAGATCGAAGCACTGATGGAGTTATCCGTGTGTAGTGAAGATGGTCTTTAAAACCAAACCAAACCAAACCAAACTGTATACTTGATTTTTTTTTTTTTTTAAATTTTGATTAAATTGTTCTAACAGTTTCGTCTTTGTTTTCCCTTGCGTAATAAACAGTTAGACAAAAAATGTTACCAGTATGTCTTTGCAAGTCGTTGACGAAACCTATTCTTACGTTTTGGTGGTCAACAGTAATATTTCTTACATCGTGTTTATTTTAACGTAATTCTTCTTCTTCTTCCGTCCTTAGCCACCGACCGTCAAAGCAGTCAGTGGCCATTACGCCTAGTGGCGTCTTAGGGCAACAGCAGATAGGTTTTCTTTGCCATTGTTTCCCATCACGCCTATTGGCGTCTTTAGGGCAACGGCAAATCAATCCATTTGCTGTTGTTTCCGTAATCGAAGTGACTAACGGAATACTACATGCAAATACAGTGTCGCCATAACGTTTTAGTGAAAGTAATAACTTCATTCAAAAACCGCTCACAATCGTTGAAGCAATTTAAGTACACTTATGTTTATACACCAAATTTGGCTGATTTTATGTTTTATTTCCACGTTTATAGTTTGTTTGTGTATGTATGTCTCGTATATATGATATATGTTTATGTTTTTATACATACATGGTGTCCCAATTATCCTTGTGCAGTTTTAAGTTGCTAAAGTTTAAAACTGCACAAAGACATATATACTCGTATATATATATATATATATATATATATATATATATATATATATATATATATATATATATATATATATATATATATATATAAATATATATATATATATATATATATATATATATATATATATATATATATATATATACTCGTATATATATATATATATATATATATATATATAAAGCAGTGTTTTCCAGTATTGCACGTTTGTAATAGAAATGACAATTGTCTTCAATAAAAGTTTTCTATTCTCTATATTACAACTACTATTATAATCACTGTGGCCATGTTTTTTTTTAATCATAAGTTGCTGTCTTAACACTTCAACTGATATAAATGATGTGAGATTCCTAGAAAAAATGTGTGAGTTCGGAATACACATTATTTGTCATCTAGTATATATAATTACTTCCTGTTTTTCAGAAGTCATGACTGTTTAAAGGAGGCTGGTAAACAATTACAACATTTGTATTAACTTTTTATGTTCCATGCAGTTTATTAGTTTTACCCTGGCAAAGAAATTGAAGTTTTATTTGTCCACAGGTGTTGTTTAAAACCAATCAGTATATATATATATATATGAATGAGGAAATATCTCATAACAAATATGAAATCGATGCAAATTCACCGAAGATTATTTTAAAGTATTGTTAAGTCCGATAACCAACAAACAGGTATGTTTTATGTCGTGTAAAATGGAGACATCAGAAACTCTGGCTATAACCCAACTGGCATATCAGGATGCGCTTGGAGGAACAGTCCACACTAATGTGGTACATCATACGATTCATGGGGTAGAGGAGTTAATTAATGCTCAAAAGAAATTAGGAGCATAATACCCAACGGAAATAAGAATGGTGCAGCAGTATAGAAATAAAGACCAACAGACTCACAAGAAATAGTCTTATATGGGGTGATTGAATAGTTACTTCCTATTTTTAGATTTTTATGTTGAGACTTGTATCTATTGGATATACAGGGTGCGTCAAAAGGCAATCCCCACAGGCAATTAATTATATAGACGGTGTGAAAAACGTATCATGTTCAGCGATGAAGCAGTGTTTCACCTTAATGATTCACTCAACAGATATACGAGTGCACGATATTGGGCCATTGAAACCCCACACAGGGTACAGGAAGAACATATACAAAATAATTCACGAATTATGTATGGTATGGGACGCTTTTTTTTAGGAAGTAAGACTTTGCAAGAAACATTTCCTGGCTAATGGATTGGTCGACGTGAGCCCTTTGAATGGCCATCTAGATCTCCAGACCTAACTCCTATCGATTATTTTTTATGGGGCTGCCTCAAATCCGTTGTTATAGCAGCCAATTCGAACTTTATATAACAAATTGCCTGTGACCCTTGACATTTGACCCTCTCTGGATATAAAACATGTGAAAAGAATGAGCAATAACTACATTTTGGCTAATATGTGTATTTTTGATTATTTGTTTAATTTCTAGAAACATCATAAAATCAAATAAAATCTACAATGACCAATAAACTGTAATATATAAATTAAAAAATAAAATCGTATATAATCAGTTTTACAAATTAACAGATACGGGAAACACGAGAGTTTCTTTATTTACCCTTCGTCAGTCACAGTTACAAACAAGCGACCAAAAAAAAAGATATAGACAGGTCAACAGACAAAAGCAATGGACACTGAAAACGCGCAGAAAAAAATGATGAATGAATTTTTGTTTTAAACGATATGATTTATGATACATACAGAAAATTGTTTTTTAGTCAAGGCTAAGTCAATGGCAGAACACGAAATGTCAGAAGGCATGAGATAAAATGTATGGGCGATGAAGGCATGAAGGGAGGAAATCAAATTTTAATGATAAGGTATAATTACAAACAATAAAGTAGGAAAGTAAAAAAGTGCACAAAATAGAATTATCGCGAAACGAAAACAGGGTAGCAACTCGCTGAATTATAATATCAATGTAACATAGCATGTTATATATTTAACAAATTACCAGTTACGTTCCTTTGGTTTGACGTTTGTTTCGTATAAATTTGTTTGAAATGAGTGAAGATCTAAAACTTTTAAAATAGTAAGTGGCTTTTCAATCACATTATTGACTCATAAGGAATAGTCTAGTGTGATGGCAATACAAGCCTTAGTGAACTACAAGAAATAGTTTTTAAGGATTCACAAGACGTAATCTCACTATTCTATTGTTTTTTTATCTTTTACAAACCTTTCCACCCCCACCATTTTAGCACGAATTGAATACTAAATTAACTTACATTTAAGTATAAAAGCTGTGTTTTAATTCTGATTATAAACGTTCAAGAACATTTATAAATTTATTTAAACTAAAATGTATATAATTTTAACTACAATGTAAAATAATAAAAGAAAATCCGTAACCAATGATTTAAAGTAAATGTAAAAAAGCTATATCTTAAGCTTAAATACTTACGTACTAAGTCGTTTCTCTTCTAACCTGGGGTGTAGAGGTTGAGCTTAAATGAACGCCCAGATTTTTATTAATAAATTATAGTGTTGAAGTTTCTGCAGCGTTAATAAATCAAGGTTCTTGCAGACAGATAACATTGATCGTGAACCGAGATAGTCATCTCTTTTTAAAATGGTATTCGGAAAGTGTAAGGTACAATTTTAAAATTTACATTTTGGGCTGAGATTTTATTTTCTTATAGCAATTATAAGACAGTTCTTGGTCTGGACGCCACAGTGTAAGATAAACGGTGGTAGACAACAACAAAAAAACACACACGGGGATGAGAGCTGAAGATACAAATAAACATGATGAGAGCGACAGAGACAGTATTTGAGCTGATGGCAAGTGACAGCTGAACTTGGCATGTGCTGATTGACGGTCTATGCTTGTAGGGAGCTAATGGGTATTGATTGATTGAATAAGGCTTCACCCACTGGCTTCCTAGCTCGGTCGTCCATGGTTCGATCCCCAGTTGAGGTGGGAAATTGTATACCTCAAACAGCTCCAGGGTGGACCCAGCCTCATGAAGGGGGTACCAGAGCAACTCTGGAAAGGTTAAAGGCGGCCGGCGTGATGCTGACCACATCACCCCTAGTGTGCCGGTGATCAAGGAAATATGGGCCTAACACCATATTTCCAAAATGCTTCAATGGGCATGTAACGGGATCCTTTACACTAAGGTATCACCTCGGCTATTTTCCTACCTGTGTGGAAAGAGTATATTGATCTGAATAATTTATATTTAATATCACTTGTTTATTTCCAATTATATCCTTTTTTCAGATCATCGCGGTGATTTCTGTTTTTTTCATCGTGATATCCATCTTGTCATTCTGCTTAAAGACTCACCCAGAAATGAAAGTACCAGTTATAAAAAACTCCACTTCCCTGACAGCCAATGGCAGCTACACGTGGCGGCTAGAAAAGGAAGAAACAGAACCACACGAAGCATTCTTCTACATCGAGTGCGCCAGCAACGCCTGGTTCACCTTCGAGATCATCATTAGATTCGCTGTGGCGCCACATAAAATTGAGTTCCTAAAGGCGCCGGTAAACATTATAGATATTGTAGCTACACTTAGCTTCTACTTGGATTTTATGTTGACAAAGCTAAAGAATGAGAGTGAAATTCTAGAGTTCTTTTCAATTATCAGAATCATGAGACTTTGCAAACTGACGCGCCACTCTGCTGGGCTCAAGATTCTCATACACACTTTTAAAGCTAGTGCCAAAGAATTAATTCTTCTTATCTTCTTCCTCGTTCTGGGAATCGTCATTTTTGCTGCTCTTATCTACTACGCCGAGAGAATGCAGTATAACCCAGATAATGATTTCGAAAGCATACCCGTTGGACTATGGTGGGCCATCGTTACCATGACAACGGTGGGCTACGGTGACATGGTTCCAAAGACTTATGTGGGCATGTTCGTTGGCGCCTTGTGTGCCTTAGCTGGCGTATTATGCATCGCCCTTCCTGTTCCAGTAATTGTGTCTAATTTCGCACTTTTCTACTCACACACTCAAGCTAGATCAAAGCTACCCAAGAAGCGGCGGCGAGTTTTACCTGTTGAAGCTCCACGGTTGAAAAGTGCCAAGGTCACGGGCATGGGGGGTCCAGGCAGTGTTGTAGGAGGACCCCAGACTCGAAGAATGAATGCTATTAAGCATACTCATCCTGGTCCATTAGACGTCAAGATGAGTAGAATAGGTAAATACACCAAATCAATGTTTGTCTGTGCCATCTTTTATTTTTCCGTAAACTTTTTAAATGTTCCTCGTCTGTCCATATTCTATAACGTACTGTAATCTGTTTTTTTTTTTTTTACTTGTTGTTCAATTAGAAACTTCAAAGACATTTCTTTCAGTTTATTGAGTAAAGAAGTCTTTACTTTGTGTCTTGACCAAATGCATTATTGATTCTGTGTAACACTATTATCTTAATTTGTAATCCATTATCTTATTTTCTTTGTGCCTGCTACTCGTTAGTTGTTTTGCACTTGTTATCACGTCAAGTTTGTCATTATAGAGTGGTCATAGTGAGTGTCCTATCTTTATCTTCTGCGTAGTGCCGTTTATATCCTTTTTTAGGAAGCAAGAATCACTTGATAAATGATCCTGATTACGGTTCTCTAAGTATGACTCTCAAAGACGTTGGACCTTGAGACCATTGATTTAGAAAAGCTGATTTAGAATACCATAACGACCTATTGTTTTACAGATTCTTAAAGCCTTAGATTGTGTTACGTAAGACATTGAATGTGATTCTATATTTCAATATAGTAAAGTGTCTCACATTTATGTGATAAGAGAATAAGAAATATTTTGTATTTTTCCTGATGGGCAAGGACAGATAATCGTGTTACAGGAGAAAAGCAATTTCAAAAAACAAAAGAAAAAAAAAACAGGAAAAAAGCAATAATAAATACTGGAAATAAAATTTCATCAAATTTGGAAAAACAGTTAACTGTATTCGGAGAAAGGCACAACAATTCATTATAGGGTCAATGAGTTATGCAAGAAATTTCACATCATGCTTTAAATAGTAGCATACTGTCCATATGTTCTGCACTGTGTTTATATATTTAGTATTGTTATATTTTCTTATATATGTTAGCGTAGTTATATTTTCTTATATGTATATTACACATATTTCCATACACACATATATAAACGGACTGTATGGCGCTTTGCTGTGTGTTCTTATTGTACTGTTTCTTCACATACCTTGTAAAAGACATTCATTACACACACACATATTTTTTACATTCTTTAATATAACAAATTCTTAATATTTACATAAATATACAAAACTAGGTTTATATTGGCTATTGTGGCACTTCACCTATGGTACCTAAATATATTTGTAAGACCTTCGACAATAATGACATATTTAATACATCTGATGTTGTTTAACGAGACAGCATGCCGATAGTATGCCTCGCTTAGTTCCGGGGTGTGTGGGGGGGGGGGGGGGGGTCTCTGAAGAGACAACGAAAGAATTGGACTACTGCATTCTCAGGCATGTCATACCGGGCCACTAAAAAAGGTTGTGCATGAGGCTGGCAACCTCATCATGTAAAAAGCATTGCTACAGAAACCCATGCAGCAATAGCATGTGAAGGATTGGTGCAGGTTTCCTTCAAGGGGACCAGCTGCAGTAGTGTCAAACGCTCTGTAAGCAGCGCATAAGAAAATGATGATGATGTCGGTAGTACTCAGTTCTGAAATCATCAAGCTAGTGGCCACGTTTATCAGCCATGACACTAGACCAGTGGTCAGCAACCGATCGATCTCGATCTACCGTTAGGCCCCAGTGAATCAGTTGGTAGATCTCTAGGTGTAGCATGGGGTACAACGAATTTTTTGTCTAGATAAATTGCGAACTTTCCGTCTCTAGCTCTTAAAAATGCGGCGCCCTTGTGTTTAAACAACTCCCCATGTTTCACAGCATTTCTAGTGAAAGCTTGGTTATTAAAATCAACGTTCTTCGTGACCTGCATCAGACAGGAAGCGATCGTTTATTTGTGATGAAGTTAACATTAAGTAAAATATCATCTAGTTAGAATTCTCCACCGCTCTGTCAATGGAGTCTCTAGAAGAGATAAAAGTTACAGCAAGGATGCACTTATTCCAAAGTCTTGATAATCTAAAGTTGATGCCAGTGTTTATACTGTCGTGATTCGGAGAAATTTATGTCACCTTTAGCCGAGTGGCCTGCCCTGTCTTGTTTTCTAATTTTTGTCTACGCCTAATTTTCTGTTATAGCTCCTAATGGCGCTATTTCTGGCTTTGGTCATGTCAGTCTTAAGTTGGACAGGCTAAACCACCCCTTTACACGTGGACATCGGCATCTAGCTAAAGGTCTTTTTTATTCTGCCTTTCTAGTAGATGACGGCTAGTTCCCCGTATTCCTTGATTTACAGAGAATCGCGAACACGGGGGAAACTTCTGTCCTTTTAATTGTGCCGCCCTGTGTCTCGTCTCGCGAACACCGGTCGCTCGTAGAACCGCCAGCGCGGTGGCAGATTACGTCCTTTTCCTGTATCTTGAGTCGGCCGGGGAATCTCTCCCCTAGGTCTTACGTCTGATTTTGTTTCATTTAGTGTACGCGCAAAAACTTATTTACTTATTTAATTCTTTGGGGTGTTAGCTTAATCTAATATAATAGAGATCCCGTGTTATTTTAATCCATGTTAAATATATATACATTCTTTTTTCCTTAAGGTGAATTGTTTTCGTGACCGGGATGCTCTGAATTTTATTAAGTGAGCCACCGTCCATAATCATTTGTTGAATGAATAAAACAAAAACACCAACAGTGATACGTCTTACTGTGAAAAAGAACAAGAAAAAACCTACGTTGCAGCCAAAAGTCCTTCGTCAGGAACAGACAAACGAAAAACAGAAGGGAAAGAAAGAAGGAATTAAGTAGAAAACATAAAACTACAAAAATAAGAGAAAACACTCTCTGATGTGTCACATGTTGGAAATAAAATGTCTGCTACTGAACCGAAAACCGGAAGTGGATACTAAATATAAATAATCATTAAGTGTTAGCTAGGCGTGGGGTTTTCTTAAGTCAGAGAGAGTGAGCCAGTATAACGTTAATTTTATAAAAAAAAGAATTTTCCACTTCGTTTGTGCGTGTAGAATATTGCTGTAAAGAGTTTTTTTTTAATCTATTTGATGTATATCTTGAGTGTAAGCCCAATGCTAAATTTTTAATAACTCATTCAGTATTGTCCCTACTTGGATGAATATCACTAGGCCCGTATAGCTAGCAGGTAAAAAGTGTACATACCTAACCGTGGTCTCGCTTTACCAGAGTGTGTGGGACCATGTAGGCGTGTTCGTGTGTATATTTTTAGCCTCAGATCACATTGCAACGCAGAGCGTCAGAAACGCGTGCCGTTTAAACAGAAACATAGAGCGGGGACTACAGAGGTAGCGTTTCCTATGCATAACTGAGCAAAGAGGGCGAAAGACGGGGTTTGTTTTGATTTTGTGAGTGAGACAAACTGCGAGTGGAAATGGGAAGTGTGTTTATATTTGCATGGGTCGGAAAATAACTGAGAAAGAGTAGGCTACAGGTAGTGATGAGATATCGCATTGCTGAATAGTTTCAGAGCCTTGATCAGCACAATTGTCTGTGCTCCTTGATATGATTGGCTGTTGTCAAGGAATTACAATTTTCCACATAATAAATATTACCAGGCAGCTTACGTCATACTGCCAGGTTTCAGTTATACGGATGGTGAGTGGATTACATAACCACTGCATATTGTTGAAAGTGTCTATTGCTCCAGCACATACGGGCGGTTGCCTTTGCCATCCAGACATTTTCGGGAACGCTGTCCATTAACAGCCAGTTGACTTGGATTGCTCACGTTTCTGAGCAAGATTTAAGAGTTGCAGCATGTTCCAAGTAGAATCAGGGAATCACTGCAAAGTTGGTCTCGCGTCTCTTAGACCCGTCTGATGATGGTGTCTAGCGTCGACTTCAGGCCACTTATACCTGATACGCCGAGTTTTTATTCATATATGTGATTTGGTTAACACGGCGTGTCTTTATACGAAACTGTCAATATGTCTACTAACTTAAAATGTTGTCAGTCTTGGTCGGGCTTACAAGGATTGCTGACTAATATAGAACGCGAATAATAAAACATCGTGGGCCGAAAGATGGGCCAAGGTTAATACATAATTTGACCAACTGTTAATCAATAATGATTGAAATCATGGCTTGACATCAGACACACGTTTATTTGATGGACGCAATACAGAAGATCAATTATTGTAGTAGTAGGCATCAATCAATAGTTTAGGTTATAGCATCAAGACATCATAGTTCATTGCATTCTCATATAACTTTGATCATGGACTTGATCGACATTCTATAACGGCCGACCCTTCAAGGACGGCGATGAACTTTACGGCAAGTAGTTCTACCATGGCTTTCATTACGGAGCTTGTATAAAACGACAGGGGTTTTATTGAATAACCCTCTAAAAATATTGAAGAATAATCCCGATAATCTTCGGTAAGGATCTGAAACCCACTAACGACACAACATGGCGTATGTGTGTCGAAGTTCAGCCAGATCTTGGCAATGACGAAAATAGCATAATATATAATATGCAAACGAGCCCTGTACTGGCTAACGTAGATACTCCATACAAGAGGTTTATAATATCTTCATGAATGCTTCCCACAATTTGGGCAAGACTTACAATCAGCTCCGTCCAAAGACGACCGTCTCAGGTCATAGACATTAGGCATCTCTCTTCTAACGTAATTGTTCTTTGGCAACCAAAACCTGAGCGCACCGTGTTGCGCCTTTGTGTTCAACATAGTGTACGACAGCGCGTAAATAATTAATCATATGTATATTTTCTTAGATGTGCTCAACATTTAAATTACACGTACGAAATGACTTAACAATACCCTCACTTGTTCCAGAAATAGTATCCTCAACTGGTACAACCAACTAGTATGGTAATAGACGAGAAACAAATACCTTCTGAGTATTGAGTTTTCCGACACATACTTATGTGTCCCCCTCTTTTCATTCCACCATCCCATCTATCTCAGAAATTTTACCCTCTCTGAGAAACAAGCTTAATCCCAGTGGGCGAAAACTATATTTACATTTAAAATGAATAGTTTTATGTTTAACTTCAGTTGAAAATGTTAACAATATAGTTTGAATATGTTTACATTTACATCAGTTGAAAAGGTTGTAAACTTGCATTGCAGTTAGAGTGAATATGTTTTACATTTACACTGGCTGAATAGGTTGAAAGTTTTATTACATTTAGAGTGAATATGTTTTACATTTATACTGGTTGAAAAGGTTAATAATATAACAAGTATGTACATCCTTTCTGTCATCATTCCCTCCCTGCTCAAAATCGAACTTGGGACTACCTCTGCTTTTGGTTCTTTATAAAAAAAACTAGCAATAAAGCAGCCATCAGCCCTGGCAGTGTTGGTTCATGAAATCATCATTCTATAAGCTATGGTTGCCAGCTTCAAATGACTTGGACATCCATTAGCAAATTTCACATATTAATATTCACGTATTAGTTCACACGTTAATAATGAAAAAATATAGAATTAAATATGTACACACGCCAATCTTTAAGCTCAAGACTGCTGGCTCAGAGACATAAAGTCACTTGTAGAGGACTCTTACACATCTTCTGGGGTGTTGTTACTTAAACAATAAGTTCCAACTTTGACTTGTGTTTCAGTTTCCTCATATTCCGGTGTTCCTCGTTAATAATGTTAGTGTTTTCCTGGGCTCTTAAGTCCTCAAGAATTTCAAACAAGCCCGGTCCGATAAATAAAAGCTAATCTTAGTCTTAACTCTGGCAAGGTCTGGTTGTCTTCTTGGCGCGAGGTAGATTTGCACAGTGTTCTACTCTGGCTGAAGTGTCAGGTTATATTGCTTGTCTCCCCTCGCATTTGTTTGTTGCGATGTTAAGCAGGGCTCCAATCGAAGGAGTGTTGTGACTTCGTTCTGAGTGTCTGCCAGTCGTTTCAAACATGCGTGCTTTATGGGGTAATTTAAATTATTTCCTCATGAAAATTTCTGCGCGTTACTGCAGAGGTATGTCTCTCACATATGGAATGAAAACATCCGATCCTCTCTCGGCAATGTTTACAAATAACTTCATATGACTTTCGTATAAAGTAATGTCTTTGTAACAAGGTGTTCCGGAAACGATTATGTCATTCTTGTCTGTCCAGAAATGTGTCGCGCAGCGAGTAATCTAACTACTCATCGCTTGCGCAAACAAAATTCTTCGTTTACCCATCTGGTCGAGGGAGGCATATCAGCCTTATCAGCGATTTAACTAATTCGCTGGGCGATTTTAGTGCTAATCCGTAGCCTGATGTCGGGCACACCCGAAATTTTTCAACATGATTGGTCTGTTAATATTATCTCATCCGTCTCCTTTTCCAGCAGGGATGACCAAGTTAACAAACAGACATGACGACTTATCACTGAGAGGATCGTAAGATGATTTGAAAGTAAAAAATATCTGCTTGATAGAATGAAAAGAAAATGGCTGACCGCAAGTAATTTAGTACCCAAAAAATGTAACTAAATACTGCAGGAGAGGAAAAGAAATCTACTACGCAATGATTATGTGACAGAGTGAGTGAACTTACTTACTTAGTCATTCCTCTTCTACGGTGAGGTGTAGAGGTTTGGAAGAGAGAACGCAAGACTATCCTATCGGCTGTCTTCCTCCTGGCCTGGTTCCATTCTAGTCCTCGGTCCTTCAAAGATTGTCTAATGGTCGTTCTGGGGGTCTGGATCCCTGGCTCTTTGTTTCCCATGCTTGTCGTGGTAGCCAATCTTCTCCCATTCTGCAGACATGGCCAAACCATCTTAGCTGGCACTGTTTTACTTGGGTCTGAAGGGGGTGAGATTTAAGGCCTTGACGTATCGTCTGGTTGCGGACCATGTCTCTTCTTGTTCCTTCAACCACCTTCCTAAGATACCTCATTTCTGAGGAGGTTTGGATCTGGCTTTTGTGGGTGTAGTCATTGCCCATGACTCGCATCCATATGTCAAGACTGGGACATAGGTGGAGTGAGTGAAGTCTTGTGTTATTTTTCTGTGGTTGTGATATTGATACATTCACTAGCCCTTCAGAGCTAGTGAAGGCATTACTTTTGTTTGGTTCAACATTGTAGTTTCTGTAATAAATGTATTTACATGTACTAAGCGGTAAGAATTCACTCTATTCTAATTGTCACTTAATGTTTCCTGATGTAGTCCTTACTGTAGTACATTATTCTATTTAGCATTGGAGGACGGACGAGGATATGACATCTTAAACTGAGTCTGAGTATGGCTGGGAAGTTGACCTAAGATATTTTATTATATCTCTGTTCTCTTCAGATGTCCTACCTCTCTCCATATTTTCATTAGTGGCTTTAATTTTCTCTATTTCCACATTATCCATTTATATTCTGTTTAAACTCAGACATTCATTATTTCCATACTCGCGACATATACGGATGGGTCTGTGATCCGTGGTGAGACATCAGGTTGTGGCTTCTCTGCTAGGGTAAAGGGCAGAATCGTCTCCGAACATAACGGGGCTTACAAGATAACAACTTCCAGCATGAGAATGGAGGAAGAATGAGCTACTGCAGCCTAAAGTCGCTGACTGAAACTTCAGTAAGACAGGCAGTCATTGTGACAGACTCGCAGTACTTGTTTCGAAAGGTTCACAGTTGTATGCTACGGCATGAATGGAAAACATTTATACAAGAAACGAATCTGCAGGAGCTGGTGTGGATCTACTGTCCTGGTCATGCAGACGCGTGCGGTAAAGAGAGAGCTGACAGACTAGCATCAAATGCACCCACAGTGGGACACTGGATATGGATAAGAAAGACATACTGAGAACAATTAATGATCACCTGTTATAGAATGACACTGCAGTAGATGAATCATCAAGGTTAAGACTGTTGAAATGTGGAATCAAACGTAAGGCTAGCAGAGATGGACGTAAGTAGTATAGTACGGTGTTTTCGGTTAGCATTGTGGCGGTGGCGCGTGACTTTTATATAAGGAAAAATATTAGATCAATAATGGTGGTTAGTAAGCAGGTTGTATTTTATTTGCTGTGTATGACTCAGCAGTGTGTGGTTATGTTTCTTTATTCATACAATATATATACAACATATATATATACAATATATATTTTACAACATGTAGACAACATTTGTACAAAGGCCAAGGCTTTTTAATATAGTTGTAATAAATATATTTAATATCACAGTGTTCTGTTACAGCTGCTGTCCAGAACAAATATATATAAACGGCTCAGGGTAGTAAACGAAAAAGGCCTAGATATTGAGGGGAGAGGTTGTAACATTGTCGTCGTGTACCTGTCTTTTTATGTAAAAATAGGACAGAGAATTTCTGTGTTGGGTGTACGTGTAGATGGCTGAATTGTGCGTCTTGAAACCTACATTTTTTCCCCCGCGTGAATGTTCCGTGTTTACGACATCCAAAAAAGTGTGTTTATCTAGTGTGTTGTGTTGTTTACTGAGCCCTTTCATGCTAGTCTTGTCATAACCCCCAAAACGGTGGTAAATTTTGCTACAAAGAGACACCATCCCAGCCCCCTCGTATTCTAATTTGAAAAGACCAGGTGTTCGTTTGTCATATAACTTTTTGTCGCGACATTTCTGACAGTCAAACACGAGCTTACCCTCGCTAGTGATAAATTCGGACCGATATTTGGCGCAGACTTCGGAGGGGAACCATCGATCGTATACGGTATAAAATTCCTGGCGTAGGTGAGGTCTAACGGCATCCGCCATATTCTGCGTGGATAGCGCGAGATATAAACTATCCGTATCCATCTCGCATAACTGAAAGTCGGCTCTGTCTACAAACCTATCTAGGCAATCGTAATAAAATTCAAGCATTCGCAGTTTAGCGTACTGGTAGACGAAAAACCCTATCTGCGCAGGTAGGTCCCAACTAATTTTCTTTTTAACCATCTCTATTTCGAAACGATTGCCCGTTACTAAACTCATCTTTTTAAAACGGGGGTTATTTATTAATTTAGACGTCCCCTCCCCGGTCGTGTACGATACCTCTACGTCCTTTGCCTTATTGGTCAACGTCTTGCCGTAAGCCGCGTTCCCTAACAATTTCATTGTTTCACTCGTTATGGCGTAGACATCGTCTCTATCCCCTTGTCGTCGCGCGTCGGAAACGGAATCCACAAATTGTTTAAAGCAAGTCGCAGGCGTATACTTGATCACCTGGTATATATGCGTGACTTCTATGCCCTTGGCCAGATACCAGCGAAGCAGAGGCGTCGCCAACAGAATTTTGTGCCCAACATAACTACCGATCAACGTTCGTCTAGGGGTAGTCATGAGTTTATTTTTTCCCCATAATCGTGCATAAAAGGGTCAATATCATCCCTACCCACGTCAACGTTTTTAAATATCGGTGTCATTTCCGAAAAAATGGTCCTTTAGGGAGTCGGGTACTCGAATGTCGCATTCGACTAACCCAAATAAGGTCTCGTCGTTAACAGCGGCGATAATTTGTTGTTCCTTTAGCGGATATCTACACTTGGAATACGATGGTTTCAGGCTCGGGTATGTCTCGCTCAGAAAACGACCGATTGATCGATCGGCTCTTTTAAGTCTCTGCCACTCGCATTCCCACATTTCTGCCAGGTTGATACAACACTCGGTCTTCAAGTAACCACCAATTTCCCGCGTCTTTTCATACAACTCAATCAAGGGTTTCTTATTGACGGGGTTGATATCACGACCGGTGGTTAGTGGACAGTTAGGATGACCGTGGAAAAGACATCCATGAAACTCATAGACTGTGCGAGAATCTTTGTCCCAGCCATCGATTCTAATGCGCATATGCCCCAAAGCCATTTCACGACCGTTGAACTGGGTCTTCAAAGACATATTATTTTTGTGCGATACCCAAGTCAACCAGTCGCGACTCTGGAGGGTGTATTTATTGACTTTATGGGACCTGAAGCCATCCTCCTTTTTTCTTCTAATGGGAAAATCAGTGGGCATTTTCTGCATTAGCGCCCACAAATAAAGCGCGTTGGCGTCATAACCCTTAACAGTCTGAACAACTATATTCTGATCGCCTCTAATGTACGTTTTGTCTTTTTCGTGAAACCTATGAAATATTATCGACGGACTCCCAACTATATTTTGTCTCAGAGTGTGATGTAAATCTTGCTCCCGTTTCGACATAAAGAAAAAGCTATATTTGACGGTAGGGTACTAAAGAGGTATTTTAAGGTTACCCCGGGCACCGAAATGTGTCTTTAAACATGTCTACGCCTAGGTTCGCGTAAAAACTAACTTGTTGTTCTAACGCAGTTAAGAACGGAACCACGTCTTTATTGTTATACCACTCCAGAAAATCGCGCAGAGTGGCCATGTGATTATCGATCCAGACCTTTTGACATTCAGCTTACTCGGCAGTAGAAATATTACAATTTTTCAACGATGAGAAGAAAGCCGAGTGGGGTGGTAGCGTCATTTCATTTAACTTGTTTAAATCTGTGACGTACTCAAAACAGAAAACATCTTTAGTTTCTTTAACCTTATAGGCTGCGAGGTACTTGCTATAACTAAATCCTGGGGCCAGATAATTGATTATATCTACAAATTTTAACTGCAGGGTTGCGATACACATAAAGTTATTATTTCTTTTTACTAAATATTTAAAGGGTTCGTCTCGGTCTAGGAAATACTTTATTAGGTACGGTTTTATACCATTTATGTCATATTTCCCCAAGTTGAAACTTATAACAGGGAGCTCTCGCAAATACTCATCGAGCCTGATGATGGATTCCGCATAGTCACAGAGGAGTGTTGTTGCTGTATATGGTACCGCAACCTATCAGCTCGAGTAAAGGTTTTATCACAGATCTCACATCGACACAGATTCAGTGAGTGCACGGTATTGATGTGCCATAATAGATCATCACGACGTTTGAAATTCTTCCCACATCGAAGACACACGAGGTTGTTTTGTGACACTAGGGTGGTTCCTATTTGAGGTATGTACAAAGACGAAGCTTCCGAACTTGAAATGGTGCCATGTTCGATCTCTGTGTGACGTTTAATCGTATCAGTTCTCGTAACCACCCGCCCACACTGAGAGCACTCGTATCTTTGTCGCCCGTGAGCTGTATCCAAATGTCGGGTGAGATTGCGTGCCCGGGTAAAAACGCGCTCGCATTCCGAGCACGCTTGGCGGCGTCTCTCGGGTAGCCATCTGTTGAATAAAGTAAAACACAAGCCTTAAATTTACTCACACAGGCATGGCATAACAGACTAGGAGAGGGGTGAAATATCCTTGGCTCAAATTCAAAGCGAGGCAATGATAATCGCGTTGAATATAATTCATGTATATGGAGACACTAACCAAACACCGAATACATATTGCAAAACTAATCTAGTTAGTAAACTAGCAACCAGACACGCTCTGTTTTTTCCTGGAATGGTTAACTAAAAACCAGACAAAACAGACTTATAGACAAACTGACAGATAGGTAGCCAGGCATATGCACAGACACCTAGACAGGCAGACTGAGAGACTAAAATACTCACCTACCGCTATGTAGATACAATGATAGAGAGACAGACACGCGAGCCTTTAGACGGACGGACAAGCAGGTAGAAGGACAAAACTTACAGACTGACACACACACACACACACACATACTTACAGATAGTTATAAAAAGCATTATTTTACGTACCTTTTTGTGATACAATGGGAGATATTTGCGTTTTTATTGTGTGAAAGACACTCAGAACGGTTCTGAGACAATGGGTTTTTTGTGATGTTAAATACCAGAAATACCCCAATCGCCTCCCCAGCTTCGCGGCTGGGTGTGGTAGCGTGGAACCACGAGTCCAGACAATTGATTTGCCCCCACGACTGCAGATACTGCCAAGTGATGAGTCATATTGATTTGGCCCCCACGCCTGCAGACAATGACAAGTGATGAGTCATATTGATTTGCCATCATAACCCAGTTTTCTAGTTTGTTATGTCTTTTGTTTCTAGTGTAATTATTGCCATACGCGAAATTTTCATGTGACACGTAAATTATCAATGTCCCCGAGTGAACTTACCAAGTAATCATACACAATTATGAATTTTTCAGCGATAGCCAATTATTACAAACAGTAACCAGCTATCGGGAGGTACGCTCCTTTGGTCAGAAATGACTGGTAGGGAAGATAACACACACACACACACACATATATATATATATACACACATATATACACACACACACATATATATATATATATATATATATATATATATATATATATATATATATATATATATATATATATATATATATATATATACACACAACTAGTTGATACACAAAAACAAAGCCAAACAGAGTTTACATTTTTTGTATAAAAAAAAAAAAAAGAAGAGCGCGTGTTCAATCGATAATTTCACGGGCGTTGTCACAAAATATGTTAACTTCTTTTCGCTTGGATGAACCGAGTGAGTAACGAACCAATTTTGGAATGCGTTTGTCGTTGCAGGGGTTCTCACATTGGGTAGTTGAAAACAATATTATCAACCAGACTTGAAGGCGTTGGTCGTTGTGGGGATTCTCACATTAGGTAGTTGAAAACAATATAATATCGGTTTATGCGTGTATCTAGCATTTCTAGCCATGGATCCCCGGTGGCAACATCCCTTCACAGCGCTTATAGCTGGCCCCACTGGCAGTGGAAAAACTGTCTTTGTGCGTCGGTTTTTGCAACATCTAGGCGAGTTGGCGGTCCCTACCCCATACGAAGTTATATGGTGTTACGGAGAATGGCAGCCAATGTAAGAAACCATGAAGGGTATTCAATTTATTGAAGGACTGCCCGACATGGACCAATGGACAGGTGATAAGAAACGACTGCTCGTTATAGATGATCTGATGGCCAAGACGGATGATAGGGTCACCAAGTTGTTTACGAAAGGCAGGCACCATCGCAATATTAGCGTGATCTACATCGTGTAAAATTTATTTGGCAAGAACAAAGAACCATCAGCTTGAATTCTCATTATTTGGTGGTGTTCAAAAACTCCCGAGACGGATCGCAGATTACGAATCTAGCCAAGCAGATGTATCCGGGGCGGACGGCCTATGTCCAAGAAAGTTTTAAAGACGCGACCCGTGTTCTGCACGGTTATTTGGTGTTCGACCTTTGCCAGGCAACACCGGATGCTTAGAGATTGCGCAGCAATATATTTCCCGGCGAAACACAGGTTGTATACGATCCCAAATAACAAGATGGGGGAAACGCTGAAACGTCACGTCGAAATGTTGAAGTTGTTGGGTGGGGCCAAACCCTCAGCGATCAAAGCCGTTATGAAAACAGCGTCACCCGACCTCATAGGAACACTCTGCGAATGTTGTCACAACGTGTTAAAAGGCAACGTTCCACTTACACCCCCTCAGAATAGACGCATGCGTCGTTACAAAACCACCCTGAGAGCGCTCACCCAAAAGAAATTGTCGTTTAGACGGCGGAAGCAATTTTTACAAAAGGGGGGTTTCATAGGCGCTTTGTTGGGACCTATACTAAGCGCGTTAAAAGGTGTCTTAGGTGTGTAAAAAGATGGCCAAGAAAATGATTTTGATGGACCCTCTTTTGTTAGAGTCTCAAAAACCTTATAGAACCCCCGAGGCTCTTTGAGATAACCTAGGAGATTTGGACAGTCAAATGCAACGAGTCTTATCGAGAAGATTAACCGGTGGGCGACACAGCTAGCTTATATCAGCGAACCCTACGACGGTATCTGACTCGACTAGAACAGTACAGTCACATCCCTCTAGGCGTAGTGGACATCAAACAACCAACAAACCTACCCGCCATCGACCAGCCAGGTTCACCAACTGTACTTAAAGACGAGGTCATGGACAAAATTCTTCAGTCGCCGACCGAACAAGTCACACCCGGTACGAGTAATCGAAAGAAGGTGGCTGACAGTAAATTGCGAGAAACATCATCGTCGTATTCGCTCAGAAGAAGGAAAAAGAAGACTAAAAATCCAAAGTGGGAAGCATGGACAAAAGAGTGAATAAGATTTTAAAACGCCATTACTACGAGCCAAAGCTACCAGGGGCCTATGGCAGCGCGGGTGTCCTGCAGCGTAGTTCTAAACTTACTCGTAAAAAAAATCGAAGACTGGTTAAGCCATCAGGATACGTACACCTTACACAAACCGGTGCGTAGAAAATTTAAAAGACGCGCGACCGTCGCTGGTGGTATCGATCAACAGTTCCAGGCCTACCTAATAGACTTGCGCAGTTTAAGAAAAGTCAATGATGGATTTTCCTATCTAGTGACGTGTATCGATGTGTTTAGTAAATTTGCGTGGGCGGTTCCTCTAAAAACAAAAACTGAGAAAGCCTTAGTAGAAGCTGTGAAGCGAATTTTTAAATGTCGCAAACCGATAAATTTTCAAACAGACAAAGGCAGTGAATTCATCAACAAAACATTCTTAAAGTTTCTTAAAGAAGAGGGTGTACATTTCTTCACTACGGAGAATGAGGATATCAAGGCAGCTATAGTGGAAAGATTTAATCGGACCCTCAAAGAAAAAATGTGGTGTTACTTTACCAAAACCAACAGTCTTCGATACGTCGACGTGATAAAGCAACTGATCTGCAACTACAATTACTCGTTTTATCGGAGTATTCGTATGGCACCCTCGCAAGTTAAACCGGCCAATCAAGAAGAGGTGTGGCATATGTTATATTCGACCGCTGACGTCACCGGAAGAAAAGTTTATTTTAAAGAAGGTGAGCGCGTGCGGATCGCTCAAGCCAGACAAACTTTTAAAAAGGGTTATACGCCTTCGTGGACAGAAGAACTGTTTACGGTCAGCCGACTAAACAACACAATGCCGGTAACGTACGTCCTTAAAGATGATTCAGGTGAGGAAATGAAAGGGTCTTTTTACCAAGAAGAGCTGCAGCGGGTCGGTGACAAAATAGTTTATCTAATCGAGTCCATTTTGCAAGAACGACGATGTGTAAGCGGTGTTAAAAAGTATTTAGTCAAATGGTTCGGTTATAACTCGTCATTCAACAGCTGGATTTCCTCCAAACAACTAGCGAGATATCGAGACTGATGGACATAGAAGACTTAGCCACCCCAGTTTTGCGGTCACAAGCTCCCAAGGCCACGCGAACCTCGTTCTGGCCTTTTTTGGGAAACTAGTCCCGCGGCCAGATCGTTTTCATCTGTCAGATGATCGTTATATATGTCGTCATCGGGGTCTCGTTATTCAATCTGAGTCAGAGCAATGCCGAGGGTCCTGACGGCAAGTTTTGGATCGCCTTAATGAGCAGTTGTCTGGGCTACATGTTACCTAACCCTAAGATAGGATGAGTTTTTACGTGACTTTACCGAGCAACGCCTCGATGAAAATATACCCGAACAATAATGCCGGTCACTTTTTCGTCAAGTTGCCACAGACTATAGAATTGACTTCACGGTAGGAGGTTGGCTTGGGACTGATTGGCAAAGACGCCGGCAACGATTTTGAATATAGACGTTTTAAGAATGGTCCTTATACGCATTTGACCTCACCCCCAGTCTACTGGACGGTGACCAGTTCGAGATGGCTAACTCGGGACCTCTCTCAATAGAACTTAAATTCTCCGCGAGCACACCCGAACCATTACAGGTCATCGTCTACGCCGAGCAAGACTCGATATTGGAAATATCGAAATCGCACCAAGTTTTGACAGACTACACCACTTAAACGATGAATACAAACGAGATACGCGCCATACTCCGGTCGGACATATTTGTTAAACGGACGGTGATCGTTAAAGTTTTAGCTCGCGACCAATTACCTCGCTGTATCGATCCGACCAAGACGGCTGCTTTCGTAATAAACACTGACCCTAGCTATCGACCCGGTGACCACTGGGTAGCTCTATATTATAATGGATGTGGAACTTTTGAATATTTTGATTCTTTTGGACTACCAGCTAGGCACACGGACCTTGTTAATTTTATAGCGAGAAAGTCTAAAAGACCGTTTAACTACACTTCTAGACATTTGCAAGATGTAGTTACCAACGTTTGTGGACTCTACACAATTTATTTAGTATTGATCAAAGCTCGCGGTGGTACTATGCAACGCGTCCTGCTGCCATTTTCACATAGACAACACGTCAACGATCGATTAGTTTTTCGACTAGTCAGGCCCTGGCTAGCGCGCACCAAGTCTGGACACGTTTCAAAAACCAGCTTAAACCAGTTCTTCTCATATAAATAAACGGTGGTGTGACAACGGCAGACACTTGCGATCACACCTCACTGAAGATGACTACCCCCGGCACCGTTCCCACAAACTGGGTATATATGTGTAGAAGTGATGAAATGCTTAAACCATTAGAGAGTGGGCTGAAGGCCGCGTCTGTAAATTTTTACAGAGGTCAGCCTTTACTACACGTGTGAAAATACTTTGGTGAATCATATCTAACGTTTCCTACCAAAATCTGCATTACGTTGACTCGCACTGAATTTGAACATCTGCTGGCTTTACATGGCGAAATCCTCGCCGAATTTGACCGACTACAGTTACCACCCACAGGTTACTGTCCTATTACTTGTAACAACCCCAGCTCCGCTTGTAGCACTACAACAACTCCAGTTGTTATCAACCAATATTCCATAGACAATCACCCGGACAATGTCTTTAATCTACAACCACCGAACCAGAAGCAAAGAGCTACAAAACGTCTGAAACTAGAGATTTAGATTGACATTTCGTATTCTTTTAAAAGAGATCATTAAATATATACTTCTATTTATAAACCGAGGGTTCGTTATATTTATCTATGTTATATATATATATATATATATATATATATATATATATATATATATATATATATATATATATATCTGTGTGTGTGTTTATGCATTGTCTTACTCCGGCGGTCCCCGCTACACACCAACCCACAAAACCAAAAGCAACACCACCCGCCCTCCCCATTTAAACCCCACCGAACAACTAACGACAACTTACATGGTTTTTTTCTCTCACCCCTATATTCTCATCAATACCTACATGCCAACACACGCCCATGCGTCATCACCCCCGGCAGCCAAAATCAATACCCCCCGAACAGCTAACGACAATAATTAACTACAACCTACCTGCTTATCGCCCCTGACCAACCTGCTCGAACTTATCGATTTTTATATTTATCTATGTTGTATAAATATATATTGTATGTTGTATATACGAGGCGTGTTCAAATGAAACCCACCCGTGCTGCGCCAAGTGGACATTCGTAGGAGGAGCATGATGACGTCACATCTGACGTAATAAGCACATACGAATGTACAAGTGTGTAAGTGTTCATTCTCCTAGTATTCATTGGTTGTGCTGCAGACCGTTAAAATAATGGCCGGTGTGATAAGGAATCCGTCCAAGGTCGATCACCGAGCGGTGATTCAGTTCCTAACAGCCGAAGGATGTCGACCAGTCGACATTCATCGCCGAATGAAAGCAGTATATGGTGACAAAAGTGTGTCTAAGACTACAGTGAAATTCTGGGCACGAATGTTTCGAGAAGGACGCCAGTTAACGAAAGACCTTCCGCGGCCAGGTCAGGTGCATATTGTTGCGACAGAAGAAGCCATCGCCGAGATTGATGCAGCAATACGGATGGACCGTAGTCGGAGCTTACGTTTGCTAGCAGAGGAATTCGCTGTGTCTCTTGGGACAGTTCAAATGGTGGTTAGGAAGAAACTGAAGTATCGAAAGGTGTGTTCAAAATGGGTCCCACGGATGCTGACCGATCACCATAAGGAAGAACGCATGGGGTGGAGTTTGAACCACCTGCTGCGTTACGAAGAGGAGGATGATGCATTTCTGTTGCGCATAGTGGCAGGCGATGAGTCGTGGTGCCACCACTTGGAGCCGTGCAGCAAATCAGCGAGCATGCAATGGAAACATCCCGGATCACCAAAACCCAAAAAATTCAAGTCACAGTTTCCGCCGGTAAAGTTATGCTGACCGCATTTTTTTACCATGAAAGGCTTCTATTGGTAGACTTTAAAGAGCCTGGCGTGAACATCAATGCCATCCGCTACAAAGACACACTAGACAACCTACATACAGCCATCAAGAATAAATGACCCGGCATGCTTTCGCGTGGTGTGATTCTGTTGCACGACAGTGCTCGTCCACATGTTGCGAACATTGTGCAGGAAGCGTTAGCAAGGAAAAGATGGGAAGTTCTGCCACACCCAGCCTACAGCCCCGATCTGTCACCATGTGACTTTTATTTGTTTGGACCCTTAAAAAAATCTCTAAAGGGACAACGATTCGACTCCGACGCAGACGTCAGGGCCTCGGTGACCAAATGGTTCAATAAGCAACCAAAGTAATTTTTCTCGGACGGCATCCGCCGTCTACCCAAGCAGTGGGATGCGTGTCTGAATGCCTACGGTAACTATTTCTAAAGAACCCCAGTGAGTACTTGCTTCATAACAATTGCTGTATTTAATTCTACTACTCCTGCTGATGTACCTTACATATATTTGTTATAAAGCCACTGGGACGGGTTTCATTTGAACACACCTCGTATATTGTATATATATTGTATATATATGTTGTATGAATAAAGAAACATAACAACACTTAAAATACAACCTACCTACTGCCATTATTGCTCTAATATTTTTCCTTATATAAAAGTCACGCTCCACCGCCACTATCGATTGGTATATTTCCCTATATAAAAGTCACGCTCCACCGCCACAAAAGGGGGTCGAAAACACCGTACTATACTACTTGCATCCGTCGTGTATATGACCAGCGAGCTACAGGAATAGTTAGCATTCACACTCTTCGACACACACTGAGTGAGACTAAATACCTATGGGTTTGCCCGGAGTACAATGATGTCCATTCTGTTCAACAACAACAATACCGGTGCTCTAAAGTCTGAAAACACACCTGATTTTGTCAAGGTAGATCTGTAGAGAGCTCAGGTATTTTAAATTAGATCTCCGCAGCTCCAATGATACCTACCGCTGCACTAGACTATCCTTAATCATGAACATTTTTTTAAACATTTAAGTAGGGATGCGACGAAGCCCGAATTCGAAATCTGTCGGAATCCGATTTTACTAAATCCAAACTCCAATAAACAAATTTTCAAAATCCTCCCAATGATTTCGGAGTTGCAATAAAGATTTTTTGAATGCATTTTTGTAATGGCATGAGCCATCATTATCGCCGGTCCCTAGAAAGGATGCATTATGACATTCATGTCCTCTTGCTGTGGTACTTACTAAGGCACTCTGTTTTACATGATTCATTTATTCTTCAGCCTTTTGCATTTTCATGTATAAAGTAGATAACCTCAGACCTAAGAGTCTTTTATATTTGGACATGCGCCCTAATATAACCGACTAGGTTGAACGGGACGCGCCTCGCCAAAACGAGGCAAAACTTTGAAAAAAAATGTATAAAGTATCCCATAATTTGAATACATACAAAACGATATATTGACACGTAAAGGTAGTCCCATAGCAGATACTGCAGTAGGGGAGTGAAGTGTTATAGACTTATATTAAGTCCAGCTTTATGAGGAGTGGTATTCAGTTCCCTTCCTTGCTGTATTTGCTTCCCTTAACTAAACAGCAGAGTCAAGTACATATTTACATCTGGGTAAGCTGAAGCGTACACCGATTACGGAAACAGCGGCAGATGGATCTATTTGTTGTTGCCCTAAAGACGCCGCTAGGCGTGATGGGAAACTACAACAGAGAAAATCAATCTGCTGTTGCCCTTAAGACGCCACAAGGCGTGATGGCCTCTGACTGCTTGGTCGGTCTTTGGCTAAGGACGGAAGAAGAAGCTGAAGCGTCACGCTGCCAGTTTTCGCTGAACCCGATAATGTTGTCGCTGATAGATCAATGCTATGACCGCATCATCCCTAGTGTGCCGTATGGTCAAGAAAATATGGACCTAACGCCATATTTCCAATATGCCTCAATGAGCGAGGAACAGTATCCTTACCTTTTTACAATACGGCTAAATTTAAAATGTAGAAACCTACCCGCCACAAAAATATTTATAGAATGTGTGATTCCTGTACACACACATAAGGATCCTCGCCGGTGCTACGGAGTTCGTGCACTGTTCTGAGATCCTCCTTGTGTGATCTAAGGGAGGAAATCGGAGCACTGATGGAGTTGTCCGTGTGCAATGATGATAGTCCTTAAAACCAAACCAAACCAAACCAAACCAAAACAAACCAAACTACACTTTACGCGCTGTCTTCGGAACGTAATTCCCTCGTGTCGATTAAGCATATATGTATGTATGCGATATATATATATATATATATATATATATATATATATATATATATATATATATATATATATATATATATATATATATATATATATATATATATGAAACCAAAAAATATGAGAACTGTTATTTTCAAAGCAACTTTAAACATGTTTCTCGATTTCCTGAAAGTAGAACAAACTACAAAAGTCGTATTTCATGGTGAAGTGCCACATGACAGTACAAAATCTAAGTGTCTCATTCTCCATCTAGTATTGCTTGTGTCCATGTAGACTTTCACATCATGTCCATGTAGACTTTCACATCATGTCCATGTAGTGAGTGTTAACTTGCTTGAATAGTCCGTGAATGTAACGTTGTTATCACAGAGAATGTCACATATTTATATAACAAAAAGGTCAAGATAGTCCCATAGCAGAAACTGCCGTAGAGGGGTGAAGTGTTAGAGACTTCACTATACTAGGTCCAGTATCCAGAGGTGGGGTGACCAGTTCCCTTCCTCGCTGCCTTTTCCTTCGCTAACTCCAGAGCAGTCAGGTACCCATTTACAGCTGGGTAAACTGGAGTATAATGATACCGTGAATCGAACCCGGTACTTTAGCCACGAGAGACCAACGCTCTAACCACTGTGTCAGTCGAACGCTCCACATATTTATGCCTGCTTTAAATCCTTTCTAAAAAGAATTTAGATCTGTGCCTATTTTGTTGTTGTTCATTTTTAATGTTTTGCACGATAATCATAATATAAACACTTATTTGTTTAATTATTCTCCAAGAATTTGATGTTGTAAATATTTGTTATTCGATGTTGTTTATTCCTAGCTCAAAGGGGTGCCCTGCAGGAACTGGTGGCCTATCGTTGTAAGTTCCTCTACTTTAATAATTATGAACAAAACAATATTAATTAGTAATAATAACAACAATAATGACACTGAGTGCAACAGCATGAAAATCATTACGCAGCATCGTTCCAGACTTTCGTCTTTCAAATTATCTTAACTGGCTTTTCGTTTATTAATCATGTGCATAGTTGGTATGTAGAACATATTACGAAACGGCTGCTAGTGCACGCAGATTATAATCACCTAAAGCGCACACGCACACAAAATAAACAGAAAACACACATACATACAGAAAAGAAAGAAACGTAACAGACACTTCGGAGATTCTAACCCAGAACATCCACGTACCAATATCGACCTGCTGTAAGAAACCAATCTACTTATTAATATTAGACGGGTGTATTACGAGTGCTTATAATCTGCGGAGTATATTACGAGTGCTTATAATCTGCCGAGTATATTACCAGTGTTTCTAATTTGTTGGGTCCCTTAGGGATGAGTATAATCTTCAGGCGCTAGCTGTAGTTTCCTGCTAAATGCAACCCTAAAATTTGAAACTTCCATTATAGGGGCAAAACACATGTTCTGTCTTGAATCTAATTCAAATAACTATTTGTAAATCTATTATTATTGGAGCGAGGTATATAGAAAGACATTTCTTCTTCACACTATTTATGTAATATCAAAGTTGATATTTCATATAATGTTACAAGTTTACCTTTTTTTCGCCCTGCTTAATGTATGCAGAAGTGAGGTTTTCCCCTTGCTTTATACAAAACAGAAATATTTTTTCAGCTTCTTAGCTCAGTATACTGTTATTTCTTTTTACCATATAAGGAATATGGTCCTATTCTTCATTTGCATAATGTCTTTTTATTTAATTTCTCTTTAACTGCATGATACAATAAATACTAACAGAATTATCCAGCGTTGCATGGGTTGTGTTATGAGATACTGCACATCAAACAATCACCAGCAACATAACATTAACCAAAGTACTTAAGCACGCCAATCAACGAAACAAAACAAGAGATAATTAACTATGGACTAACTAACCAAGCAACAACAAATTAATATACAGTATATACAGTTATTTATTATCAGATATTAATATAATATATTTATGTATACAGTATATAATGTATAGAAATTAAATAAAAAGACATTATGCAAATTAAGAATAGGACAATATTCGTTATATGGTGAAAAGAAGTGTTCTACTTCTTTATTTCTTACGAGTGCCTGAAAACATACCTTTATGTTTGTCTAATACTTATTTACTGTTTATAGGCCTCGGGTTTCCCTTCCGTGTGTGTTATAAATCCCTTGACGAACTGAGACATATACTGTACTTATATTTTAAACTAACCCAACAAACTAACAAACATGCTTACCCTTATAATTTTTTTTTTATATATGTCTTTAGTCCACGGTAATGAGTTGCAAATTTTGATCAAGAGCAGATTGTCAAGTTTTTTTCCTCTTTTTTTTCTTTTCGGTGTTTGCCTGCTTCTGGCGAGGCGCGTTCCTTTCAACCTATGTGGTTATATCAGAGCGCAGTTACCATTAAAAAAAAAAAATGTCAACTCTGTTGACTGCTAACCCGATCAGCGTTGATAGATACTAAGTCCTGAAAAAGACCAACATTATCTATCCGATAGCATAAAACGATCAGCGTTGATAGATACTTAGTCCTGAAAAAGACCAACATTATCTATCCGATAGCATAAACCGATCAGCGTTGATAGATACTAAGCCCTGAAAAAGACCAACATTATCTATCCGATAGCATCAAGCCCTAAATAGGACTCGTCAGCTGCGCCAACGCCCGAGCTGATTAATATTGCCTTCAGTGATTTCCAGTATTGTCAAGTTTTTTATTTTTTTTTTATTTTTTTTTTTATTAAAGTGTTTGCTACTTTTCTTTGTAGCACGCCCCTTTCAACCATCTACCATGTACATGAAGCTGTTGGTTATATCAGGACGTGTTTCCTTTATTGTAATATGTTTTTGTTTGTATTTATTGTATACTATATTATCTCTAGTAGGTATTTTCCTTGTGTAGTTATAGCCTAGTTCAAAATGGCTTTTATATCCAAAATATGATATTTTCTAAGCTGGTATGTTTTTAATTTTCACTGGACGGTTTATTTGGTTCATCTGTATGTATCGGGGGGGGGGGGGGGGGGGGTCTTTCACCAGTGTGGACTACTGGCTCTGATCCTTATTTATTTTTTATATGTTAGCTTTAGTTTTTGTAATATAGTGTTTTATTAACTTTTGCACTTCTGAAGGTGTCTTTGTGCCTTTGAGATTTTCTACACTCATTTCTACCTTGTGGTTCTACAGTATGTCTTAATGTTTTGCCTCTGCTGGTCATATTTTTTGCAGTCCACCAGAAAGTGTCTAATTGTGTTTGGTTCTTGACACTCTTCACATGTGGGTTCCTCAATCATGAAATATCCGGTTCCAAGCTTGAGCCTCAGCAATTTTTTATTAATTGGTATTTTTAGTTCATCTTGTATTTGGCATTTTTTGCTTGGTTTTTTTAAGGATTTTATATGAGTGTCTTGCTTTTTTACTTTGGTCCCATGCTGTTATCCACTCATTAGTTATTGCTTGAGCAATTAAGCTCTTAATTTCAAACTTCCCTAAGCCTACTTCAATTTTGTTATGGCTAGTTCTTCCCGCTTTGGCTTCTTTGTCTGCAAGCTCATTTCCTGCTATCCCCACATGTGATGGTATCTATGTTAGTGTTGCACAGCATCCTATAGTGTGCAGATATGTATTAACCTGTAGTATTTCCTCTATAATCTCTGGCCTGCTACATTCACTTCTGTTTCTGATAGCTAATACTGATGAAAGGGAATCTGTTAGAATGGTTACTTTATTTGGTGGGTTTTCTGCAGCTATTTCTAAAGCTTTTAGGATTGCCATTAATTCTGCTGTAAAGATGGATGTATTACCTGTTACTTTGTATCTTTTATACATTTTTAATTTTGGTATTGCTATTCCTGCTCCTAATTGTCCTTCTTCATCTTTTGACCCATCTGTATATATAGTTAGGCTATTATTCATATACCGTTCTATGTACTCTAGTGCTTTACTTTTTGCTGAGATTATGTCGTTAGATTTGCTTATGATCTTTGATAAGTGGGAGTCAGTTTCTGGCACTTTTAATTCCCATGGTCGGATCTTTGCTCTATACTGAGCACTACTGTTTATCATATTAAATAGGTTTGGGTGTTGATCCACTTCATCCATCGTTTTCCACCCTGACGGGTATCTATTATGGTTTAATGGAATGTGGCCTATGTACTGGTTACCCCTATCAAAGGTTTTGTGTGCTGTGTGAGTTGGATCTTTTGCCACACTTGCCCAGTAGCTGAATCTCAGTTCTTTTCTCCTTAGCTCCAGGGGTATAATGCCTAGCGCTACTTCTAATGCCTCTGCTGATGTTCCCTTTGAGGCACCTGCTATTATTGACAGTGCCTGGTTTTGGACTGTGTCTAGTTTTTTCTTATTGCTCGGGGCGGCTGATGCATAGGCAACACTGGCATAGTCAAGTTTGCCCCTAATAAATGATTTATAGAAGGTTAACATTGTCTTATTGCAGGCTCCCCAACCCCTTCCTTTCATACATTTTAGCATGTTGATAAGTCCCCTACTGCTTTGCACTAATAGGTCTATGTGTTTGTTCCAGTTTAGTTGCTGGTCTAGTACCATACCAAGAAATCTAGTTGATTTTGCTGTGCATACGTTTTGCTCATTAAGGCTTATGTCAATTATATTGTTTTTAATTACATGCCCTCTACTGAAGATCATTCCTATGGTTTTTTTAACGTATAGATTAAATCCCCACTTGTGCATCCAGTCAGATACTTTATCTATTTGTTTTTGTACTGTTTTACAGAGGAATGGGAGGTTTCTTCCCGTTCTCCATATCGCAGCGTCATCTGCAAACTGAGATAGGTTGTGTTTTTGGTCTTTAAACTCGTCGCCTAGGTCGTTGACCATAATCGTAAATATAGATGGTGATATTACGGATCCCTGTGGGATTCCATTCTGTTGTTCATGCACCGCAGATCCATCATTGTTTATTTGTACCGTGAAGTATCTATCCTGCAGGAAGTTTTCTAAATAATTGTAAGTTCTGCCTACTATACCTAGTTTCCTGATCTTATAGAGTGCACCTTCCCTCCAACACTCATCATATGCTCTTGCTTCATCCAGGAATATTGCTACTGTCTTTTCATTCCTTTTGAAGCCTGTTTTAACATCATGTTCCAGCCTCAACAGTTGCTCTATTGTACTATGTTGGCTTCTAAAGCCTGCCTGGGTTGGACTGTACAAATTATGCTTTTCTAGATGAAATTTTAGTCTGCTGTTGACTATTGTTTTTAGAATTTTTCCTAGATGCGATGTTAACGATATTGGCCTGTAGGAGTTGACATCATGTGTTTCCTTATCTGGCTTTAGAATGGGGATGACTACTGCTGTCTTCCATGAACATGGTATTTTCCCCTTTTGCCAGATTTAGTTGTAGAGGGATGCAATCATCCTTAGAGTTGTATTTGGTACCTTTTTGAGGATTTCATAACTCAGAATGTCTTTCCCAGAGGTGGTATTGGTTTTTCCTGCTAAAGTTCTTTCTATTTCATCTACTGTAATATCTGCATTTAAATAATTAGCATCCTGTGTGGTGTCCATATTTTCTTCTTTTAATTTTTCTAGCAGTGTTTTTCGCCTATTTATTTCTGTCTTATTTAGACTGTCTATTGAACTAACCTGATAGAAGTATTTAGCTAGTATGTTGGCTTTTTCTTTATCTGTTTCAGCTCTCTCTGCTATTTTAATTGTTTGGATTTTAAATTTCTTGTTGTTTCCTCCTTTAATTGCTTTTAGTTTTCTCCAAACTGTAGTTACTTGTGATCTATGGATTAATGTTTGACAAAATGTTCTCCAACTCTTTTCTTTAGCTCTGAATATTAATTTATTTGTTTCATTTCTTATCTGTTTATAGTTTGTGTAATTCTCTTCAGTTTTGGTTTTTCGATACTTTATCAGGGCCTTCTCCCTCAATTTCAGTTGTTCTGAACATATGTCTGTCCACCATGGTACTGGATTTTTATCTTTGCTTCTTTTCCTATCTTTACCTTTTTGAGTTGGTTTTAAGTGATCAGGCATATTCCTGTTTGGTATATATTTTATTGCTATTTTTAAAATCTCATTTGTTAGTTTTTCTGCAAATATATCTATACTGTTAGATTCTTCTTCTTCTTCTTCCTCGTTCGTCCTGAAAAGGACGGTGGTTGCGTTGTGTCTGTTTACGCCTAAGCTGTGATATCTGCACCTTTCGGTCGACACATCCGACTTCTGCACGGCATTTTTTAGGACCGGGTTTGCCTTCCCATTGCGATCCACACTTGCTCAGCCAGACTGCACTGCTGCAGACTGTTTCTAGGACCACCACGTGGAGGTGGAGTGCGGTCTTGACCAGCTCTGATTCGCTGGTCCTGACGCAGGCATTCAAGCTATGAGTCGCTGACTGCGTTCTCTATTGCTGCGTCTTTGGGTCCCATACTGTTAGATTCAATTTGTTCTATGCTTAGTTTACTTAGCTCCAATTGGAAGGACTCCCAGTTTGCTTTTTTGAGGTTGAATGTAGGTTTGGAGCTTGGACTAGTTCTGTATTTGTCGTTTAGGTTTATTTCTATGGGTAAGTGGTCTGACCTGGAGTCATTCAGTACTTCCCATTTAGCAGAGGCTAGGTTTGGTGTTATAATACTTATGTCAATTGCTGTATCTCCTCCATTGTTGCATGGGTAACCCTTGTCACTGAGTCATCATTTAGTATGATTAGCTCAGCACTTTCAATGTAGTCCAACAGTATTTTTCCTGCTGTATCATTACTGTTGTTACCCCATGCCTCATGGTGTGCATTAAAGTCACCTACCAGTAATGTTCTTTGGTCTATTTGTGTGTTTATAGTGGCAATGTCCCTATCGGTTATATTACTCTTGGGGCTATACATGTTTATTATTTTTAAGTTATCTGGCTCACTGTCTACTGTTACACTTATTCGTTCAATATTTTCTGTGTTAAATTGTTCCCAATTTAATATATTGTAGTCTTCATGTATTAAAAAGGCCACACACCCTCCTCTACCCTCCGGTCTATCATTTATAAGTGTTATATATCCTTGATAGTTCAGTTTTTGTTGGGGGCTTAGGAGGGTTTCTTGTATTGCAAATATGGGTTTTGGTTCCTTATATTGCCCCACAAGAGACATCAGGTTCTTCCTGGCACCCCTACAGTTCCACTGAACTACTTTTATAGCTCTGTGGTCTCTAGTCTCCATCTTATATGGCTATATCATAGTTATGTTTTTGTTTTTACATTTTTTTTGGGTTAGTTTCTCTATGTACTTTTTGTTTTGTTTTGCCCACCATCTCTCATGTTCTCTACAAACTCCTCATTCCAAGTAACCATTTTACTCTGCACTCTTTCTACTAGGTATGGAAGGAGTAGTTCAACTGTTTCCTTAATTTTTTCTTCCATATTTTCCTTGTTTTCCTGTTTGTTCAATTTTCCGGACTCTTGCCTTTTTTTCTTCTGTTAAAAGTGCTCTTTCAATCTCTATTTTCCTTAGGATTTCTTCATTAGACTCTTTTATTTCTGTTATTGTTTTCGGTCTCTTTCTATTGCCTGTTGTGCTATTTTAATTTCTTCTAACACCTGCCTGGCTTGGGCGAGGTTATGTTTTGTCTCTTCTGTGTTGTTTTCTTCTTCGCTGTTGCTTATGCGTGTTTTACTTTCATCTTCTTTCTGTATTTTCTCCTTTATGTTTTTTACTTCAGTATTTATTTGTTTTATTTGTTTCTTGATGTTGTTTTCTTGGAAGTTTTGAAGGTGGCTGTTTGCTTTCTGTTTTTCTTTCACTTTCCAGATTGGTGTGTTTGTTTCTAGAGCTTCTTTAAGTATGTATTTTGTTTCTTGCAAGACTGGGCACCCCTGGTACCTGGCACTGTGGTTACCCTGGCAGTTTGCACATCTTCTGTTTTTATTTTCTTGTTTGTAGTCTTTGTCCTCTTTAGCCATTGTGCAGTCTCCGTGTTTGTATGCTCCTGCACAGAAACTACATCTTGTTGCTCTTTTACAAGCATGCTGCATGTGACTAAAGCCTTGACAATTTGTGCATTGGATGATTGGTGGTATGAATGTTTCAGTCTTCTTGGTTCTCTTGCAGATTTTGACCTCTTCGAGTATTTCTGTACCCTGTACACTCAACACTACCACTGAAGTATTCTTCTGCAGCTTAGTTTTAATTCGTTCTACCTTTTCTATCTTAGTTTCTTGGTTTTCTTTCACTATGTTTGTGTGGATCTCTTCTTCTGTTAAGTTTGTATCGATGCCCTTGATTACGACTTTTCTAATCTCTTTGATCAGCTCCATTTGTATATTTATTTTATGTGGGAGTTGCACTTCTTTAGATTTTTCTTTCAGCTCATTTATTAGGACCTTGGCTTTTTCTGTGCTGTTCAAGCAGAGTACTACACCATCGCTTGTTTTTTGTAATCTGTTAATAGATTTTTTGTCTATTATTGTTTCTAAGATAACCATGATTTTGTCATCGGGTAGGGCTCTCAGGGTGGCTTCTGTCCCTCCTACTTGAGTGATTTTAACTCTTTTTCTGTGGGTTTTTGTTTCCTTTAGGCTGTCCTCGGCACTTGCTTTGCGTTCTTTGGTTTCCTGAATGCATTGGCCTGCATTTCCCTCTTTGTCCTTCCTAATGTGTTCTGCGGCTTTATTTCCTGTCTAAGGTGGTGTTCCATTGTTTGCAGCACCTTGCTTTGATGTCAGAATTTCTGTTTCTTTCTCGTTGCTTTTTTTTGTTTGATTCTCTGTCTTTATTTACTTCAGAGTTCACTTTTATTTTGTCCTTGATGGTTTCAATTCTGCCCTTAATTTCTGTGTCCTTTAGATCAGGGCTTTTGTTCCTCTCATTTTCTGTCCGTTTTGATGTTCCTTCCTTAGTATGTCTTTCTGTTGTTTTGCTCCAAGCTTTTCCTTCCCCTGACTGCAATCTGGTTAGCATTATGTTGGACTTATTTACTCTTATTGTGCTACAAATATTTTGTTGTATACGAGTTGTCTTAACTCATTTTTTAAATATTGTCTAATTTCTCAATCTTTATTTTATACCTATCACCGATGACTTACAATTAATATTTATGCTCTATCTATGCCTAATGCTAAATTAACACCAGACAAGTTATTAATTTTTTTTTTTAAATTAATATATAAATTTTAAATTATGTTTAGATATCAATATTTAAAAGCTGACTAGTCCTATTACTAAGCTAGTAAATTTGAATTAAATTTAATTTTGTTCACGTGCGGCTCAACGATGAAAGATGCCTGTATTAATTACACAAAGAGAAACAAGATGGCTACTGCACTTTACAAATGAAGACCCCACGTGGTTGGCTTACCTGGGCTTATTTATTTTATTTCACTAATATTTTAATTATACCAATACTCCTATCAATTATTAACTAACGTTAAGAGAAAAAAACTTATCTTCTCCTTCTTCTTCTTCGTACACTCTCAGACGTCCACTTGAATGTTCTCAAAGAAAGCAGTAGTCAGTTTGAGGCTATTTTAATCCCCGTAAAGCTTTTCCACGAAAGGAGCTGGCGTCGGCCATATGCACTTTCTCTGTACCACATATAAGGGGCAACTTTGAAGCAGATGTTCAGCAGTCATTTTATCAGTGACACAGTTACACTGATCGGTAGTTCCTATCTTTAGCTTGTTGAATAGATGATATCTCAATCTGTTGTGGCCAGTGCGGAGTCTGAAGATTACCACTTGTTCTCTTATCTGAATTTCGTCTTGTGTAGCGTACTGAAAACTTTCACTGGATGTGGAAAGAGCGAGCGAAAATACTGCTTATTTATTCTATTTCACTAATATTTGTATTTATACCAATCATCATCTCATCTCAACCCGTAACCCGTCATGGGTCGTAGTGGTGCCATGGTGGAAGCTTCAGCAGACAGGGTCCTCCACTGCTCTCTATCCTCAGCAATGCGTACAAGTGTGGAAAAACCGTGTCCTGCCCACTCTTTGATGTTATCAGCCCAGGATTTTCTTTGCCTTCCTCTTCTTCGTTTACCTTCGACTGTTCCCTGGAGGATCGTCTTCGAAAGGGAGTCATGACGAGTTACATGCCCAAACCAGGCAAGCTTTCGACGTTTCACTACTGACAAAAGTGGTTCTTGGTGGCCTGCATAGGTGTTTATCTTCTCTCTAACATAGACATTTGTTTTGTGCTCTTTATAGCAAATGCGCAAAATTCTTCTATAACATTTATGCTCGAAAGCCTGAATCCTTCGCTCCGTATCTGCAGTGAGTGTCCAGCTCTCACACCCATATAAGAGAATAGATAATACAAGTGATTTGTATAATTTGATCTTCACAGGAAAACTGATGTTACTTTTCCAGATCACATTCAGTCTTGTCATGGCAGCTGAGGCCATCTCAAGTCTTGTCTTGATTTCTTTACTTGATCTCCCATCACTACATATAGTGGACCCGAGATATTTAAAGGTGTTAACTTCTTCTAACGTTTGCCCATTTAACGTAATGTTGGTCGGAACATGTTTCTTATGGCTATTCACCAATATCTTGCTTTTTTCTATATTAATTTCCATCCCATATGTTCTTGTTACTTTCTCCAGTCTAGAGGTAAGGTCTTGAAGTTCTGATTCTGTTCCAGCTATCAGATCGATATCATCAGCAAAACGTAGATTGCAAAGAGGTCGGCCTCCAATTGATATGGTTGTTTTATAATCATAAAGAGCCTCCTGCATAATATGTTCTAGATATATATTAAAGAGCACTGGGGACAGGATACATCCCTGGCGAACTCCTACAGTTGTTTTGAAAAATTCTCCAATGTCATTGCTTGCAAAAACAGCACTGCTTGCGTCCTTGTATAGTGCTTCAATGATATCTATGATGTTGGTATCAAAATTGAATTTTCTCATTATTTGCCATAAGCCTTCATGCCAGACTCGATCGAAGGCTTTTGTGAAATCGATGAAGTTATGGTATAAATCGTGTTAGTGCTGGAGATGTTTTTCGATCAGTAATCTAATATTGAAGATTTGTTTTGAGGTACTTCTTTTTGGTCTAAAGCCAGCCTGTTCCTCGGACAAGTTATACCAATACTCCTATCAATTATTAACTAACGTTAAAAGCAATTAACCAATACTAGAGGTGATTAATAATATTTAGTTTTAAAATGTTAGAGTAGAGAAAAAACTTATCTGAAATTCGTCTTGTGTAGCGTTCTGACAAACTTTCACTGGATGTGAAACGAGCGAGCGAGAATACATCTTTTTTTTTTTTTTTTTTTTTTAAATTTCCTCGCATGAGGTTGCATATTTATTCCTCGAATGAGGTTGCATTGGCACCCGCCCAAACCCGGCCCCGGTCAAGACCACATGTCCCAACACTAGAAGACCCAATGACAAACTGTGTCACTGTAGTGATCCTCTGTGTTCTCACACAAGGGACCTAATGACACATGAATGTCACTGTACCGGTCCCAGTGTCTAGACACATGATCCTAGCCAAAGGCCAGATAAGGGCGTTGGGTCTTCACAGCATTATTGTGCTGGACTGTGGTCTTGACCGGGGCCGGGTTTGGGTGGGTGCCAATGCAACCTCATGCGAGGAAATTTTAAAAGACGTTTCACATCCAGTGAAAGTTTGTCAGAACGCTACACAAGACGAATTTCAGGATTGAAAAAAACTGTCAAGAAATTCTCCTGCTCTTTCTTGAGTTATGTCATAACGGCATAGTTTAAAGCACCAAAACTTTCAGAATGTCTTTAAATGTTCCAGCAGGCCTTCGGCAACAATGCCTCGCTGGTAATGATATTTATGCATTTATTTATATTTTACAAACGTCATAATATAAGAATTTTATTTTTTACATCTAAGTAAAGCAGTACAGAAGTTTCTTATCTCATAATAATATTAATGATATGCTAGTTATTTCCCCTAGTACCATTTAATAATATTTTGGTTGCCTTCCCCTTGCCTTGATATAAGTGATGACTTGTTTGTTTCTTTTTTATTTATTTTTTTATTTTCTTACCTTCTACGATATAAATAGTGTAATTGGTTTATTTGCTGGATATCGGTAAAGATTTATTTGCTGGATAACGGTAACGAAAATTATTTCTCCTTCCTTGCATGACAAAGGCAGTAATTTCGTTTTCATTACATTGTGTTTGAATCATGGTTTTTTTTTTTTTCATAGTGTTGCGACTCCCTCCTTGTCAACGTGCTTTAATATATATGTCGAAGGAGTTCTTCGGAGAGGTCCCTCTTTTATAAAATATATCTCTGTGTGTAGTTAGTATGGCATGCACAAATGCCGATAATAGTTTTACATTCAGCCTTCAAACACAATCCTGATCTTTAACAATAAAAATGCTGCAAAGGCCAGGTTGGACGTTAGGACGACACATGTTTATTCACAATTCAAAGCTCCAGTTAATTCATCAAATATGTATGTTCATGATCTTGGCATAACCTAGCCAGTCTTGAGCGTCGCTATTCAGTCTGCTAATGACAAGATATCCTCGACATATGCATGCAGATTTGATTTAAAAGTCTCAACTCACGTGCATCAGAATACAACATTCACTTCTCACAATATAATACTCTAGCATCGACCCAATGAGGTATATGGGTGATCTAGATGTTGAAACACTTTAGAACTCTGTAAAAATAACACCATCTAGGAGCTAGACATATTTGCGTCCGTACACATCGAGATACACACAGAAAAGCCTAGACGTTTCTTCACTTCTGCCAAACTGAGACCGGTTGACTTCTGCCAAATCTGCCCCAAAAGGCAATGACATACTTCCGGGTACCCCGTGGATACAGTACAATAACAACATGGTATCTAATCGATACCCATTTGATAACGGCCGATATGTTATGAGTTTTAATCATAACACATAGCATGCTGAATATAGTATGTTTTATATTCTTTGTACGAAATATAAAATACCATGTCTTATCGTTTGTTCAACAGTTGTAAAAATAATTAAACGGAGCTACATAATGAAAAATAAATTAATAGCAAGAACAACATCATTGCAAGTCTATAATGTCGTAATAATATTTATTTCTATTTTCTTAGAGTAAAAGGAAGCTCTAAAGAAGAACGGGGGCGGGAGATTGTTGATCATCACAAACAGTTTCCCAGTTGTTCAAGTGTTTGATTGCTTTCTTAAAGAAGTTTAATATTACTAACAATAGAAAGCATTATGTATACGTCTTCCCAGTAGAAAACATTCACCAGAATTCTCGATACGTTTGTCGCTGAGATGACAACTTCATTCATCAAATATGAGTTAAACCACCTCCATTTATTTCTTGTAATGTCTCTGTAATGTCACTAATGCTATTATCTGTTTGGATCATAGTTGTAAAATCTAAAACAACGTCCCCAAATTTACTTTCTCTTACATGTTCACGAACATATAATATGACATTATGCATATACTCATAACACGACTTGTATTACGCCATACTATACACTAAGTTACTAGTCTGATAAATATCGTTCAACCATGTTTGACGTATAAAGATAATTACTTGCAATATCGCCGCCTTGGATGTTTCGCTCGTATTCCTTCATTTGTCAGTTTAGTAAGAATCTTCAGTAAAAAACATCAATCAATCAATAAATGCCCTTTAGTTCCATAAGGAGCATAAAGTAACATAAAGTAACGAAATAATATGTATAAATAATACCTAAAGTAATGAAATAATATATGTAAATAATACCTAAAGTAAGGGAAAAAATATCATCATATATATAAAATCCCTGATTTTTCTGTCAGAAAACTCCGTAATGCTAAGGGATGCAACAAGTTATTTTGATTGAAAGTTAGGCATTAATTGTATTGTTTCCCTTATATTTGGGTTTTTTAATACTCTCCCGAAAATAGTTACACTTACCAAAGAAGAATGCGCAAAGGACGGTGTGCATGCGCCATTAACATCTCTCTGTGAACGGCATGAATGTTCATACTTTGTACAAAATTATTTGGTTCCCTTATATCGGTGTATTGTTTCATTAAAAACTACATTATTAGTAAAATTTTATTATTATTCAAGAATGTTACAAAAATATTTATAGAATGTGTGATCCCGTATACACACATTGGGATCCTCGCTGGTGCAACGGAGTTCGTGTACTGTGGTGATGCACAGGTAGCTTACTTACTAACAGGAGGACGTAATTCACTTTCTTCTGGCCTAATGACCCGTCATCGAAGCATCATTTTTAGTGATGCCTAGATGGCAGGGAGGATAGTGTGATTCGCTTGCATAGCTAGGCGGGGTTGTCGCACGGAGGGTCCTGGGTTCGAGTCCTGGGTAAGCCACTCACTTCTGTTGTTTTTCTGTTGTCTAGTGTTATACTTCTTTATTTCTTACGAGTGCCTGAAAACATACCTTTATGTTTGTCTAATATTTATTTACTTTCTTCTGGCGTGTTGCGAGAAGATTGTTATTGTTATACAGAATTGACATCATTGCACTCCGGGCAAACCCATAGGTGCTCAGTCTCCATCAGTAGTGTGAATGCTAACTGTTCCTGCAGCTCGCTGGTTGTAAACTACGATGGATGCATCCTCTCATACGTCCATCTCTACTAGCCTTACGTTTGATGCTAAATTCCAACAGTCTTAACCTTGATGATTCATCTATTGCAGTGTCATTCTCTAACAGACGATCATTAATTGTTCTCAGTGTATCCCCCTTATCCATATCTAGTGTCCCCACTATGGGTGCTCTTGATGCTAGTCTGTCAGCTCTTTCATTACCACATACCCCAGCATGACGAGGACAGTATATCCACACCAGCTCTTGTAGACTGGAATCTTCTATGAATGTTTTCCATTCATGCCGCAACCAACCACTTTGAACCTTCCGAAGCTTTGAGAAGAATGCTGTTATATATTGTGACAGCAGGAACGGGGAAAGAAAAGGAGACCGGGCCCGAAATATAGAAGACACTGAACAGTTTGATTATACTGTATGGAAAGAAGTCAACAACACAACTGATAAACAGTACATGAACTGGAGACAGGAAGATGCGCAGATCCATGATTTAAGTTGTATCAGATTACAAGAACAGAAAATCAAGATGCTCTTCTGTCATGTTCAGATTTATAACATCAGATGTAAAACAAATATTTTGGTTTTTAAAAAATACTTTTGAATAAGTACAATTGCCATTAGGTATTGGTGCTTTTGAACTTAATTCCCGTCTTATGGCGGGCTTTTACACTAGTATGTAAATAATTTCTAAAGTAACGAAATAATATGTATAAATATTACCTAAAGTAAGGAAATAATATATGTAAATAATACTTAAAGTAACGCCCAGCCTTTAGATTCTTGGAACGTATGCGCTTAACTCTATCGTGTTAATCTACTTTTTCTTCTTTTTTTCAAAATAAAATTTTGCCTCGTTTTGGCATAGCGCGTCCCGCTCAACCTAGTCGGTTATATTAGGGCGCATGTCCAAATATAAAAGACCCTTAAGTCTGAGGATATGAATAGTTAATCTACTGCCTTAAATATTGCGCACCTAATGAAAGGACCTATAGATACATCTTGAATATTATGCACAACACGAAACAAGAGATACAGTTATGTCTTGGGTAATGTCTATTTTAGATATTTTCTGACCAGTTGTTTTAACAGTAATCTTTACGTGAAATGTTTGCACCGTTGTCTACCACTACCTTCTTTCTAATGGACAATCCCTTGTTTTTTTATTTTTATTTGAAGTAAATCATCTAAATTCCCGTGTAGGTCTTGGAGGTATAAATCCAGCAACCTGGTAGGATGAAGCTGATGGTCGCACCAAGTAGTGATGCTTCCTACGGCGCCACCTCAGATTGGGCAAAAAGAATCTCTCATAACAAGCAGAAGAGACAAGAACATTCGAAAGAAACATCGGGGAAAAAAAAAAGCTTAGGGCTATCACCCCAGTGGCGTATTCCCATAGTCAGTTATGACTGAAAGGGGCTCTACTATTGAAGGTCTATGAGGAGACAATAAATAGACTAGAACTATTGTTCCTTCAGGTATGTCGTAACAGATTATTAGTATAAGGTTGTGCTTGGGGCTGGCAACCTCATGACTTAAAACAGTTTGCGACAGAAACTATCACGGCACGAACACACCCTGCTTTGATGCAGGGTTCCTACAGATCGCACGCTTCAGTTTTGACTTCAGGCTCTATGTAAATAAAATAATACAACAACAAAACAGAACAATCAAAGAATTCATTTAATTCTTAATATCTCTAACAGCGTGGTGCTCCAGTTTTAACATTCAAATTTATCGCTGTAATGGAAAAGTGACTGTTTTTTGTTTAGATATAAAGCGCTGAAGACTTATTCAACATTCCACAATTAACCTTATTTATATGTATAATAAATATATATATATATATATATATATATATATATATATATATATATATATATATATATATATATATATATATATATATATATATATATATATATATATATATATATATATATATATATATATATAATGCTTTTATTGGGGTGGTCATATATTTTTTGTTCCATTCCCTCACTGTTTTTTTTTTCACATTGTTTAAATACAAATCCAAAATAGTTTTTATTATTTATTCTTCAAGCTATTTACAAACTAATGATTTAACAGACAAATTTCCCCTTTTATAGACAATTCTATAATACATGCTAATTGCAAACTTATTGTTCAAGTTTTACGTACATTTAACATGCTATTTATACCCTTTTACTAAAGACACATTTCTATTAAAGACCTGTTCCACGTGCTATTTATATCTACTCGTTACGACATGTACATAAATATTTAAACAACTATTCTTCTTTTTCATAACCCTCCACTCCCAAAGGAGCATAGGCCTTCAACAAACACATGCCATGTCCTCCTGTCACGTGCCATCATCTCAAGTTCTTTCCACGTTATCCTTATCATTTTCACCTCTGTTTCCAGCTCTCTTCTCCATGTGCTTCTTGGTCTGCCTCTCTTGCCCTGGGGGTTCCAGAACAAGGACTGCCTTGTAATGCTATCAACAGGTTTCCTCAGTGTGTGTCCTATCCATCGCCATCGTCTTCTTCTCATCTCTTGTTCCACTGGCACTTGTCTAGTTCTTGTCATCAGTTCCCCGTTGGTAACCTTGTCATACCATTTTAATTCTGCGCAAGCACCCATTTATGAAAGTCTGTAGCTTTTTGGTTGTTGTCTTTGTTGTTCTCCATGTCTCAGAGCCATACAATAGGACTGACTTGACATTTGAGTTGAAGATTCTTATTTTCGTGTTGGATCCGATTTCTCTTGATCTCCATATATTTCCCAAAGCAATGAAAGCTCCTCTTGCTTTTTGAATTCTTATTTTGATATCACTGTCTGTCCCTCCAACTTTATCAATATTGGTGCCAAGATATGTGTACGATTCTACATCTTGTATTGGTGTTTCTTCAAATTCAACCCTGTTATCATTACCTGCATTTATTCTCATTATTTTTGTCCTTTCCCTGTGTATTTTCAGACCCAATTACTGTGACCTCTCATCGAGTGTTTTCAATTTGTCCTGCATCTGATTATGGTTATGGGACAGAAGAGCCAGGTCATCAGCAAAATCTAGATCATCAAACTGCTTAGTCAGAGTCCACTGGATTCCATTTCTGTTGTGTGTTGTCGGTGTTCTCATAACCCAGTCGATTCAATCAATACCCTTTAGCTCCCCAAGGAGCATAGGCCTTCAACAAACACATGCCAAGTCTTCCTGTCCCGTGCCATCCGCTCAAGTTCTTTCCATGTTTTCCTCATCATTTTCACCTCTGTTTCCAGTTCTCTTTTTCATGTGTTTTTTGGTCTACCTCTGCCTCTCTTTCCCTGTGGATTCCAGAACAAGGACTGCCTTGTAATGCTATCAACAGGTTTCCTCAATGTGTGTCCTATCCATCGCCAGCGTCTTCTTCTCAACTCTTGTTCCACTGGCACTTGTCTGGTTTTTGTCATCAATTCCACATTTGTGACTTTGTCATACCATTTCCGGCCTTCTATTCTACGCAAGCTCCCGTTTATAAAAGTCTGAAGCTTTTTGGTTGTTAATTTTGTTGTTCTCCATGTCTCAGAGCCATACAATAGGACTGACTTCACATTTGAGCTGAAGATTCTTATTTTCGTGTTGGACTTGATTTCTCTTGTTCTCCATATGTTTCCCAATGCAATTAAAGCTCCTCTTGCTTTTTGTATTCTTATTTTGATATCACTGTCTGTCCCTCCAACTTTGTCTATATTGGTGCCAAGATATGTGTACGATTCTACATCTTGTATTGGTGTTTCTTCGAGTTCAACCCTGTTATCATTACATGCATTTATTCTCATTATTTTTGTCTTTTCCCTGTGTATTTTCAGACCCAATTGCTGTGACCTCTCATCGAGAATTTTCATTTTCTCTTGCATCTGATTACGGTTATGGGACAGAAGAGCCAAGTCAACCACTGAAAAGGAAGAAAAAACTATACACATTACAGTTATGACGTTTTTCTCTAACTTATATTACTCATACCTGAACAATTTTTTTTTCTTTGGTACATGATCATAGCTGTTTTAATCATTCTTTTTATCAACATTTGTGTTTCTTTTTATAAATGCCTACAAAAGTCCGTTAGCGGACTAAAATTAGTATGCATAACAATTATTATGTTTTATATAATGTTGAAAAGCTTTAAATATAGCAGAATTGTCCATAAAAATATTTGATACCAATGTTCTTCTTGTTATTTCCCCTGAACAAAAAATTGCATCCCGTAAATTATTCCTTCGCGGATCTGTCACATTCCCTTATTTGTTGTTGTTGTTAATGCTGGTTTTTCAAGTAACTTGCTTCTTACATTGTGGTTTCCCTAATGTTTCCGTAAACCAGTTTTTTTTTTCTTTTTTTGTTTACGTATATGTGCATTTTTTGTAACAGTGTTGCTTTGTGTATGTTTTGTATGGGCACACCAATTTTCGTATTGATGTTTATGCTTATGAATTGCTGTGCTTAATTTTGTCTGCTGGATATTGTGATTAAACTTCTCATCTCCTTGGGCTTATCTCTCTTCTACAGGTCATTATAACCATTTTGGAGTCGTGATAGGTATTGTAACAATCTTACTTTTTTTTTTTTTATCTATTATTTTTCTTTTTTAAAATATGCATTTATACAGGAGAAGAATTGTATACACCTTATCAGAGCTATATATATATATACCGGTAAATATATTTATGTGTAATTTTATTATATAATTTCTCTTTTTACTCATACATTATTCTGCACTTTTTATAAGATGAGTTGCACCTAGTCTGAAATCTTTATTTTGAAATTATAATGATCAATTTCACCTTCTTTTTCTGCAGTGCACGTTTTTCCCCGCTTACTTGTGTCGCTTAATGTAAAAATGAATGCCATTTAACACAACTGAAAATCGTCGCTTCTCTTATATTTCTAAGCAAGTTGATGTGCCTAATAATGTTTAAGTTTTGTGTGTTCAGTCTGGCAATGTTATAGGCACTGCAAGCCCCTTTTACATAGAACGCAACGCAGTAATTCACGCTGCTTAACAACACGTCTGTTAAAAGAGTCGAACTTAATTCAGCAATGTTCTACTTTTCTAGAGTGCGTTTTGTTGATCCAGGTGGTGTACAAAGAAAAACGTGCACACTTACCCTGTACATATCTCCTCTTTTACTTACAAAAAATCGTAATATAATGACTTTTTAATATCTAAAATGTTGCCTCTTTTCGGAGAGGCGCGCCATATTCCACCCATATTCCACCCAGTCACAGGGTTCCTTGGTTAAATTGGGGCGCATGTCCAACATAAAATACCTTACGGTCTGGGCATAGTATGGATGTAATGACATTGTGTGTCCATTTGTATATCACATTAGCAGTGTAAAATACGTATTTATAACACTTCATTGCATTAATAAAAAAGAAAATACAGGCATACCTCGGAAATGTTGAGGGTTCGGTTCCAGACAATTTATGAATTTCTGTGCTTAATTTTTGCGAATATCGCAATAAAGCGGGTCACACCCGTTTTTTGGCTTCACTGTGCATATAAAAGCCTAAAATCATGTTTACTCTATGTCTATCATGTGCGCAATAGCACTAGGTCTAAAAAATACAGTGTACTGTAAAATTAATTTAAAAAAACATTTTAAAAAATATTTTAAACACAGGCTTTTAATGCACTAAAAAGCCACAAATAATTTTTCAAGGAGTTTATAGCTTGCAGTCAAAAAATTTAACATCAAATTGACAAAAAGCGTTGGGTGCTTAAGCGCTTATCATATATTTTATCCATAAGTGTGTAATGAAGTATAAAGCAGAAGTTAATTTCATGTAGAATCAGCGTCCCAGGCTTTTTGTCAATTTGATGTTACATTTTTTTATTGCAAGCTATGAACTCCTTGAAAAATTATTTTTTGCCTTTTGGTGCATTAAAAGCCTGTGTTTAAATTTTTTTTTACACATTTGTTATTTTCTTCCTTTTTAGTATTTTTTTTTTTTTAAATTTAAGTCAAATGTAATCGATCCGCTAATGACGTTATCAGTTTGCGATAAACGAGTCCAGAGTACAGGAGGCGGATTTCATTATTCAGTATATTACACGGAAAGTAATTTTTTTTTTTTTTTTTTTTTTCAATAAGAGTTGTAAATTACATTTTTTTAAATGTAGTTGTCAGTTGTGTGTATGGCTGTGCACGCACGTGCGATAGTGTATGTGTGGAAAGGGGGGGAGTTTCAATATTTCTTTTAAGAGAGACAACCTTGTTGGAAAGAATACACCTAGATTATTTGCAGTTATTGCCCTTTTCACTGATGATACAATACAAACAAAACAAAATTAATATTAATTTTAATTTTATTATTTTTGCGACTGATTATATATTGTCACGGGGAATACACAATTATGCCAAGTTTCAGAGCTATTGCTCATCTTAAAGGGATTGAAAAATCGATTGCAAAATTTGAAGGTGACAAGAGAGTGACATACGTTGCAAGTTAAATAAAAGCCTGTAAAAATACTTTATTGCTAACAAAATTGCTTATCTTCATCATCTGAGCTTTCAGCGAATCGTTATCTTTTTGCTGGTGGAAAGCCAAAATCTATGGGAAGAAGAAGGCACGTTCTAATAAATAAACATGAATAATTTGAAAAAAAGCGCAATGTCTGCGAAGCGCAATAAAGCGAGGTATGCCTGTAATTAAAAGAAATGGCAGAGCCATAATTTCTGTCATGGAAGAAAATTATGCAAGTTAAAAGTATTATGCTCTTCAATTTTTGGAATAATCATAAACAGCAAAATTACTCCATTGAAATTGTTTCGTTTATGTTGATTCCCCTGAAATAAAAATTATCTCCTATAATCTCTGTTTTGAAGAGGTAAGCTGGGTTCAACGGAGACACAAGGTCCCGTGGGTTATGTTAGGGCGTATATCCAAAAATAAAATACGGTTCATAGTGGTATGTCAAGTAAAGTATATCTAAACCACAATGGAAAATTACTTAGCTGGCGGTTAGAAAAATTGCTTAGGCCTCATTTTCCATGAGAGGAAATTGATTCAGCAGTGGACTGTAAACTTTTACTTGGAAGTTCAAGATAACAACTTAAGCTACATCATTAATCAACAAAGTCAACTACGTTTGGAATGTTACTGAGGACTAATGGACAATGTCAACATTATGACTCGTATTTCCGGTACCAAGGCTGTTCGTGTTGCCAATTAGCCATTTAAACGTTCAGTGAAGCCTCCTCTACAGGCGAGAAAAAAACTACGATGCAATCGCTGTCGTCTCCAAATGCGGTAAACCAGATTTTATAGTCAACATGATCTGGTATTTTTGACAATTTGTTTTCTGGACAGCATTCATTTTATTGTTTTAACACTGTGTTACACCTTACCCTTTTAAAATTCAAGTTTGTCATGGAAGGCATAACATAATAAAACAGAGTTTTTTTGGTCGGGTCAAGGCTTTCATGTACAAAGTAGATTTCCGGAAACATCGATTACCACGCCCCCATGAACACTTAATTTTCCATGACGATAACAAATGAGACTGCTGTAATATCTGCCAGTTATTTTTGCCCCCGGATTCCAGATAGACACAGAGAGGTAAAGCGTCATGGCTTCGGCATTCATACTTTGGTGCATGCTTCATGTGGCATGTTTAATACAAAAGCTCCTCGCTTGAGAAATGGCGAGTAAACGAAGAACTTCCAAAGACTTTCCAGCATCGCACTATATCTAATGTCCATGGATACCCTCTGTTCCGCCATCTTGAAAGCGTAACACTTTAAGTTCGTAACGCAACTCTGGAAGATTGCTATGCTGCTCCATACAACAATTATCTCACGAAGATAATGTACTGCCAGGTCAACATGGAAACTTGCTTATCAGTGAAAGCCGTTAAGTACATCTTGAAGTAAATTTATAAAGGCTGCAATAAAGGCTTTCATTGAGATTCATCATATTAAAAACTTGTCCCATCATGAGAAATGTACCTGTGTGTCTGTACACTGGAAGAAGCTGTGTGGCGCCTGAATGAATATCCAATGCGTGATCGCTTGCATTCTATGTCTTTACCTAGCCATTCATCTAACCCAGCGTTTCCCAAACTTACAACAATCGCGTACGCCTTAAGAGAGCTTAGTCTTAGACTAAAGTACCCCTTACGAGCGAAGATAATTTGGGGGTAGCAATTTTATAGCCCTATTTAATCAAAGCCCCGTGTAATTTCCGGGGAACCTCGGATGGGACAAAAAAAAAAAAGCCTTGTCGTACAAGGCTACTAACATAAGGTTACGCATAGGCCTGGCAATTTCATCACGTAAAGAGAATTTGCTTCAGAATCCACAGCTGCAAGATTATGAGCATGATTAGTGCAGATCTCCCTGCAAGGGGCATAGCTGATATTCCTTAAGGAGGGCAAAGAAAAATTATGATGATAATTTTGTCTACAAGAGGGCATATATAATTTATTAATAAATGAAGTAGCGTAAGTAAACATAAAAATCTATTAACAACAAAATCTTACATGACAACGGATATGTATGATGGATTCTAAAAATAGTATGATAGTATAAATTAAAATACTCCACATTGTACCCTGTAGCGTAGCAAATGTTGCGTAAGTATTATATGTGTTGATAAATGTTCTGTGGAGGATGTCGCATTTGCCACACAACGTTGAGGGTGTTGTAATTCATCTGCTCCTCTCAAGGTATGATAATCCTGGCCTTTGCGGAGTAGTGTGCCACCCTCAGACACCAGGGATGATGAGGCGTAGTAACTTGGTGTCTGTAGTCTGGTTTAAGTGTGATGTAGATGTGTATACAGACAGTGAGCATTACGAACAAGGCAATCCACACAATGACGTCACGTTAACTCACGATGTGAAAAGTCAATGATGCTTGCAACAGCTAGTGACGGTTTTGTATAATTTATTATAAACGCCACAATGACGAAGTGTGTAGACATAAACAAGCAGGTACATCATAGGTACGATCAAACAGTCATTATTACATATGTAGACAATTCAACTGGCACAGCAGACAGCATCAAAATAATGTGCATCATCTGCCTTTTAGGATATCGTAAAGCCGCTGTACATGTAGTCAGGTAGTAAACTTCCCCTTTCCATAAGAGCTAGAAGATATCAACTAGGAGATTAAAGATGGTCTCCTCGATTTGACCTCAACAAGACAGGCATGTCTTTTGAGCGCCACATTATCGTCCTCTATTGTCCAGCAAACAGCAAAGGTATCAAACCTAGATCCATCAATAAAGTTCAGGAAGCAAATAGTCCGTAGGACAGGCATCAATCGATGCGTGACAATCTAAGTGGATCGTGAGCTGAGCAAACTAGTCATATCGTAGACTTTAGAATAAGGCAGGCTAAGCAAAAGTCAACATCACAAGATGGCGATAAAGTTACTCAGCCAAAAAAGGGATTTAATTACCTGTTCATAAGGAATTAAATGAATAATCACATATGCCTCCAGGCATTAGGAATAACACAGAGATATATCATCTCAAGATAGGAACAACAATCATGAGGACTCCTTCCTGAATAAACTAAGCGAAGACTAGCACATAGCTACGTCTCGCCTTCACAGCTTCTCAGCACAGACTGACCTGGGCGGAAATCGTTTTACCAACGCCACAAAAAGGGACATGCGCAGAAAACGCGAATCGAATACAACTCAGGCCAATTTACGAAACGAAGAATGTTCTACAATGTTCGACTTAAGACCTATTACCTTAAAAGGAAATGAATCTTGAAACATTGCGATTGCCAACTGTTTTCAAAGAACTGACGATCTGAGCGCTCCATATATGGTCGTGACTCAAAATCGTTCACACAGCTATCGGCAACCCTAGCTATCAAGATAAGACAACTTCTTAACGATAGCTATCAAGATTAGACGACTGTAGAAATAAAAGTGACTACAATTTCATGAGTTCCTTCCCATGCATTAAAAAATGAATCTAGTCAGAATGCATGGTCAGAATAAGTTGCTACAAGTTTTTAGCAGCAACATTACCGCCACCTCCCGATAAAAAAAAATGTGCAACATTTTTTTTTTTAAATATCCAAGAGTAAAACCAAAAAACGGTTTAACAACGCACGAATTATGCGGGGATAAGTAATTGCACTGCCTAATATGAGGCTAAATTGACACATAAAGTGTCTGGTGAGAATATTTCTCAACAGATAAAAAATCTGATTTAAAAAATATATCGGGGAGGTGCCACCAACACACACTACGCTTGCATGAAAATACAATATAAATATGCAAGTTCATATCATTATAATCAAATAGCAGTGTCATAATCTAATACCGCTTAGAATGGATGTACACATCTGATATTGAATGTTAAATATTACATTATCTAAATGTTTAATATTACCATTACACAATGAAATTAAATATAAATGAAGATCGAGGACACATCTCCTGTCGTTCCAAAGAAACTGTACAATGTGGAACTCTCCATGTTTGACAATAGAAAGGTAGCTTCTCAGATCAACAATAACGTGCTGAGAAAAAACAAACAATATAATTCTATTTAATAGCCATTAAGTTTCATACTATACAATACATTATTATTAATAATTGTGGCCTTTGGAACTTTCGGCCCTTATATTAACTACTCAGTCTTCTTCTTATATTAAAGATGGGAACAGAAGAAGATGATAACAAAGCACAATAGTATGTGTTCACCTAAAGTGAGGACAGATGTGCTAATGTATTGTAGTAATATAGGTGTGTTATGGCTCTGTCGTATATCTAGAAATAGAACAGAAGTATTAGTTGGAATCATGTGGGCATCTAGACAGAATGTCAGCCATCACATTATCCGACCCACGGATAGCTCGTACCGTGAAGTGAAAAGGTTGAAGAGCAATAGCATATCGAGTGGATCTCGAACTCTTCAAGTTCTTAGTCTGAATAGCTGTAAGAGCTTTCTGATCAGTTTCTAGAATGAAATGTGCGCCCAGGAGGAATCTTTGTAGTTTGAGAATAGACCAAACCATAGCTAACAATTCACGGTCTAAAACCGAGTAGTTCCTCTCTGCCGCATTTAGTTTTCTAGAAATGTACATGACAGGATGCAGAGTTTCAGCATATTCCTGCATAAGTGCTGCTCCGATCCCAGTGGATGAAGCATCACTTCGAAGAACAAAAGTTCTATCAAGAGTAGGTAATCTTAGGATGGGAGGAGAAGAAAATATACTTTTAATCTGGTCTAAGGAAGATTGACATTCCTGAGACCAACGAATCAGATTAGGCGACCCTTTCTTCAACAACGTTGACAGAGGTGCCATTATCGAAGATAGATTCGGAATAAATCTCCCATAGAATTGAATTAAACCCAAGAGACTCCGGACTTGTTTCTTCGTTTTAGGTACAGAGATGTTCAATATTTTCGAAGTATTGTGGTCTTCTGTCTTCAAGAGACCATGACCAACACGATGACCCAAGAAAGAAATTTCACCAAAACCAATATAAGCTTTAGAAGGTTTTGCTGTCAGATTATACTCACGTAGAGTAGACAGTAGGTCATATAAACCCAGATAGTGATCTTCCCAAGAATCACTGAAGAGACAGATATCATCTAAGTAAGCGATGACATCTGAACGATGAGAAAGAATTCGACGCATCATGCGAACGAAAGTAGCAGGGGCGTTCATAAGACCGAAAGGCATTACATTCCATTGAAATAAACCCCTAGGTGTAGAGAAAGCAGTCAGAGGTTTGGCATGATCTGCTAAAGGCACTTGCCAATAACCTTTTGACAAGTCAAGTTTAGTGAAGAATCTAGAATTAGAAAGTCTAATAAGTAGATCCTCTAGTAAAGGCATAGGTTCAGCATCGAACTTTGTGACTTGATTTAATTTGCGATAATCAACGCAAATTCGTATGTTCTTATCTTTCTTCCGAACAATAACCATGGAAGAAGAATATGGAGAAGTCGATGGTTCAATTATGTTTAATTGGATCATTTCATCCAATTCCTTTTCCACTTGTGACTGAAAGTGTATAGGGATAGGATACGGCCTAACCCTAATAGGATTACTGTCGGTAAGAATTATGTCATGTTCTATGACATTCGTGTGACCAGGGATGTCGGTTAGAACATCCTTAAATGTCTGTAACATCGACGAGACTTGACGATGTTCATCAACAGAAAGATTAGGAGAAATGGACACATCTTTCCAAGATTCCATAGAATGTAGTGGAACCACTGGAAGAGGGAGATCGACATCAGAAAAAACAGATTCCTCATCCTGTATGACAGACAGGGATGAGTAATGACCATGAGGTACCGAAGATTCGTCCGTTGCCTGAAAAATAGGCAGCAAATAGTCTGGACGCTCATGAAATTCCGTCAGCATGTTGATATGGAAAGTCTTATGCTTTCCATCTATATCGACCACATAGTCAACATCGGAAATTCGTGAGACTATTGCATATGGACCTTTCCATGCAATCAGAAGTCTATTTTCCCTACTGGGGAGTAGGACGAATGCTTTGTCACCTGGACAAAGTTGTCGTAGACATCTGTTCTTGTTAGCAAACTGCCTTGCTTTTTCTTTAGCAATTTCTGACGAAGCAGTCGCTAGTTTGCATGCCTCAATGATCTTTTGCCTCAGAGCAATGACATACTCATATGAAGATTGAGTGTCATCACTAATATCATCGGCAGTGATGAGATCGTGTAATAAAGACATAGGGCCGCGCGGACGCGCGCCAAAGACAAGTTCAAAGGGAGAAAATCCTGTGTGCTCATTTGGGACCTCTCTATAGGCAAAGAGAGCCGCAGGTAAAACCCTGTCCCAATCTTGAGGATGGTCTTCAGTTATCTTACCAAGTAAAGTCTTGAGCGTTCTATTCAGACGCTCAACTAACCCATTAGACATAGGATGATAGATGCTACTGAGAGATCTTTTAATGTGTAAGGTAGACATTACTTGAGACATAGTATCAGATATGAGTTGAGTGCCATGGTCTGACAGTATTTCTCTGGGGAACCCCAAGCGAGAAAATATCAGCCAAAGAGCATCTGCGATATCTGTAGTAGATATGCTCTTTAGAGGGATAGCCTCTGGCCAACGTGTGCACATATCGACACATGTAAGAATAAACTGATGTCCTCTGGCCGACTTTATCTTAAAAGGGCCAATAATATCTATGGCCATTTTCTGGAATGGCCGAATAGGGATGTCAGCAGCCTGGATAGGCGCAGCATGTCGTGGTCCTCTAGATTTGACCTCCTGACATACCTGACATGATCGGCAGTATATACGGATGTCCTTGTTAACAAAGGGCCAAAAGAAAGCCGCAAGGACTCTCGACTTTGTACGGGAAAATCCCATGTGTCCAGCACATTGCGAGTCATGAGCATGCTGCAATATTTGCACTCTCATACTCTTGGGAACAAGAATTTGCGAATGTGCTGACGTAGCCGAGTCTTGTACCATACGTACAAGTACGCCGTTTTTCATTTCTATCCAAGATTTTCTTTGTGTATCCTTATTTGGATCACCTTTCTTCGCAAGAATGAAGAATTTCTTTAGCGTAGGATCTTCTTCTTGTAATTTTATGAACGAGTCACGAGAAATAACCAAGGTACTATCTTGGCTATGAACTTCATTATCATTATTCAACGAAGTTTGCGGTGTTTGTAGAGCTTGTGCTCTTGTAACCACTGCATTGGTAGCTTGCATATTATCATCTTCCCAAGCAGCAATCTGCTGTGGGGTACATTCCCTAACTCCGTGGATACGACCAATAATAAGGTCCGCAATAGGATTAGGTAAGAGACAGGCATGCACATCTCCCGTAAAGAAAGGAGTGGCAATGTGAATTATAGCAGTAGGATATTTCTCTAGAGTGCCGCCAAATGTGACACATTTGATAACCCTTCCTGTCGCACAGGATGGATCTACAAGCGATTGTCTAACACCAATAGTGGTGCATCCGGAATCGAAAAGTAGTGAGACCGGAGTATTATTAACAAGACCCTTATGTAGGATTAGAGAACCTCTCCCGTCATGTGCAACCGAAGCAGGAAGAGCGGGGAGAGGGTGACCACAACTCAAAGTCGATATTGTAGTCGGTTCGAACAAAGTACTGCATTGGGGGCACTTGTTTGCTCTCCCAAAGTCAAATGAAGAACAAGTGACAGCGTCAGAGTTTTTATTATCAGAAACCTGATTACAGGCTCCCTGAGATTCTTGTTGAACCGAGTTAGCCTGCTGATATCTCTTTTTTTTGTATTGAGATCTACCGCGACTACTATTACCTCTGAAGTTATCACTGTTGTTATTGTCTCTGTAGTTATTATTGTCTCTATTATAACTGTTATCATGTTTCGAACTACAGTTTCCATGATTATTATCATGTCCACATTGATGTGAACATCTATTTGTTTGGTTTTGAGGTCTACGCGAGGAAAAACCTCTGTTACCATATCCTCTTCTGAAATGCCTAAAATTATTATGTTGGAAGTAACGAGGACTGTCAGCTCGTCTCCAATTCTTCGACGAAGAATCACCCTGAAATTGATTTCCATAGTTTTGACCGTAACTACGGTTACTTTTCTTATCAAAATTTTGTTGGAATCTATTACTAGTGTTTTGACTATAAGGTGCTGCCGAAGCAACTGGCAGACCTTCTTTTACTTTAGAGTTACCAATGGTTGCGTGAGGATGAGCAGTTATGTATTGGCTACAGAAATCTTCCATTTCTTTTATTGTTTTAGGTTTACGTTCATGAAGGAAAGCAAGGAAAGACTCATTAACAGAAGACATGACTTTGTCTCTAAGTATTAAGTCCATAAGTCCTTCATAAGTTTTTTCTGTCTTAGACAGCTCCACCCAACGTAAAAAAGTAAGACGTGTCTTTGAAATAAATTCAGAGAATTGCACACCAGTTTCTGGTAACATATTTTTAAATTGAAGACGATAGCCGTCTTCGTCAAGTTGGTATTTTTTTAACAATATAGCCCTGACAACATCATAGTTGTTCTTGTCAGGCTCATCTACCATGCTTAACATACTCAAAGCATCACCTCTAAGTATTTTGGACAAATGATAAACCTGCAATGATTTATCTATGTTATGTACTTTACATGAAGTTTCAAATCTGTCCAAATAGAATGTTATATCGTCGATGGAAGCATTGAATGGTGGTAGGTTAAGTTTGAAAGTGCTTGCATTAGTCTTATCTGAGACCTTATTTGCATCATTAGCATTACCTATGTTCATCACCCTTAATTTCTCAACTTCCAAAGCTAAGAGTTTTTCTTCATGCTCCATTTTTGCTTTTCTCTCTTCAGACTCTCTTTGTAACTTCCTTTCTTCAACTTCAGCTTGCTTTTCTAACCTTTTATTTTCAGCCTCTATTTCAAGTCTTTTATTTTCAGCCTCTTTTTCAAGTCTTTTATTTTCAGCCTCTATTTCAAGTCTTTTATTTTCAGCCTCAAGTCTTTTCTCTTCAGCTTTTGCTTCTGCTTCTCTTTTTTGTTTTTCCATTTCCATTTGGAATCTTTTTTCATCCACCTGCATTTGCAGTTTCTTTTGTTCAGCTTCCATTGCTTTATCATATTGAGCAGTTGCAAATTCTTCTAACTTATCACCAGTCTTCCCAAGCAATTTACCCTGCTCAATAAAGTGCTCAAATGTAGCCATGATGAGTAATAATATGAGTCCACAACCTGAAATAATTAATTATCTTATTTCAAATTTAATTATAACAAGTCTTAAATGAAGCACTTGTTTACTCACAACACCATATTATTATCCCAATCTCTGTGGGAAACAAGTCTTATATCAAAGAACTTGTGTATAGACCTTTTTGAAATATCATCAATCAACTCTTGATCATAGGTGCACTTCCCATTCAATAGTGCACAATACTATTCATCATTTATTAATCATCAGTGTAGTAGTAATGCATAAGCATAACCCACTATTAAATGTGAATTAACTACTATAAGTGTAACCAATGACTATGTAAACACAATCACAATGTAAACAATAACAATGTAAACATTACACTGTAAACAATACAATGTAAACAATACAATGTAAACAATACAAAGATTTAGCAACAATACGAATACATTCGTAGAAATCAACAAAAAATAAAGCGAAAATTAAAGAAATATCACAAAAAATGTGATGATATCTACGAGAAGATAACACAAATACAAGACACCACAGTGTATAAACAAAAATGTTGTATGAAACTAAACTATAGTAAAGAGGAGGCTAGCAAGTACAAACAAATCAAAACAGAACTAAAGAATGCAGAAAAATAACGAAAACAATACTAACACATGGCATCACAACTAACAAAAAATTAGCAACAGAAGTCGCTTTGCAAATTCCAGTATCGGAAATTTGCACACCCTATAGAAAACGCTCACGATAGACGACCTCTATCACGTGGTATGATCTAAGGGAGACTCCGCCCAACCGAAAACCCGCAGAAACATAAACATATAAATATAAATATACAAATAACACATAAACATATAACATGTAAACAAAAGAATGAGATGAAACACAGAAGACTCAGTAGAAGTATAAGGGCACAGTTCACAAACAAACAGGCCACTTAACTTATGGAACTCCAATCGTCAGTACAGCAAACAGGATGTAATCAGCATTCTGAGATCAAAGATCCAACGTTGATTGCCATCTGTACTTGCATCAAAACAGCTACGACGATGGTTGAGACTTGAGTTTTCAAACGGTACATGCAGTGTACAAGAAGTGTAGAACTCGTCAGCGATGGAACTTGGCCTTCTCCAAAGCAGAACAGCAACAAATCGATTCTCCCGTATGTAACAAAACTGGGAAATGTCACTTTCTTGACTTGGAACAGCAATTGTTGAAAATTCCAAAAAAGTTCCTGGGCAACGCCGAGTAATTTCGTAACTCTGCACTTCTGTTGTTGTCTTGTAGATGTTGTCTGTAGACTGTTGTAGAGTGCTGAATGAAGCGGGTAAGGGACCCCGAGTATGCTGGTACCAGATCAAACCAGCTTATGGCCACCAAATGTAGCGTAGCAAATGTTGCGTAAGTATTATATGTGTTGATAAATGTTCTGTGGAGGATGTCGCATTTGCCACACAACGTTGAGGGTGTTGTAATTCATCTGCTCCTCTCAAGGTATGATAATCCTGGCCTTTGCGGAGTAGTGTGCCACCCTCAGACACCAGGGATGATGAGGCGTAGTAACTTGGTGTCTGTAGTCTGGTTTAAGTGTGATGTAGATGTGTATACAGACAGTGAGCATTACGAACAAGGCAATCCACACAATGACGTCACGTTAACTCACGATGTGAAAAGTCAATGATGCTTGCAACAGCTAGTGACGGTTTTGTATAATTTATTATAAACGCCACAATGACGAAGTGTGTAGACATAAACAAGCAGGTACATCATAGGTACGATCAAACAGTCATTATTACATATGTAGACAATTCAACTGGCACAGCAGACAGCATCAAAATAATGTGCATCATCTGCCTTTTAGGATATCGTAAAGCCGCTGTACATGTAGTCAGGTAGTAAACTTCCCCTTTCCATAAGAGCTAGAAGATATCAACTAGGAGATTAAAGATGGTCTCCTCGATTTGACCTCAACAAGACAGGCATGTCTTTTGAGCGCCACATTATCGTCCTCTATTGTCCAGCAAACAGCAAAGGTATCAAACCTAGATCCATCAACAAAGTTCAGGAAGCAAATAGTCCGTAGGACAGGCATCAATCGATGCGTGACAATCTAAGTGGATCGTGAGCTGAGCAAACTAGTCATATCGTAGACTTTAGAATAAGGCAGGCTAAGCAAAAGTCAACATCACAAGATGGCGATAAAGTTACTCAGCCAAAAAAGGGATTTAATTACCTGTTCATAAGGAATTAAATGAATAATCACATATGCCTCCAGGCATTAGGAATAACACAGAGATATATCATCTCAAGATAGGAACAACAATCATGAGGACTCCTTCCTGAATAAACTAAGCGAAGACTAGCACATAGCTACGTCTCGCCTTCACAGCTTCTCAGCACAGACTGACCTGGGCGGAAATCGTTTTACCAACGCCACAAAAAGGGACATGCGCAGAAAACGCGAATCGAATACAACTCAGGCCAATTTACGAAACGAAGAATGTTCTACAATGTTCGACTTAAGACCTATTACCTTAAAAGGAAATGAATCTTGAAACATTGCGATTGCCAACTGTTTTCAAAGAACTGACGATCTGAGCGCTCCATATATGGTCGTGACTCAAAATCGTTCACACAGCTATCGGCAACCCTAGCTATCAAGATAAGACAACTTCTTAACGATAGCTATCAAGATTAGACGACTGTAGAAATAAAAGTGACTACAATTTCATGAGTTCCTTCCCATGCATTAAAAAATGAATCTAGTCAGAATGCATGGTCAGAATAAGTTGCTACAAGTTTTTAGCAGCAACATACCCCTCAATCCCTTTCGCGTACCACGGGGATACGGGTTACCACACTTTGAGAAACACTGATCTTCCCGATGAACATCTGGTTGTATTCATCGATATCAGACCTCAAGGTCTTTTATATGTGGACATGCGCCCTAATATAGCTGATATTCTATAAATATAACTTCGCCAAAACGAAGCAAAATTTTATTATTTTTTTAAATAAAAATCTGGTTGAATTGTCATGAAAGTGAAGTCACAGCAACCCTTGTGACTGCTGACAATAGGATCACCCATTTCATGTCATGATTAATTCTCAATGCACGGGATGAAAATTCAGGACATTGTATACTGAACTACCATGAGTTATTATCGCACCCCTCCAGCTTGTGGCATTGCACACACCGCCATTAACACAGACCCAGAGTTGGTGCAGCCCTCGGGGTTTGTAAGAAAGCCATAGAAACACTACACAAACATCGAAGAAGGGGGAAAAGAGTGCAACTCGAAAATAAAGAAATACTACACACATAAAGGTAGGTTTCAGGCACTTGTAGAATTAAAGAAGTAGAAAACTAGACACCAAAAAAAAAAAACAGAAGTAATAGGCTTGCCGGAGAATCGAACGCAGGATCATCCGAACTGCAACACCGCCTAGCGAATCACGCTTTCCTCCCTGCCAACTAAGCACCACAACAATAGTGCTTCGTGGACAAGGGTCATTAGCGCGATTTGCCACACACAACACCGAATGTGTACATAGGACGATCCAGCCTAATTAATGACGCAAGAACTTCTGCGGTTCCCCTATTATATATAGGTCAGATTACACAAGACAAAGACCTTAATACTGTGTCTAGTAAATGATAGAAGAATGAGAACAGTTCAGGACTGAGGGTAGGTTTGGTATACTCGACACCCCAGCGATCGGAACAAGAAGAAGCAGATTACCGTCAGGAATACCCAGTAAGGTGGGGACTTTAAAAATAAAGCGTCTACTAATACGGAATCTATTGGATTCAAAGCATTTTGTTATCATCATACCGTACTTAATTAACATTCCAAACTGTCGTACGCATGTATACGAGAAATAAACTTTGTGTTATTACTGCATATCTACCTTCTTTTATTATATGTCCTGTTAAACTAATTTACACTTGGTAATACCTAGTAAATTTACGCATGCAGTTACTAACTTTGAAATGTACACTCACACACAAAAGTGCATGTACAACAAATACTATCACAGAAGTCAGTTTACGTCAAATGGACGAGCAGCACACATGTGACGTATCGTCATTCTCTTTTCGCACCCCTTAAGGAGCATCGGACATGATACCACAGTTGACCCATCACAAGAAGCTTGAGCCAGAACACTTCAAGCGTTCTTACTGTGATAATATCTATAACAATTGTTTCACGTGATGAGTTTGCCAGTTCTACGAACAGCCTCTCATTAATCGCCCTTACGACATGCGTGACTGAGGAAAAAGTGATTCTATTCTTTCTTCGTCTCTCAGTCTCTTGGAAACAGCGCCGGGGTCATCAACATCATAATTTCCTTGCGTGCGCCTTATCGAGCAGGGAGCCACCACTGCAGAACTCCTGCACCGATGCACTAGTATTCTCTTCGTGGGTATTTCTGCAGCAATTTCTTTTGCATTATGATGTTGCCAGCGCCAACATCCTATATATAAAATCCCAGCTTTTTATGTCAGTGCGTAACGCTAAGGGATGCAACTTTGGTTGAAAGATAGACATTAATTGTATTGTCTCCCTTATTATATGTACTCTCCCGTAAATAGTAACACTTACCAAAGAAGAATGCGCAAATGACGGTGTGCGCACAAATATTTATAGAATGTGTGATCCCGTATACACACATTGAGATCCTCGCTGCTGCTACGTAGTTCGTGTACTGTGGGTTTTTTTTAAAACGTTTGAATAAGTAAAATTGCCGTTAAGTATTGGTGCTTTTGAATGTAATTCCCGTCTTATGACGGGTTTTTACACTAGTTAACTCATATTAGCCGCCTTTTGCGACATTCGTAACCGAATAGTAAGTTTATTCTATCTTAATCTGCTCAAAAATCCCAGGGACCTACGCGGTGAGCACAGACTCATGAAAAAGACAGTCTTTCTGAAGGTACACCCATTATAAATGGAACATGTGTTGGAGAGAAGGTCTTACTGAGTGATTGAAACACAGCATGAAAGCAAACATAAAAAGAAAACGTATTACGGTCTTTCATGTGTACCTGTATGTTATCAGTACGACTATAACTTGTAACTTGCATGGTGCTGGCAATCTCATCCCGTAAAACAATTTGCTACAAAAACTACAGCAGGAAGAGTATATGAATGCTTTGGTGGAGGCTTCCTGTTAGATGGTCACTGCAATAGTGGTTCAATGATCTACTGAGAGCCAAAAGGGAAAGGATGTAACTCGTATCTAACCTGTGCTTGCACGCCGCATTTTACTGCTGTGCTCAGCTGTGTGAGTGTTACACTTGAACACATAATATTTTATGTTCATTCCTCATTGTAGGTACCTGTATTTACAAAGCTAATTAAGCTAGATATGCATGGCTTTGCGACAGCTTGCATGGTCTTGCGACAGCTTGCATGGCCTTGCGACAGCTTGCATGCCTTACATCATTACTTGTTACATTATAATTCAATTCTCTTTTTTTTCCCCCCACTCAGCTACAGTTACTTATAAATCATGAATCATAATTCCATGTAAATATTAACAATATACTATAATGTAACTTGAAAGTACTCCCCATTTTCACAGAATTGGACAATAGGTTTAAAACTAAAGAGAAATTACATTATACATATTAAAAATCTATCATCTTGTATGAAAACAATTTACGAAGAAAGTATCGTGGTAAAAATGTATAATATATTATCTCGTTCTGATTACGGAAACAATGATAGATTGTTTGGTCTGTTTTTGTTCCACAAAGACGCCACTAGGCGTGGTGGAAACAGCGATAGATTGATCAATTTGTTGTTGCCCTAAGACGCCACTAGGCGTACTGGCCACATACTGCTTTGCCGGTTGATGGCTAAGGATGGAAGAAGGAAGAATGTTCTCGTTGCAAAGTGATCTAAAGGCTACTTTTTCTTTGTCACTGTAATGTGTTTGATTCTTACAGTTAAACCATTCTTATTCTGATGTACAAGCATTAGCCATTTTTATTTTTGTATTGTGTTTATTCGATCATGTATAGTTTTCCACTTGCTTATTCTTTTTTTTTTTTTGACAGATAAATTTTATGCAAAATTAAGATATATCTTTGCCTTGCATAACTCCTGCGGATTACTTTTGGTTTATCCCGTTTCCTAATCATTATATCCGTCATCTTCTTCTCTTTCCTCTTTTATTTCTTTCCTTTATTACCTTCTCCTCTACGTCTTTATCTTTCCCATCACCATCATCATCATCATAATTAACCATCATCATCACACTAATCATCAGTATTACCTTCCTCTTTATTCTCCTCAACTTCATCATCATCATTCACTTTTTCCCTTCCCGTGGTGCATAGAGTGTCAATCGTTGCTGGCCTCTGATTTATGTTTGAACCCATCTTTCTCAGCTCTGTCCATGAGGTCTCAGTTACTCTAACTTCCTTCTACCGTTATTCTCCAATGTTCTGTTTGGCCTCTCACTCTTCTCGTCCCCTGCGGATTTCAGTCATGGCATGTCTAGTCATACGTGCTGTTTGTTTCCTGGGACTAACTAAACTACCTGCTCTCTGTAAATATCATCTGCGCTTGTAGCTGTTTGGTTCTCTATCAATTTTTGTTAAGGAAATGGGGGAGAGTGGACTATCCTCAGATGATCTTCATTTGTCTCCGCTTATCCAATCAGAACCAGACGATACGTCAAGGCCTAAAATCCCACCCCTTGCAGACCCAAATAGAACAGTCCCAACTAAGATGGTTTGGCCATGTCTGCAGAATGGGAGAAGATCGGCTACCACGACAAGCATGGGAAACAAAGAGCCAGCGATCCAGACCCCCAGGACGACCCAGAGTCCGCTGGGAGGACAACATTAGACAGTCTTTGAAGGACCGAGGACTAGAATGGAACCAGGCCAGGAGGAAAACAGCCGATAGGATAGTCTGGCGCTCTCTCTTCCAAACCTCTACACCTCACGGTAGAAGGGGAACGACTAAGTAAGTAAGTTATCCAATCAGTTTGGTTTACCCTGTTCAACCGAATTTTCTGTTATAATTAGTGTAATTGTATCCAGTTTTGTGCTACATTCAAGTATCTATTGTTTGCTGTTGGTGGTGACGAGTACATAACAATTTTGTTTTCTTACTTCTTGACATTTACAATATACAACATGTGATTTTTGTTAATTTTCACGAGCCACGATGTTTGAATATTTCCTTGTTTTTCAATATATTATGAGTAGTTTTTTTTTTTTTTTCTCATTAAGTATAAGAACATTTTGACTATTATCGTTCTATGTCTGTTTTTGTCCATCTAAAATAAACGATACTACGGATACATCTGTTACTGGGTGTATTGGAAGTTATATTATCGTCAACGCGATACTTTCAGAGTCATAAAGTTTAAAAAAAAAAGGAACCCGTTACACGCCCATTGAGGCATATTGGGAATATGGTGTTAGGCCCATATTATCTTGACCGTCGGCACACGAGGGGTGATGTGGTCGGCATCACGCCGGCCGCCTTAACCTTCCCAGAGTAGCTCTGGTACCCATTTGGGGCTGGGTCGACCCAGGAGCCGTTTGTGGCCTAAAAAATTTTCCGCCTCATCTGGGGATCGAACCATAGACCACTGCGCTAGGAAGCCAGTGCACTAACCACTATGCTACCACGGCTCCATATAAAGTTTAACATATTTTACATTTACGAAGAACATCCCAATTTTGTATCCTGGAAAACACTGCTAAGTCATGTAGACTGGAGGGAGTTGAAGACAAATATGGTTGTATGAGTCCAGGTATTGGCATTATGATTGACTCTCTTGTCAACCAGATTGATACTTCCAAAACAGTTAATGCTGTTTACTTCTTAAATTATCTTGTCATTGATCATTGTCAGATGTGTTTTATTCTTTTAGTTGTTCTCATTTTCATTTATTTTACGCATTCATGCGTAGCTCTCACTTGTCCCGCTTCTGTTGTTAACCTTTGACCTGCGTGTAAGGTGAAGGTAAAAGTAATCCCATAGCAGAAACTACCCTAGGGATGGAAATGTTAGAGACGTCACTATACTAAGCACAGCTTTTCTTTTAATGAGGTGGGATGATCATCTCCCTTTCTCGCTGCTGTTGCATTCTCTAACTTAAGAGCAGAGTCACGTACCCATTTATAGCTGAGTAGACTGGAGCGTCTGCCATCAATGATACCTATACCTTGTAGCGGTGTGGCAGCTTGTGTACCCTGACAATCCCCAGAGCTATGCCAGTGGAAGATTTACTCCTGGTAGGTTCAACCAAGCTGGACACGTCTGCGTGGGTAGGGGTCAGACAAAAGCTGGTACCCTGGTCCTCCAGGTTGGGGGTTTTAGCACAGGGCCGACACCCCTGTCTATGTAAAACATCGCACATGTTACGGAAACAACAATAAATGGAAAAACTTTGCTGCGGGATGGACATCCGGAGTCTCAGGCTCGTATGACTGCCAGTGGTGAAAGCCGAAAGAAAGCCATTGGCATGAAAATGGATGCCCTGACCGCAAAACACGAAACCAGAATTGAATTTTGGAACGTCAGAACTATGAATGAGGCAAGAGAGCTGAGACAAATCACAGCAGAGATGAGGAACTACAAATTACATATCCTGGGAATAAGCGAGAGCAGATGGACAGGGACGGGGGAAATAAAAACAGCTACAGGGGAAACAGTACTTTATTCTGGTAGAGAGGATGGTCAGCACAACGAAGGTGTAGCCATTATCCTGAAGAAAGGAATGGAAAGGTCTTTACTGGAATGGAAACCCATCAACAGCAGACTGATAAGAACAAGACTGGGAGGTAAAGGACGAGTTCTATCAACAGCTACAAAAGAAAACGGAAACTGCATCAAGGTACGATCTTATTATAGTAATGGGAGACCTAAATGCGAAAGTTGGAACACACACTAATTATAACGAAAGAGTAATGGGGAAATGCGGCAGTGAAACAGTAAATGAGAATGGGGACAAATTGATAAGCTTCTGCAGTATTTACAACCTGGTCATTGGAGGAACACTTTTTCCACACAAAGAAGTGCACAAGTTAACGTGGGAATCACCAAACGGACGGGACATAAACCAGAAAGATCACATAATGATTAATGGCAGATGGAGACATGCATTACAAGACGTGAAAGTAAGAAGAGGTGCAGATGTGGGAAGTGATCATCACCTAGTAGTAGCAAGACTAAAGGAAGGTGAAACTCAGAGTTGCTGGACCAGTTGCAGTCAAACATAAAAGATATAACATCACGAAACTTAAGGACCCCCTCACCAGAAAAGCTTTCGTGGTCGACGTAAAGAGACGATATCAGATTACCAAAAGCCAGGAAAGAACAGAGACAGATGAAGTCGACCAGAAATTCAACACCATCTCAACAATATACAAGGATAGCAGCAAGTCATGCTTGGCATTCCAGGAAAGAAAGAGCCAAGACTGGATAACACCAGAAACGCTAAACACCATAGCGAAGAGAAAGGAAATGAAAAGAAAGAAAGCAGAAGCTAAGTCTCCCAAGTTAAAGGCAATGTATAGTGAACAGTACAGTCAGCTGGACAAGGAAGTAAAACGTCAAACCCGTGCGAACAAAAGTACATTTCTGGATGACCTTGCAAGACAGGCAGAAGAGGCAGCACTGAGAAATGAACAAAGCACAAATTATAAAATAACTAAAACTATCAGTGGAAAACGGGGTGCAAACAACATAACGTTAGTAAGAGACAAGCGAGGAAATCGAATCATCACAGCACTGGGGCAGGAAACCAGATGGGCAGAGCACTTCAGAGAAACACTGAATAAGGAACCACCAGAGACTCAGCTGAATGTTCCTGAGGCTGAAAGTGACTTAGACGTAAATACAGACATTCCACGAAAAGAAGAAATCATCACAGCTATCAAAGGGTTAAAAAATGGAAAAGCGCCTGGTCACGACAATCTAAATGCTGAGTTATTCAAGGCAGACCCTGAACTAGCAGCAGAACTATTAGAACCACTATTTGCACAAGTCTGGGAAACTGAGACAACACCAACAGAGTGGAGTAAAGGAATAATTGTCAAATTGCCTGTGACAGAGAATTATGAAAAATAGATTTTATTATCTACATTTTTCTTCCACCTGGCTTCACCTTGCTTCCTTATTAGTTATGCACGTTTTTTTTTTACGCAGAACCCTCCTACACTTAGATATCTGTCTCTCTCTTAATTTAGCCACGCCTATATTTTTTTGTCTTTCTCTACGGTCTTATAGGCACTAGGAACGTTTGCAATCAGACAGGTAACCGGAACGTGTAGAGAGGGGACGGGATGGTGGATTTGTAGAAAGAGGGGGAGATAAGCTAAATGAAGAAAAACCAAGGGGCGATAGTTGAAACGTATTTTCGGTAGACATTGATCAGGAGGAATTAATCTGAGTAGAAGGGGGAGAGAATCTGAAAGAAGGGGAGATAAATTACAATTATCCCCCCCCCCCCCCCCCCCCCTTTCCTGAATCCATTCGTTCGTGAAACGTAACTAAGCTACAGAACGACGATCTAAGACCGTCCGCTCGTTGCCAGAGTCCAGCAGGCGGCGAAAAGGTGGCAAATTTGCCTTTCATTTCAGAATCTGAACACAGAAATCCCCAAAGATGTTATGTGTAACACTGGTCAGCGACTTTTCTACCATTTTAATACATATATCTCTGCCTTTAAAACCCATTATTCAGTACCCACAGATTTTTCCAGAACCTACTAGCTTCGATTTCTAGACCATTGTTAGAGTGGATTTCTTAGCATTTTCGATTTGGAGTAGTTCAATTTCTGTGTTTGCGGTAAATATTATAATAGAAGTTTGAGTGATTTAATGGTTAAGTCCATCATTATATTTCACTAGAATTTACTGTGCTAATTGACTAGCGAATTAAAATGAGTTATAGCTAAATTGTTCCGGCTGTAGCGTCGATTTAATTAATTGCTATTTAACCAGTAAGGGATATTTTAATCAACTAGTACATGCACTACGTTCATTATGAGTATTGACGAAATATATATTTATTTCTAATTCATGATGATTAATTTTATAAATGACTAGAATTTATTTCACGGGGACTTTTATTAAACGATAAAATATGAGATACACTTGTGGCTTTCAATTAAAGTTAAATAACCGAAGTGGATAAATGATATTATATTTTTCGCGGGTTAGAATAGGATTGAGAATACTATGGTGGTTAAGTAGTATGCATTTTTTTTCTTCCTATATCTAGTGCTGGGTCACATACCCAAAACCTATCAGCGGCTTCCATATAAACCTGAGAATAACCATACAAAAGAACATTCTTACTTAGTTACTTGGTCTTCAAGGTGAACCTGTCTAGCTTCGTGTTTGCACCCAGAAAGAGACATAGTACCAACCCAAAGAACATTAAGAATAAATTTTGAACTGGGCTTATAGCTATCCAGATTTCTTTTTTCCCAAATTTCATTTACATTCAGCCCGTTGTGGCGACAAGATCAAACATTAACATTTCCCGACGTTTCGACCATTTGTGGTGTGACAAGGAATTTTATACTGAGAGAAGATACCGACATGACATTCCTTTATTTAATGTAAATCTCAAGCTACTGACACTGTGAGCTTGGTTAGATTTATTACCTGGAGTAATTAACGTGACATAAACAGAAATCCTAATAACAAGTAACGAAATAAACGTTCCCCGAAGAAGAGGATTTAATCAGTCTTTGAGGAGCTGGGGTTCATTTCGCCAAAATAACACTGGATTTGCTGGGTGTGTGTGTCCTAAAGATTGTTCCAGAAGTTGCAAATCAACTACTAGGTAAGAACGAATGAACGTGGCCACGGTTGTATGTAAAGAAAGAAAGCAGGAAATGAATAATTCTTTACTGTATAATCCCTGTACTCACATTGTTTATTTCTTATTAGGTTTTGCTAATGCTGTCCGTTTTTTTTCAGAATAGATCAACTTATAAACTCTGTTCTTTACAGTATAGGCAAATTCTATACCATAGCGCAAATCTCTTTGACCTTTTGGGGGGTTAAGAACTTTCTTCTAACGGTATCTTGTCTCAACAGAGGGATTGGGTATTACACCAATGAGTCTATTCCTTTACAAATTCTAATACCTATGATTTTATATATATATATATATATATATATATATATATATATATATATATATATATATATATATATATATATATATATATATATATATATATATATATATATATATATATATATATATTTGTTTGATATTCAATAATAGCTGTTGTAAAGTTCTTTATGGTAAAGAAAATTTACATAAAACTTAATTTAAATGTGTTGGTCAGCTCGTCCCAAATATCCCTATTCCATCAATATAGTGTTTTCACGTTTGTGCGTCTAACTGTCGTCACTTATCTGTGTGTGTGTATGTGAGTGGTTGATATATATTAATATATAAATAGAGGTATACTGTCTGACAAACAAAGTTCTGTTGTAGATATAGGCTGGACTATAGAGGATCTTCTCAAAATCCAGGGACAGACTCTACCTTCTTCACCATTTTTCACTCGTGAAATCTATTCCTTTACCTTATCACTCACTGAGTTACCACCTGTTCTAGTTCTATTCAGACGGGACCAAAATATATCTTAAATACCTATCAAAATCTACGACATTGCCCAAGAAGGGCGACCTTGCAGACTGCAACAACTGGATAGGAATTACTCTCCTCTCAGTTCCCAGCAAAATACTAAGCAGGATAATCATCCAGAGAATTTCAAAAGCAGTAGACCATAAACTGAGGAAAGAACAAGCGGGCTTTAGAAAGAACAGAAGATGTGCAGATCATACATTCACCCTCAGGAACATTATAGAGCAGTGCTCAGAATGGAAGAGAAATACATTAACTTTGTTGATTTTGAAACGGCTTTCGACAGCATACACATGGACAGCCTAAGGAAAATACTGAGGGCTTATGGAATTCCCAGCCGCATTGTTTCCATCATAAAAAGCCTCTATTCTAACTTTACATGCAGTGTTGGATTGAGTAATGTAACTTTCGAAGTAAAAACAGGAGTACGACAGGGATGCCCCTTATCAGCAACATTATTTTTGACAGCCATAGATTTGGTGATGCGCCAGACAACAGAGGGCAGTCCAAGAGGAATTAGATGGACAACGTTTTCTACACTGGAAGACCTGGAATATGCAGATGACATTGCACTACTCGCGCATTCACATCAACACATTCAAGAAAAAACTGATAGACTGAATAAGTATGGCCAGCAGGTTGGCCTGAACATCAATCTGAAGAAGACAGAGGTCATGACACTAAATGTGGGCAATCCTGAGCCAATAACAGTAAGGAACCAGAAGTTAGAACAGACAGACACATTTACTTACCTATGATGCATATTAACACCTGACGGCGGAACAAGCAAGGACATTAACAACAGAATAAATAAAGCGAGAACAGTCTTTGCTAGTCTCAACAACATTTGGGAGTCTTCCCAGTACAGCACAAACACTAAATTAAGACTGCAAGAGAGCTGTGTACTTTCTGTGCTTCTCTATGGTGCGGAATGCTGGAGGGTAACAGGAAAGGAAATGTCGAAACTGTCCTCCTTCCACACAATCTGCCTAAGGAAAATTCTCCGAATCTTTTGGCCAAACACCATCAGCAACCAAGAACTACTTATTCGGAGTAACCAGGAGGACATGCACATCATTATAGCTGGCAGACGCTGGAGTTTGGTTGGCCACGTCCTCAGAAGGGGCCCTGATACCATCACAAGAACAGCTATGCTATGGACCCCCGAGGGGAAAAAAACAACCTGGCGGAGAACTGTGGAAGCCGAGATGCAAAGAATGAACCAGAGTTGGGGCACTGTACGAAGGATGGCCGCTGACCTAGCAAAGTGGAATCAATTTGTTGCTGCCCTACAAGACGGCACCAGGCGTGTTGGCCACTGACTGCTTTGGCGGTTGGCGGTTATGGATGAAAGAAGATGAAGAAGACTGGAGCGTGAGGCTACCATGTTTCGATCTCCGAGCCCAGCAATTGTGCCGGTAGCCAATCGGACGTCCTTTCCTGTGTGTCGTGTTGTTTATCTCTTCAAATTATTATTATTAGTTGTAGTTGTAGTAGTCATAGAATTAGTAGTAGTAGTAGCAGTAGTAGTAGTCGTAGTGGTAGAATGAGTAGTAGCAGCAGCAGGAGCTGCAGAAGTAGTAGGAGGTAATATTTTGGTTGTTTTTTTCAATGTTATTACTCATGGTTTAATATCATACTCCCAACTGCCTTACTTACTTCAGACTGGAATGAAGTGTGATGCACAAGATTTCTCTTCGCTCTTTAATCATATGTCCTCATTTCTCACTTCATAAATCTGACAGTTTCAATTTGTCTTCTAGATTGTTCCTTTGTCCTCATTTTTCCCTTCATAAATCTGAAAGTTTCTGTCTGTTTTCTTGATCGTTTCCTTGTCCTCATTTCTCACTTCATAGATCTTCTTTGTTTTCTTCTTCGTCGTCGTCCGCTCTCATATAGTTCACTCATTTTTTCGTTCGTGCTCTCAGATAACCACGTTTATCACTCTTATAAAGTTGCGTGTCCGTCTTGGGTTTCTTCGTCCCCATACAGTTTCTCCTTCAACTGGGTTGGAGAAGACCACTCTGCCACCTGGCTCTTCTCATGGAATAGTTTTACCGTCTGTTTGTCCTCCCCACATTGACACATACCTGTCTATCCAATTTTCAGTTTGATGAACAGATAGTATCTTAGTCTGCAATGTTCGGTTCTTAGTCTGAAACAATTTGTCTCTTTGTTTATGTTGGACTTATGATAAATTTAAAAAAAAAAAGAAATTATACGTTACTTGTTGTCATGAAATATTCTAATCCACATATATAAATTATTAGGTAAATATGAAGCCTAACAAATAAAATTAATAAAGAGAAGAGCAATGGTAAAATGACAGTGCTGTCACAAGGAATGTACTCGAAATCCCCCTTGTTTTCTGCTTCGTCTGCAAATTGTAACGCTTTCACGTTGATATAAAAGCTTACTGTATTATTACCCGCTTTCTTCAATGAAACGTGTGCTGTATTTCTTGGAAAAGCATTGAGAGGCCCTGCGTAATGACCTAAATTAATCCTAACATTAATTATATTACGTTACCAAAACGAACGAACAGATGGACAAAAGGATAGCGAGAAGGGAGAGGCAGAAAGCCGAACACTAAACACGCTTCGCGCGATACGCAAATGCTGCCATCACGCGTGTAAGTCTACATGCACTAATTTTTTTTCAGACGGACAGTGATAAAATACACTACCCTTTCCCAGAGTTAGGTTTATAAATCATAACAGACTCTTATTAGAAAAGATAACAATAGATGGGTTTACGTTTGAACACATAACAGTACCCAGACAGCACATCTTCGAAACAGGAGGTAGAAGAAATTGCATATTTTGAACGCAGCCACGTAGCTCCTTTAAATTAGTATTTTTGGGTTCCTTAGGGCTTGCTGACAAATAATATGTAAAACGTTACGCAAATAGTCCAGGAATTAATAAATTATACCCAAAATAAAATATTGGGGGTGCCTGACAGCATAAAATCATTTCTGCTCATAAGATTTTTTTTTTAACGTGTTTGAAAAAATTTACGTTACAGAAATAGCCTACCATGTAAACTCCAAATTGATTGGAGCGCAACAAATGAAAGCCTAACCACGATTGGTCGGGCTATAAATACTATCTTGGTTGTTAGGGGAAACGGGGAAAGGTAACATTTTTTCAAACACTTGTCGAAACGTGGCTCATTGGCCAGTCTCGCTGATATACACACTTGGGAGCGTTAGTTCGAGACCACTTGTTTAAATGATCTTGATAAAGCATCAGTGCGTTGAAGCCAGCTAAAATTTTGCTCAATAAAAGCCTGGAAGATAAGCAGATGGAAATTTGTGCCAGTTTGTGCCAGAATTCATTGCTAATCAACGTATCTGTGTTATTCGTATGAATTGTGGGACAGTGGTCTTGATGGTACTGAGCAGCACCTGGTCAGAGCTTTGCTGAATCCAGAGTCGGACAGCATACTCCTTGGTCTTTTTAGCTATCAGTGAGGTGTCTCCTGAGCCCAGAGGAGAATTCGAGCAGAGGAGTCCTTTCCTGCCGCCATCACGCCAGATAAGCGAATTGGCCAGCTGAGCTCAACATTATGTCCCCTCATCTTGAACTGACTTTTTAAAATTAACATTAAGAGGGGAATTTACTTGTCTTAAAATCAGGAACTGTGAACATCTCCAATACTAGTCCCTAAAGACAAACTATTGAAGTCATGATGACAAATACCAACAGAGCTTGAACAAAACAAAACCAGTATTACCTCATTTTACTACTACACAACTGACACACATAGAACATTTGTAATAATATATGTCACTACAATATTCATATTAAATACATTCTGTACATAACTTGTAATTTAAATTGATTGTGATTCCTGGTTCCCTTGTAGTTGAATCAGGACACATATTCATTCATGCCAGTAATGAATACATATTGTTATTTGAAAGTTTATCAGTGACTCTTTTAAGATATCTTTGTAGAGTGTTATATGTATGTGAGTGTCACAGTGTTGTCAAGAGTAGTGGATTAAATTAAATTGTTTATCTGTCTGTTGTTGTGACTTACACTTCACCATACACATACCCTAGACACATAACGTAGCATCACACTATTCCAGAATAATTCTGACTGAGATATATAGATATGTGGTAGCAAGTAAGGTTATCTATAATACACTACTCTTAATAGATATATATACCTTCACAGCTGATCTCAGTCAGTACACTAAGTCCCCTATAAATATTTATAACATCCCACTTCACCACATATATTGGGGTCTCGCTCTTGGGATTTTGAATCTTTAACTATTAAAAATATTGGGGGTAATTCACTTCAGGGAATATAAGAATTAAAAGGTATCCTTGGGTGGAATTAAATAAGGTTGAGCTCACGGTGCCTGTGTTGTCCATTAGATATAGTTAGAGATTAAATTGTTGGTTAGACATTGTATAAATTTACCTGATAGACAATGGCGGACCTGGCCAAATTTCGATCTGCTGCGGTTCAGACTGCAAAAGAGTTAGGATTAGATGGGCAAGTTATGGTTGCCTATGTCACTACGGAATGTGACAAATTTATTGAACGCGAAGAAAGAAGGTTTGAAGCCGAAAGAAAGTTAGAGGCTGAAAGGGAAATTAAGAAGTTACAATTTGAAGCTGAGGCTGAGACTAAGAGGTTGCAAGCTGAGGCTGAGACTAAGAGGTTGCAGATTGAGGCTGACAAAGAGGCTAAAGCATTGGAAGCCGAGGAAAGAAGACAAGCTGCAGAAAGGGAAGAGAAGAAATTAGCTGCAGAAAGGGAAGAGAAGAAATTAGCTGCAGAAAGGGAAGAGAAGAGATTAGCTGCAGAAAGGGAAGCAGAAAAGGAGGAGAAGAGATTACAAAGGGAACATGAGTTACGACTAAGGGAGTTTGAGTTTCAAGGCCATGCTCCTGAAAATGGTGCCAGTCCCTTTGCCTCTGATGCTACGGTTACTCAAGGAGCCTCAACCTCAGCTATGAATTTTCATTTAGATCATTTTGTTGAGAAAGACGATGATATTGAGAGCTATATAAATAGGTATGAACTATTAGCTACCACGTATGGGTTAGAGAGAGAAAGGTGGAGCTTAAAGTTATCTCAGGGACTTCGTGGGGCAGCTTATGAAGTTTTTGCAAAAATGAGCAGAGGTGATCAGGAAAATTATGACATGCTAAAGCAGGCTCTTTTGTTAAGGTATGAAAAGAATGCTGAATTTTACAGGAAAAAATTTAGGAATGCTAAACTACTGTCAGGTGAAACCTATCACCAGTTCTCTGCACGAATAGAGACATACTTGGAGAAATGGACTTCTCTGGGGAAAACCCAAGATCTTAAGGAAATGGTCCTTATAGAGCAACTAAGAGAGTCCATGGCTCCAGACCTGAGAAAGTTTCTCATGGAACAAGGTGCAGAGAGGCTGGGTGAGTTGCTAAATGTTGCTGAAAGGTATCAAGCAGCTCAAGCAGAGGTAACAGGTAATAAAAAGAAACAGGTGGATAACTTTAGGGCACCACAGAACTTTAATAAATTTGATCCTAGGGATCAAAATAAAGGTAAGCACCAATTTGATAGGCCACGGTATGACAATAAAAATAAATTCCCACAATTCGATGAAAGGAAATATGATGAAAGAAAATCTTTCAACCAAGGAAAAAGGTGGTGTAAGAATTGTCAGATGGACAATCATGACACTGACCGTTGCAGAAGGAAACCTGTGTATATGGCAACCCTTCAGGTCAGGTCGACCTCAAGACAGGAGGAGGATATTATGTTAGATACCACTCCAGAAGAGATGAGGAAGGCACAGGCTGGGGATAAAACACTCAAGCCTTGTTTCAGAAAATTGTCAACTTGTCATACAACTCCAGGCAAGGGAGATTTTTACATGAAAAACAAGTTGATGTATAGGAAGACTGGAGCTAGATCCAATGGTCACGGACAGCTGGTTCTTCCAAAAAGATATAGGACAGACTTAATAAGGAGCCTACATGTGAAACCAGATGGGGACCATGAGAAAATAGGTACCATCATTCAAAAGGTGGCTCACAATTATTATTGGCCCAAAGCAAGATGGGACATTGAGAATTTTGTAGAAAGGTGTAGCATAGCACATGAGGGAACACCCACAAGTGGGAACATGGATCAGGACCTGGACACGCCACGGGGCAAAATTAGGCCTGATAATAAAAAGAAAAATAGATTTGATAAAGTGGACCAAATGGAATGGGAAGCCCCTTTTCACGGACAAGCTTCACTTAACTGTTTTACAATGGCCACTATGCGGAGAGTGCAAAAAGATGTCTTACCCCAGGATAAGCCGACAATCCCTCAATCGGACTTAAACAAACTGGAGGAAGAGGATGTAGAGAGGAAATCTCTCATCAAGAATTTTAAGAGGGGAGAAAGCCCCAAAAGAAAAATTGGTAGCGGTCGTTTTGTGAATGATAATTCTGGGAGGAAAAATCATCACTATAAAGCTTCGAGTGGAAGAGACCATACCGGTGCATGGACAAATAGGTCCACACAATTAAAGGTCCATATGTAGCTTTGTTAAGAACGTGGACTGATGAAAAGGCAGAGGAAAACATTACATCTTCATACCAATATGTGAATGAGCTGACCACTCGGTTAAAAACTGGCTGGAAACTTGCCAATGAAAATTTGAAACAAGCCAGGAAGAAACATGCTGCCTATTATAACAGGAAGGCGAAAGACAGAAATTTGGCTGTGGGAGAGAAAGTACTGCTTCTTTTGCCCGGGAGTCAGAATAAGTTACAAATTGGATGGCAGGGTCCATATACAGTTCTAGAGAAGGTGTCTAGAACAAATTATAAGATAGATAAGAAGGGGAAAGAAAAAATCTATCATGTGAATCTCCTGAAGAAATATTTGGAAAGAGAACATCAGGAAGAGACACACTTGTTGACCTTGTCCATCGCCATGGAGATGAAAAAGGAACCACTTTCATCATTTGAATATCCATTACACCCCTGTGAGACAGCAGCACAGGTGAAAATCAGTACACATTTAACGAAAACTCAGAAAGAGAGAGTGCAACAGGTTCTAAATAATCATGCAGAGGTGTTAACAGACCGACCAGGGCATACAAACCTATTGGAATATGATATGAAACTCATAGACTCCACACCTGTCTGTATGAAACCATATTCGATTCCGTTTGCTAAGGAGAAAGCTTTGAAGGAAGAGATAGACTATCTGTTGAAGGAAGGAATTATTTCGCACAGTGAGTCTTCGTATAGTTCCGGTGTTGTACTCTTAAGGAAGCCCTCTGGAGAACATAGACTCTGTATAGATTACAGGAGACTGAATGCTATTACAGAAGGACAGGTGGATCCATTGCCGGATACAAATCAGCTGTTTGCCAGACTAAATAAAGCTAAATATTTCTCAAAAGTGGATCTGAGTAAAGGATACTATCAGATTCCAGTAAAGCCTGAGGTTAGACCATACCTAGCTTTTAGTACCTCAGAAGGACACTATGAGTTTAATAGATTGCCATTTGGATTGAAGAATGCGCCTAGTGTCTTCTCTAGAATGATGAGAAAATTATTGGATCCTCTGAATAATCCCTGTATAACAAATTTTATGGATGATATCCTTATAGCAACAGAAACATTTGAGGAACACATTGACTCTCTGAACATGCTGTTTGATCGACTTAGGGAGGCAAATTTAACAGCCCGACCAACCAAATGTTGCGTTGGATGTAAAGAATTGGAATTTTTGGGACACACAGTTTATCAGGGAAACATGACCCCTGACCCAAAGAATTTAGAGAAACTACAGAAAGCCCCGAGACCACAAACCAAGAAGGACGTGAGATCCTTTGTCTCATTATGTGGTTTCTACCAGAAGTATATCAAAAACTTTAATTCCATATGTGCACCGTTAACTGAATTGACACGTAAAGGACATCCAGATCGCATTACATGGACACCACAATGTGAAATGACTTACCAAGAATTGAAGGAAAAGCTCACAAGTAAACCCATTTTGAAATTACCTGACTTAAGTCAAGAATTCATAGTAAGGACGGATGCAAGTAATATTGGGTTAGGTGCAACTTTACTACAGAAATCAGATGCATTGGATGGGGAATTAAGCCCAGTGGCATATGCTAGCAGAAAGTTGAATAAAGCTGAAATCAACTACTCAACTAGCGAAAAAGAATGTCTTGCAGTAATATGGGCAATAAAGAAATTCAATATTTATCTATATGGGAAGGCATTTAAGTTGCAAACTGACCACAAACCTTTATCGTTTTTAGCACAGGCTAAGCATGAGAACTCTAGGTTACTCCGATGGTCTTTGCTTCTGGCTCCATATAATTTTAGCATTGAATATATATCTGGAAAAACCAATCTGGGAGCGGATTTTTTAAGCCGCCATCCGTGTGATGAGAATCACCGTAAACCCCAGAAATAATAATAAATTTCTCTATGTGTATATAGAATAAAGGACTGACATATAATGTCTGTTTTAAGAGGGGAGGTGTCATGAAATATTCTAATCCACATATATAAATTATTAGGTAAATATGAAGCCTAACAAATAAAATTAATAAAGAGAAGAGCAATGGTAAAATGACAGTGCTGTCACAAGGAATGTACTCGAAATCCCCCTTGTTTTCTGCTTCGTCTGCAAATTGTAACGCTTTCACGTTGATATAAAAGCTTACTGTATTATTACCCGCTTTCTTCAATGAAACGTGTGCTGTATTTCTTGGAAAAGCATTGAGAGGCCCTGCGTAATGACCTAAATTAATCCTAACATTAATTATATTACGTTACCAAAACGAACGAACAGATGGACAAAAGGATAGCGAGAAGGGAGAGGCAGAAAGCCGAACACTAAACACGCTTCGCGCGATACGCAAATGCTGCCATCACGCGTGTAAGTCTACATGCACTAATTTTTTTTCAGACGGACAGTGATAAAATACACTACCCTTTCCCAGAGTTAGGTTTATAAATCATAACAGACTCTTATTAGAAAAGATAACAATAGATGGGTTTACGTTTGAACACATAACAGTACCCAGACAGCACATCTTCGAAACAGGAGGTAGAAGAAATTGCATATTTTGAACGCAGCCACGTAGCTCCTTTAAATTAGTATTTTTGGGTTCCTTAGGGCTTGCTGACAAATAATATGTAAAACGTTACGCAAATAGTCCAGGAATTAATAAATTATACCCAAAATAAAATATTGGGGGTGCCTGACAGCATAAAATCATTTCTGCTCATAAGATTTTTTTTTTAACGTGTTTGAAAAAATTTACGTTACAGAAATAGCCTACCATGTAAACTCCAAATTGATTGGAGCGCAACAAATGAAAGCCTAACCACGATTGGTCGGGCTATAAATACTATCTTGGTTGTTAGGGGAAACGGGGAAAGGTAACATTTTTTCAAACACTTGTCGAAACGTGGCTCATTGGCCAGTCTCGCTGATATACACACTTGAGAGCGTTAGTTCGAGACCACTTGTTTAAATGATCCTGATAAAGCATCAGTGCGTTGAAGCCAGCTAAAATTTTGCTCAATAAAAGCCTGGAAGATAAGCAGATGGAAATTTGTGCCAGTTTGTGCCAGAATTCATTGCTAATCAACGTATCTGTGTTATTCGTATGAATTGTGGGACAGTGGTCTTGATGGTACTGAGCAGCACCTGGTCAGAGCTTTGCTGAATCCAGAGTCGGACAGCATACTCCTTGGTCTTTTTAGCTATCAGTGAGGTGTCTCCTGAGCCCAGAGGAGAATTCGAGCAGAGGAGTCCTTTCCTGCCGCCATCACGCCAGATAAGCGAATTGGCCAGCTGAGCTCAACATTATGTCCCCTCATCTTGAACTGATTTTTTAAAATTAACATTAAGAGGGGAATTTACTTGTCTTAAAATCAGGAACTGTGAACATCTCCAATACTAGTCCCTAAAGACAAACTATGGAAGTCATGATGACAAATACCAACAGAGCTTGAACAAAACAAAACCAGTATTACCTCATTTTACTACTACACAACTGACACACATAGAACATTTGTAATAATATATGTCACTACAATATTCATATTAAATACATTCTGTACATAACTTGTAATTTAAATTGATTGTGATTCCTGGTTCCCTTGTAGTTGAATCAGGACACATATTCATTCATGCCAGTAATGAATACATATTGTTATTTGAAAGTTTATCAGTGACTCTTTTAAGATATCTTTGTAGAGTGTTATATGTATGTGAGTGTCACAGTGTTGTCAAGAGTAGTGGATTAAATTAAATTGTTTATCTGTCTGTTGTTGTGACTTACACTTCACCATACTCATACCCTAGACACATAACGTAGCATCACACTATTCCAGAATAATTCTGACTGAGATAAAGAGATATGTGGTAGCAAGTAAGGTTATCTATAATACACTACTCTTAATAGATATAGATACCTTCACAGCTGATCTCAGTCAGTACACTAAGTCCCCTATAAGTATTTATAACATCCCACTTCACCACACTTGTAAATTGAAATAAATAAATAAGTAAAAATGCATAAAAAAGCACATAAATTCTTCGATATCGGCTTCCTGCAAGTTGGACCGGCTGAAATAAGGCTATCAGCGGATTTCCTCAATTTACTAAGAAGCATTTATGCATTTTTACTTATTTTTTCTTTCAATTTACAAGTATCGTATAATTTCTAAAGCACCTATGCTTACTCTTTATAGTCTACTTTTGTTAAACGCTATTGAGGCGTTTGAAGGGCCTGTGGCGTGTGTTTTTTAACATGTCTCCATGCTCCAACGGGAACGTAAAAAGAAACTAATGACACTAAAGACAGATATTGAAGAGCCTGTTGTGTTATTTTAAAAAAAAATTTATCTTTAAGTCCATCACATACACACATTTACATACATATATACACATACATATATTTTAAGATTACTTAAAAATGTAAACAGCGCTTAACTTCATTCATTGATCTGACAGTTCCATAATAGTCATGGAACAAACAATAATTATAAAATTTAAAAAAGGCACATCTATTGTTGTCTTAATAAACAGACAATGATGAGTAAGCGAGATTCCGTTTACGAAAGCATTGAGTTAATGCTCTGTTAACGCATAGCTCATAATTTTGTTTCAGAGATGTGTTGACATGTATTCACAATGACATTACATGTAGCTCCTAATTGTCTTTCAAAGCTGAAAGCTGTGTAAACGTGTATAGACTAGATCATTTCATATAGCTTCTAATTTTGTTTCAAAGCTGTGTAGACATGTATACATTATGGTTTAACATATAGGTCCTAATGTTGTTTCAAAGCTCTGTAGACATGTATACACTAAAGCATAACATTTAGCTACTAATTTTGTTTCAAAGCTGTGTAGACATGTGTACATTATGTCATAACATATAGCTACTAATTTTGTTTCAAAGCTCTGTATATATGGATAATTATAGCATAACATATGTCTACTAATTTTGTTTCAAATCTTTGTAGATATGTAAACACTATGGTATAACACATAGCTCCTAATTTTGTTTCACAGCTGTGTAGATATGTATACATTATGGTATAACACTTACCTCTTAATTTTGTATCAAAGCTGTGTAAACATGGAGTATATTATGCCATAACATATAGCTGGCAATTTTGTTTCAAAGCTTTGTAGATATGTATACTCTATGGCATATTATATAGCTGGTAATTTTGTTTCAAAGCTCTGTAGACATGTATACATTTTGTCATAACAAATAGCTCGTAATTTTGTTTCAAAGCTCTGCAGACATGTATACATTATGGCATAACATTTAGCTGGTAATTTTGTTTCAAAGCTCCGAAGCCATGTATACACTATGGCAGAACAAATAGCTCGTAATTTTGTTTCACAGCTCTGTAGACATGTATACATAATGGCATAACATTTACCTGGTAATTTTGTTTAAAAGCCCCTTAGTCACGTATACACAATGGCATAAAAAACAGCTCGTAATTTTGTTTCAAAGCTCTGTAAACATGTATACATTATGGCATAACAAATAGCTAGTAATTTTGTTTCAAAGCTCTGCATAATGAACTCTTTCTACCCCGTTCGGTGCATTATTCTCCCAAAGCCCGCTGGGTACTTTCATTTTGGTTATAGTCAAAAGTCCTCATGTCTGCACTTCACTCGATATACAACAAATTTCTTTCTTGCATATAAAACGTACAACACTTCAAAATATCCTTCAGCTAATTTACAACAGTTGTGTATATATTATGACATATTTCCTTCTAAATATATATGTTTCCTGTTTGTTTTAAAACGTCCCTTGTGGACAACCAATTGTGGTGTCCGAGTAAAAACCTAAAATCTGCTCGGAACATAAAGAATTAATAACAACGATAACTAAATGTGAGCATCGATTACCTATTGACAAGCAAATTGATCTTGGTTTGCCAGTTCTGAACACAGCAGACCACAAGGTATTTCACATTAGGACATGCGCTTGAATATAACCAACAGACCTTATGTCTTAGTTAAACAGGACGCGCATCGCCTAAACAAGACCAAAATCCTTAACAAACAGACAATGATGAGTAAGCGAGATTCCGTTTACGAAAGCATTGAGTTAATGCTCTGTTAACGCATAGCTCATAATTTTGTTTCAGAGATGTTTGGACAAGTATGCACAATGACATTACATGTAGCTCCTAATTGTCTTTCAAAGCTCAAAGCTGTGTAAACATGTATAGACTATAGCATTACAAATAGCTTCTAATTTTGTTTCATAGCTATGTAAACATGTGTGTGCTATGGCATTACATATAGCTCTTAATTTTGTTTCAAACCTATGTAGACATGTATACAATATAGCACAATATATAGCTGCTAATTTTGCTTCACAACTGCGTAGACATGTGTACAATATAGCATAATATATAGCTCCTAATTTTGTTTCACAGCAGTGTACATATGTATACATTATGGCATAACATATAGCTCCTAATTTTGTTTCAAAGCCATGTAGACATGTATACATTATAGTTTAACATATAGGTCCTAATGTTGTTTTAAAGCTCTGTAGACATGTTTACACTAAAGCATAACATTTAGCTACTAATTTTGTTTCAAAGCTATGTAGACATGTGTACATTATGTCATAACACATAGCTCCTAATTTTGTTTCAAAGCTCTGCAGATATGGATACATTATAGCATAACATATAGCTACTAATTTTGTTTCAAATCTTTGTAGATATGTAAACACTATGTTATAACACATAGCTCCTAATTTTGTTTTACAGCTGTGTAGATGTGTATACATTATGGTATAACACTTACCTCTTAATTTTGAATCAAAGCTGTGTAAACATGGAGTATATTATGGCATAACATATAGCTGGCAATTTTGTTTCAAAGCTTGGTAGATATGTATACTCTATGGCATATAATATAGCTGGTAATTTTGTTTCAAAGCTCTGTAGACATGTATACATTATGTCATAACAAATAGCTCGTAATTTTGTTTCAAAGCTCTGTAGACATGTATACATTATGGCATAACATTTAGCTGGTAATTTTGTTTCAAAGCTCCGAAGCCATGTATACACTATGGCATAACAAATAGCTGGTAATTTTGTTTCACAGCTCTGTAGATATGTATACATTATGGCAGGGGTCGGCAAACTTTTAGTAGTGTCGTGCCGAAGTAATGTTGCAAAGTCACTCAGCGTGCCAACCTAAGTCCACCATATTTTTATATACAACAATTATTGAAACAATTTAAAAATGATCTTGTATTAACATGTTTCCGATACATTAAATAACTATTCTATTCTTTGTAGATTATTCAATATTTTAATATAAATAGGAACAAATATCAATACAAATATTATGTTTTGCAAAATTTAAGTTCTGAACACATTAGTTTGAAATTTTATAATAAAATTGTTATATGTATATTTTGTTAAGACAGAAAGTCCAATAGTTTGAAGAACAAAACAATTAAATAAACCAAACATAAAACACGTTATTAAAATTTTAATATGAGTAATCATTGATTATTATTGATCTGAGTCATTAATCAATTAATGGGACCCGTGTCCTTGTTTCTCCTTGGCTAATTGTTCAATATCAGGTGTATATTTTGTCAATTTCAGCTTCACACAGGCTTCTGAATGCACAGTTGTTAGGCGACTTCTCTGTGGACTTAAAACAGCTTTCATGTGTGAGAAAATTTGTTCACATGTATAAGTTGACCCAAAAGCCGAAAGTAGAGCAAATGCAACTTTCTTCAAACAGGTGAACGCTTCAGGCAGGGATGTCCAGCAGTTGAGGATGGCAGCTGACTTTTCCAAGCAGCTTCCTTCAAGAGTTTTTCGCAATTCTACAAATGTTATCGTCCATAACTCTGATGCCTTGAATTCGATGTGTTGCATTTCAAAATTGTCAACATCCATCCACTCGAAAAGAGATAGGTCAAATGGGATGTTAGTATGATCAATTAAGTCGGGCTTGATGAGGTAAGAAAATATGGGCCCGTGAATTTTGAAGTCTTGACTTCGTTTAGCAAACTCTCCTTTGAGCGCTTCAACGTACTTCTGAAGCTCATCTTTGTTGACAGTAAATCGATTTGAATGAGCCTTTACGTTTGGAAAGTACTTGTATGTGTTAGTGGTAATATCTCTGCAAAATATGTCAAATTTTGACTCAAATCCTTTCCAGTGCTCAAAAAGATCAAGTACTGTTTGACCCTGCCCTTTTAAACGCAAGTTTAATTAATTCAGATTTGTAATTATGTCAGCTAGAAACATCAGCTTGCACAGCCAGTCCTCGTCATTCAATTCCGGGAAATGTTCTTTTTAATCAAGAAACACCTTGATTGCTTCTAGACATGATACAAATCTGTTCAAAACATTACCTCGACTAAGCCAACGAACATTGCTTTACAGCAGGAGGTCCGCTTATGCGCTCTCCATTTCTTGTAGAAGAGACTTGAATTGCCTGTGGGCCAATGAAGAGCGAGAAACTATAAAGTTAACTATCTTGACAACAGTTTCCATTACAGAGTTCAAGGATAGTGACGAAATCTTCGCACACAAACTCTCCTGGTGTATAATGCAATGGAAGCTCAATACTTGACGTGGAATACGATCCTCAAGAAGTTTAACAAATCCTTTGTTCTTTCCGACAAATGCAGGGGCGGCATCAGTAGTAACACAGAATATTTTATTCATGTTAATGTTCTGATTTTCGAAATAGCTTACAAATGCAGTAATAATGTCCTCTCCCTTGGCTGTACCATCAAAAGGTACCAAGCAGCACAGTTCTTCATAAATACGGTCGTTGTCACAATATCGCGCAACTATATCTGGGCGCGCCACGTCATTCACATCGACACTTTCGCCAAGAGCGACACTAAATACAACAGCTTGTTGTAACCCGGTTGTTTGTTTTACGGTTACATTTTCAGCCATATCAATTATGCGCCTCTCGATTGATCTCGCAGAAGCCGGTATTTCTCGAATCCGAGACAGTATTGTTTCTTTCTTTGGTAAATCACTAAACAAAATTTCAGCACTGCTCAAAAAAGTTTCCGTGATGTATTTTCCATCTGTGAAATGTTTGCCCTTCGCAGCCACACACTGTGCAATTTTGTAACTACATTCGGTAGCTTTATTTTTGGTTCCAATTACTTGATTAAAAATACTACTTTGTTTTTTGTAGCCAGAAACAGACATTTTTATGACTTCACTTTTCTCCCCAGAGTTTTTAAACATGGACTGATGTTTGGTTTGATAGTGTCTTTGTACACTTGACGTACGGCACACGACACTTTCATAACATAAAGCACAAACAGCACGATCCTTTTGTTGTATGAATTCATATTCGTTTGTCCAAAAGTCTTAAAACGAGCGTATATCAAGTTTTTGTCTTTTTTGAGTCATTTTAACGGCACCGTATTACTTAATAACAGCATCAACTTTTGTGCTGCGGTCAACGGACTGTACGGGCATGAGTATGTGACAGCCGAGAGAACTGTAGAGGTGGTGGTGGTCGGGAGAGAGGGGAAGGATAGGACGGAAATATAACTTCGTCGAGGTCAGTCATTGATGCTCCAAACTCACACTGGGAGTCAAAAACTGCGAGCGAAAACGAAATAAATACGCTCGTCCAGGCGCTAGCCAGACACTATTGCGTAATTATGATATTATGTCTCAGCTTCCCGATAAAATTTACTTGGGATTCTTTTCAAGAATCTCATCCTACAAATTACGGTAGCAGGTAGACGCCAGACTAGCGGGCGCAGCAAAGTATAACCACTCCCCTTGAAATTCGTTGAAGAATGTTTGTTCTCGGAAACGGTCGGTAAAAACGAAGACTTACGTGCAGTATAGTATGATCGGGCTTTTAGTTTGCATCAGATCGCACATTCTTACCTCCAATGTCTAAAAACTTTCGTTTTGAAGGGTTGTAAAAACAGGTAAAAGCTTTAAAAGAATTATATGCTTCTATTTAATTAAAAATTCAATTTTTTTTTAAATGAGATCATCTACTGTACAGTATTTTAATTCACTCAGCGTGCCATTGAAAATCGTTCCACGTGCCACGCTTGGCACGCGTGCCGTAGTTTGCCGACCCCTGCATTATGGCATAACATTTACCTGGTAATTTTGTTTCAAAGTCCCTTAGCCACGTATACACAATGGCATAAAAAATAGCTGGTAATTTTGTTTCAAAGCTCCGAAGCTATGTATACATTATGGCATAACAAATAGCGCGTAATTTTGTTTCACAGCTCTGTAGACATGTATACATTATGGCATAACAAATAGCTAGTAATTTTGTTTCAAAGCTCTACAGAATTAACTCTTTCTACCCCGTTCGGTGCATTATTCTCCCAAAGCCCGCTGGGTACTTTCGTTTTGGTTACAGTCAAATTTCCTCATGTCTGCAGTTCACTCGATATACAACAAATTTATTTGTTGCATATAAAACGTAAAACACTTCAAAATATCCTTCTGCTAATTTACAACAGTTGTGTATATATTATGATATATTTCCTTCTAAATATATATGTTTACTGCTTGTTTTAAAACATCCCTTGTGGACAACCAGTTTTGGTGTCTGAGTAAAAACCTAAATACTGCTCGGAACATAAAGAATTAATAACAACGATAACTAAATGTGAGCATCGATTATCTATTGACAAGCAAATTGATCTTGGTTTGCCAGTTCTGAACACAGCAGACCACAAGGTCTTTCACATTGGGACATGCGCTTGAATATAACCGACAGACCTTTTGTCTTAGTTAAACATGACGCGCCTCGCCTAAACAGGACCAAAATTATATTTTCTTTTTAAATTTTGATTTGCCGACCTCACTCAAACGTTTATGGAGAATAATTTGGCTAAAATAATAAAAATTCTTAATCTCGCTATTTTTATCATTCTTACTCACATTTTAAAAAAAATAGCAACCTACCATCTTATTTTTAAAAAATAGCTTTTCATCGTTTTGGTGAGGCGCATTCATTCAACCTAGACACAAGTTTTTCTGTTATATTACGCCACATGTTCAAACATAAAATACCTAGTGGTCTAACATTTTTTTAAGCGAAGCACCTTTTCTAATAACCAATCACCCACGTCCAAATATTATTATGTCCCATCTAAATGTAGGTCGTAACCCAGAAGAGGCTATTCCAATGTTGCAGCTGAATCACGATGGTGTCAAACGGGATAACCCAGCAATGCCAAGAGCAGCTTCTAACTCGGACAAGACCAGTACTCTAACAGGCACGGATTACTCAATGTCAGGGTCCACCCTTAGAAAATCGGACGGCAGATTATGTGGTAAAGATGTTTACATAAAATGTAGACGCTAAATACAAACACATTATTTACGGTTATTCTCGACTGTTTACCTGTATCGTTTAACTGATGTTATATATCATTGCAAAAAAAATCAGTGTGTTACTGACATGTATTTGCGCCACCGCTATGCAACCACAGCCAGGCGAGGGAACTAACTTAAAACCACAATGGTAAAATCAACACCTTTGGCATGAATTGTCTACGAAAGAGCCTTCAAAGATTCGAAGAAAGTTGGTGAGAAAAGGCTGATGATGACTTGCTGGTAGTTAATCTAGTTCTCATCTGACTCCACTCTTCCTCTTTGAATATATTTTCAACTTTGGTCACCTGCTTGATCGTTGTTTATGCCTGTGCCATCTATGACATCCCTCTCTTTCTTCTTACTCCTTTGATGTAAGCTTTGTTTCCATGCAGGGTGTGCCGTTTGTCTGTGGTTACTGACAAAAAGGCTTTTGCCTGGACCATCGCATATCTGGATCTAATCGACAACACTCCAAGCATGTACCTCAATGTCATAATGGGTGTATCACTCGTACAGACCAAGACTATACGCATCCCTTCATTTTGAATGCGTTCTAGTCGTTCACAATGTGTTACTGACAGCGTGAGTATTCCCAGCCCATATTCAATGACTGATATGACTAGCTGATGGTAAAGAAGAAATAGTAATCTCTGCTCCAGACGCTCCGCGGCCATTATTTTCAGGGCTGCCAGACCTCTCCTACATTTCTTTATGATGTGATCAACATGGTACTTATACGATAGCCCGCGATCGAATGTAATTCCAGGGTATTTCAGCATTTCTTGCCTTTCAATTTTCTGTCTATTGAGAGTAATATCTGGAAGATCTGTTTTCACTATGGAGTTGTTTAAGGAGCACTACATCACGCATGCCTTGTTGGGATTGACTTTGGAGCCAGTTTCCTCGCACCAGTGAAACACCTCCTGTAGTGCCCCATGTATGCTATTAACCATTTCATGTCGGTCAGAGCCATTTCTGTAAATGAGTATGTCATCAGCAAAAGTTAGTGTTCGTCCCAACCAATAGCTGAATGGTGGATACTTTTGCTGTATATATATTAAACAGCACCGGTGGTAGTCCCGGGCAAATGCGCATTGAGTCTGATGTCCATGTTCCCAAGCGGAATGCCACTGATCTCTCAGTTAAGGCAGCTGATATCCATCTCGTTAGCCAAGGGTAAACACCGCAAGCTATTACACAGTTCATTAATGTTTCACAGTTCACACTGTTATAAGCACCCTCTAAGTCGATTGCTTCAGCAACCGTTTCTCGTTTACCTTGGAACCCTTCGTACACATCATAAGCACAAACTCCAGCGTTACCCAATGTTACTTTCATGGGCCTATAGCTTCCGAGAGTATCAGGTAGGATATGTGCCTTTTCTAGGCGATTCATTATTGTCCGTGCTATTATCTTTTCTCGTAGTTTACCGTAGACATTCTGCATTGTGATAGTTCTATAGCTGCTGAGAAGTGTGCGATCTTTACCAAGTTTAGGAAGTGGCCGTAGGTACCTATGAAGTCTTCCGGCACCTCAGCTGTTACCATACTACTTACAACTCAGTTCGTGAAATCTGGTAGCTTCTTTAATATGTGACCGTCTAAAATTTAATTTAATTTTTTTTTTAAATATCGGTATTCAGCATATTTAAAATCGAAATGGCAGTTTAATTAATAGTGTATTAATTAAATGCAAACAAAACAGCAGCCATAAAATTATACATTAATTCATTATTTTGATAACGATAAAAGACAAGATACTGAATTCGAGTATCTTGGTAGAATATAATACGCATGACATAAATAATTAGACATTGAAATTGATTTATGTGAACGAGCCAGCACTTTCTAATCCATAATACATGTAACTAAGATTGCTCGACACATGTAACCTATACCATTTGATTGAAGAAAATCTGAAGTTACATAAAAATATAAACATCTGAACATTGATGTTTTTACGCATTTTTCTCAAGATGAGTTATTCTAACAAGTTATCAGTTTTGTGAAAGTAAATGATACACTAAGATAATTGAATAAAAGCCTTTCGTAAGTAAAAAGAGAAAGAAGCTCAGTGGGCAAAAAAGAAGCAAAAGAAGTTGACGCAGCCACCAAAGAACTTTAAACAGATCATCATTGTTGGGGGTCATAATCACGACATTATACATCAACTATGGAATATACGGCCCGGACACGATCCTGACTATTATAGACTCAATAAACTATTTCACTTTTCTACTAGCGATTATAATTCAATTAACATACATATGGTAGGAATACTTGTTATATTCTTCTTCTTCGTACAGACGTCATCTTGAATATGTTCAAAGAAAGCAGTGATCAGCTTGGGCCTGTTTGAATCTCCATAGAGTTTCTCAAGCAATGGTACTGGTAACGACCATTTGGGCTGTTTGTTCCTCATATGTTGTGCGTCTAGATGTTTAGCAGTTATTTTATCTGTGCCACAGTCACACTCGTCGGTAGTTACTATCTTTAGCTTGTTGAATAGGTGCTATCCCAATCTGTTGTGGCCGTGCAGAGACTGAAGATTACCATTTGTTCTCGTCTGCTGAGCTGGTAATGTTTCATCATTTTATTTACTTATTTATTTATATATTTTTTAGCTGGCCTAAGCGCTCTGCTTTCCATTTGTTCGTGTATCTGCTTCTGATAAAACTCTTTGCCTGTTTGAAAGTTATGCTTCTATCAGGATGAGCTATCTTTCCGCCTTCCTTTGCCAGTCTGTCAGCTTCTTCATTGCCTGGCATGTTGCAATGAGATGGGATCCATTGTACCACAACTCGTTTGAATCGCTGATATAGTTTGTGGAGTATTACTCTTAGTTCATCCAAGTCTGCATTATACTGAATCTTCAGCGTTGCAATTACTGACAGTGCGTCTGTGAAGAAAGCAACTTGTCTCTCGGTCCTTTCCTTTTTCCAATTCTTAACCCTTCGAAAATAAAGTTCGTTCGTTCGTTCCTCTGTCATTATAACCTCTGCTGCAGTTTTCAAGGCTTCTGCCTCTGCTCTGAAATTACTTGAGACTGTTCCTGTTGCCACTAACAGCTTTTTATTTTTGTAACACTGATTCATATCAGAAAGACTCCTCTACCTCCATCTTATGCTGCGTTTGTTGCTGATCAATCTGTGTAGTCATGGGTCCAGGTGTTGCTTGGGTAATGTCCCTCTATGTATTTTGTGGTTATGGCTCTTCTCACTGTTGTAGTCTGGTTCTTCTTTAACTCAGTACCAGAAATATTTTCTATCATCCCAGGGAAATACACTGGTTTCCGAGCTGGGAGCTTGTGTGCAGTATATGTGCGTTTAGTTGTTGATAGCGCATTTATGGGAACTACTCTCATCTTAGGAATATAGTACGATTTTTTCCTTCTCTCAGGCTACTGAACAAACAATAGGACAAAGTTGCCCTTGAATTTATATAGCAACAGAAAATAAAATTGTTTGCGAAATCGGAAATCGACCAGCCGTCAAAAAGTGTCCACACAAAAAAAAAAAGAAAAAAAAAAAAAATAGATCGTTAAACTTTACCGGATACATTGAAAAAAAAAAACAACTGACTTACGCTTGTCAAAGGAAGGGTAGTCGATTTTGCATGTCACTGAACACAAGTGACAGAAACTTCAAAAAAATAAATAAATAAATAAATAAAGGTTAAAGTTGCGTGTGCAAGCAAAATTAGAAAATTTATTTTAGCACACATTACATAATATTTGTATCTTATACAGTAATCTCAGAAATCGTAGATTTCTAAAATATCTTTAAAAGTAATTCATTCACTATCTCTCTCCCAATAATTACCTATCTTCCTATAGAACACTGATTCTCAATCTATGATTGTGTGTGTGTGTGTGGGGGGGGGGGGGGGGGGGAAGCCTCGACCCAAAATTGTGTCGTTGGTAACAGTGCGATGGATCGCGTCTCTCCCGATTCCCTGGCTTGAAGTTTTAACCGGTATGCCTTCGGCTGAATTATTATTATTAATTTTAACTTGTCAATTACACCGAATGTGAAATTTGGGTCGAAGGAATTAAAAGGGTTGAGAACCATTGCTTCAGAGTATTGGCTTTCTGCTAAGGGGCCAGCTGTATTGATGGATTCATGCTTCATGGGGAACACAAAACGAGAATGCTGATGTTGTACATGTATTAAGTACACGTGACTCTGACATTGACAACTGCATATAGACAAAACATTAAATAAGAGATGTATCTCGTACAAGACAGGTCCAAATAAAATACGCGTATCTCTGCATTTGCATTATGCCCTAACAGGATCTGGGATAAGTAGATGAATCTAATGCTGCTTATTTCTAACCAGACAGCATTACACCAAAATATAAATGTTATGTCTTGTCACTTTGTTAGCTTCTATGTAGATTTCATGCGCCTGGTCGCGACAACTTCTGGTTTGTCTTCCGTTTAAATCTGCTTTCTTATTTATTAATTAATTAATTTTGTTGTCTTCCCTTGATCTCATTGATGGTTTTTGTTGTTATTCGCGTTTTTTGCTTGTCTGGCGGTTGGTAGAGGTGAATAAATAAGATTTTATGTATGAAATTGATTAATTAGGCTGTCTTGAAGATATGGCTCGTTAAGATAAGAGACCTACTTACAATATCGAGGTGGTAGAGAAAGCAAATACTTGCAAGTCTTTAAAGCGTTGTGTTCCTAAAAACAATGGCTGCAGAGCACCTGGAGCACAGACTACTGTTTCTTCTGTATCATCAGCTGGTCTTGTCTGTAATCGAGTATGGTATGGGAATACTCACGCTGTCAATTTCACAATGTGAACGACTGGAACGCATTCAAAACGAAAGGATGCGTATAGTTTTGGGCTGCACGCGAGATACCCCTATTGTGATGATGCGGCACTTGCTTGGATTGCTGTCAATTAGATCCAGATATACGATGGCCCAGGTAAAAGCGTATATGCGAGTAACCACAGACAAAAGGCATCCCCTGCATGGGAACATAGCTGACATCAAAGTAGCGAAAATAAAGAGGAGGATGGCATGGATGGCGCAGGCAGAGGAGACTATTAGACAGGTGACCACAGTTGAAAGTATATTCAAGGGAGAAGAGTGGAGTAAGTCAGATGAGAGCTGGATGAACTACCAGCAAGTCATCATCAGCCTTGGTAGAGAATGCAGAGCTTGGGCCAATGGGAGAGCAGAGCTGGAAATTGATCAGCTTATAAATGATAATGTTGGGGATGATGATGCCATTGTGTACACTAATGGATCTGTAATCTGCGGTAATAAATCAGGGTGGGGCTTCTCTGCGAGAGTAAAGGGCAGAACCGTCGATGAGCATAGCGGGGCTTACATGATAACAACCTCCAGCATGAGAATGGAGGTAGAGGCAGTTACTGCTGCCTTATGATGGCTGTCTGAGACTTTATTAACAAAGGCAGTTATTGTATCAGACTTACAATCTATGCTTCGAAAGGTCCAAAATGGTTGGCTTCGACATGAATGGAAAACCTCCATAGAAGCATCGAATCTTCAAGAACTGATATGGATCTACTGTCCTGGTCATGCCGGGGTACGTGGCAATGAAAGAGCTTGTTGCATGTGTTCGGGGTCTTTATATTTATATGCTTGCGTGGGTAAGAGTGGCACGGTTTGCGAATGTTATTATTGTTGCTGGCTTAATTACTATCAGCTCTGGTCGGGCTTACAGGTGGCCGACAAATTGTGGGTCGTAAATATAGACCAAACAAAGTTACTCAAAGAACATCGTACAAATGGTGTAGTCATAAAGTTTGACTAACTGGAACAAGATGTACGCAGGATTCATGGCTCAACATGGACGATACATTTATTCGTAGACGCAATACAGATTCAATCATAGTAGTAGCAGGCATCATCAATAACGTAGGTAATTACATCGAGGCATCATGGTGCATAGCATTCTTATATATATCGTGATCATGTACTTGATCGACATTCTAGATAACGGCCGACCTCTCAAGGACGGCGATGAACGTTATGACAAATAGTTCTATCATGGCTTTTTCATTTTATGACAATCTGGATGAAGCAATTAAGAAAATTCCAAAGAAAGATCTTCTCATCGTGTTACGTGATTGGAATGCTAAAATAGGGCCAGATGCATACGGTCACTGGGCTAGGCTGGTACAGTGGGGAGATTTGGGACAGGTGAAACCAACGATCGAGGACTAAGGTTACTAGAATTTGCCAGCAACTATAAACTAACCATTGCAAATACACTATTTCCTCATAAGTTATCAAGAAGAACAACGTGGCATGCCCCAAAAACTGAGATACATGGCCAAATTGATTTTATTCTTGTATCCAAAAGATTCAAGTCCAGTATTAATAAAGCCAAGACTAGGACTTTTCCTGGCGCCGACATTGGTAGTGATCACGACATGGTATTGATGACGCTCAAGCTTAAACTTAAAAAGAACTATAATCAAAACAGGTGTTCTCAGTTAAGATTCAATTTAGACAAACTGAAAGATCCAGAAATCGCGGGAATCTTTGAGGCAACTGTTGGAGGAAAATTCGCAGCTCTCAACTTTTTGGAGGATGATATCAACTCAATCACAGAGAACATGAAAGACGTGCTCATTGAATCAGCAACAGAAATACTTGGTAAAAGAAAAAAAATAAACAAACCATGGGTTACAGATGACATTCTGAAGTTATGTGATACACGGCGGGAAATGAAAAAGGTTAAGAAAGAGGTTCCTGAAGCAGCATGGCAATACAGTATGGTGAATAAAAATATTAGGAAGAAAATGAAACAGGCCAAAGAAAAATGGGTAGCTGATCAATGTGAGTCCATTAATACGGGGCTAATAAAAGGTAACAGCAAGGCAGCTTTTGACACATTAAGAAAACTATCAAAACCCAACAGCCCAGGGTAACTGTCATAGAAGATAGCAATGGGGCTCTGCTCAATGAAAAAACAGCTGTAATGAGAAGGTGGACAGAATATTGTAAAGAATTATATAACTGTAAACTTGACACTGACTTAGGCATATTAAACAACATTAAGTGCGAAAACAGGGAACTCGGAAATGCAGCAATATTACGGGAAGAAGTGGAAGAGGCTATATGTTCGATGAAAGGAGGGAAGTCACCGGGTGTGGATAATATCCCAGCAGAGCTCTTGAAATATGGATGACCAGATATAGTAAAAATCATGACAACAATTTGCCAGAAGATATGGAGTACAAAAAAATGGCCAAAAGAATGGACGCAGTCATTAGTAATACCGCTTCCAAAGAAATGAAATCTAAAAATGTGCAAGAACTACAGAACCATTAGCCTTATTAGTCATCCAAGTAAGGTGATGTTAAGGATACTTTTGAACAGAATAAAACAGAAATCAGAAGAAATCTTGTCAGAGGAACAGGCTGGCTTTAGACCAAAAAGAAGTACCTCAGAACAAATCTTCAATATTAGATTACTTATCGAAAAAACATCTCCAACATCAACACGATTTATACCATAACTTCATCGATTTCACAAAAGCCTTCGATCGAGTCTGGCATGAAGGCTTATGGCAAGTAATGAGAAAATTCAATTTTAATACCAACATCATAGATATCATTGAAGCACTATACAAGGACGCAAGCAGTGCTGTTTTTGCAAGCAACGACATTGGAGAATTTTTCAAAACAACTGTAGGAGTTCGGCAGGGATGTATCCTGTCCCCAGTGCTCTTTAATATTTATCTAGAACATATTATGCAGGAGGCTCTCTACGATTATAAATCAACCATATCGATTGGAGGCCGACCTCTGTGCAACCTATGCTTTGCTGATGATATTGATCTGATAGCTGGATCAGAATCAGAACTTCAAGACCTTACCTCTAGACTGGAGAAAGTAACAAGAACGTATGGGATGGAAATTAATATAGAAAAAAGCAAGATATTGGTGAATAGCCATAAGAAACATGTTCCGACCAACATTACGTTAAATGGGCAAACGTTAGAAGAAGTTAACACCTTTAAATATCTCGGGTCCACTATATGTAGTGATGGAAGATCAAGTAAAGAAATCAAGACAAGACTTGAGATGGCCTCAGCTGCCATGACAAGGTTGAATGTGATCTGGAAAGTAACATCAGTTTTCCTGTGAAGATCAAATTATACAAATCACTTGTATTATCTATTCTCTTGTATGGGTGTGAGAGCTGGACACTCACTGCAGATACGGAGCGAAGGATTCAGGCTTTCGAGCATAAATGTTATAGAAGAATTTTGCGCATTTGCTATAAAGAGCACAAAACAAATGTCTATGTTAGAGAGAAGATAAACACCTATGCAGGCCACCAAGAACCACTTTTGTCAATAGTGAAACGTCGAAAGCTTGCCTGGTTTGGGCATGTAACTCGTCATGACTCCCTTTCGAAAACGATCCTTCAGGGAACAGTCGAAGGTAAACGGAGAAGAGGAAGGCAGAGAAAATCCTGGGCTGATAACATCAAAGAATGGGCAGGATGCGGTTTTTCCACACTTGTACGCATTGCTGAGGATAGAGAGCAGTGGAGGACCCTGTCTGCTGATGCTTCCACCATGGCACCCCTACGACCCATGACGGGTTACGGGCTGAGAAGAGTCAGATGGCTTTTTCGTTATGGAGCTTGTCTACAACGACGGGTTTTGTGGAGTAACTCTTTAAATACATTGAAGAATAATCCCGATAAACTTCGGTAAGACTCTGGATCCCACTAGGAATACGTCATGTCATATGCGTATTGAAGTTCAGCCAGATCTCGGCAAATGGCAAAGATATCATAATAATTGACACACAAACGAGCCCTTTATTGGCTAACGTGAATACTCCTTACTAGGAGACTTTTACTAACTTCATGACTGCTTCCCATAATTTGGGTAAGGCTTACAATCAGGTTCATCCACAGACGACCGTCTCAGATCATCGCCATTAGGCATATCTCTACATAACGTAATTGTTCTCTGGCAACAACCGAGCGCACCCGTTTGCGCTTCTGTGTTCAACATAGTGTATGATAGCGCGTAAATAATTAATCATATATATTTTCTTAGATGTGCTCAACATTTAAATTACACGCGCAAAAAGGACTTAACAGAGCTGACAGGCTAGCTTCAAGAACACCCGTAAAAGGTGCATTGGCCATGGATAAGGAAGAAATACTGAGGGCAATTCATATTCGTCTGTTAGAGAATGACACTGCAATCGATGAATCATCAAGGCTAAGACTGCTGGAATTTGGCATCAAACGTAAGACCAGCAGGGATGGAAGTATGAGAGGACGCAACCGCCGTGTATACAACCAGTGCGCAACAGGAACAATTAGCATTCATACCCTTCGACACTTGCTGAGGGAGACTGAGCACCTATGGGTCTGCCCGGAGTGCAATGACGTCGATTCTGATTAACATTAACATTAAAACGTTGTGGAGAGTGCGTTCTAGATCCCTAGAGACTATGTGCCTTTTAATGTCTAGAATTCTCTTGTTAATATTTCACAACATAATAAGACTCCCAAATAATCATACCCTAATAGAATGCCCTCACAGTATAACTATACCTATTATCTTGGGGGGGGGGGTGTCCTTATAATGTGAGTTCACAACAAACCCTTTATGTGTTGGACTAATGGCTAATGCCATTTCAATACATTTCATTTTCTCTGTCCACTACGTCATTAAGCAGATTTCGTTTCTAGGCTAGCGTGTTGCTTTGGTCAGTGCTAATTTATTTCCCTCAGGATTTCTTTAAAACTGTCCATCTTATTTCCTCTCGGTGATATCATTACCATTTGATTAGATCTTCAGCTGTTAAGGGCGTGTGATGGTAACTGATTTGACTGCATTTTGACAATTTGGCAATACTATTTTATTTTCTTCCTCTCTGTGCAGCACGTGATCTGTGCAGTTCCCGCGGGTCTCTGAGGAGGCAAAGACAGATTAGGATTGCTGCACCCTCATGCATGTCGCAAAAAATGACAAATGTGAGGTTATGCATTCGGCAGCAGGTCTGATCGTGTAAAATATTGGTACATGAACGCAAGTTTCATGCACGCTTGCTATCTGCAGTGGTAGCTGGATACAGCGTAAGGAACGAAAACGGAGATGAATGAATTAGTGTAGTTGTTGCTTTGTGTTTTTCTCATCAACTTAGCATTATTCGTTTCTTATTGTATCTTTTATAGTATTATTTGCAGCTTTCTCGGTCATTTCATCTCATATATTGGCTAGTGTCTGTATTGAATAGGTTTTTGTATTGCATGTAATCTCATTTAAAGCTGCATAATATCTTTAGATAAATGGATCCCCCATTGCTAGAAAATGATTGGGGTTTTTTTTTCATCGATACATTATTCGCAATTTACGGTACTAGTATTTTTTCGCCAAGAATGTATTCAACAAGCGTTAAATACAGAGAAGAGTCAGAGGCAGTTGTACAGACATAATTAGTACATTAATGGCCGTTTTGTGAAGACTGTTTTAAATGTCTGCATTCACTGAAGACCTGATACTTGAAAGATAGCTTTTGATATTGTGGACTTTCATTACAACACTTTGTTATGTTATCCATATCTAAATAACACTAACGGTTTATGTCTGTCCTGTCATGAATGCATATTTCTCAACGAACTGGAAATCTGAAATTAAGAAATGTTATAGAGGGACAACTGAACTGGTCTGCAAAAATCAGACAACAAGGAATTCCGTTCCCAAGGTTAAAGGAGAGAGAGAGAGGGGATGCGGGAGGGGAGGGGGGGGGGAGGGGGGGGGATTTTAGAATTTCAAAAATGACTGTACATTAAAGAATAATGCTGTATATGTTTGTCAGTCTATTTTGCGAACTTCATGACTACCTAGACAGCTGATTTTGAAGCTGTTATAGACTGCTTTACATTTCCTGTTGTTGAACAGACTTATATTTCTAGTTTGAGATAAGTTGGAGCACTATCATTGCATTGAAGATCGACTGTAATAGCTCTAGAACAGTCTGTTTCTTGCCTCGTTGATTGGTTTACACTGTAATACGCTATTTTGTTGATTGTTACAGACTGTGATATGCTATTTATTTCCTGCCAGTTTTTAAATGATACCTTCCCACTTATAACGCTGTCATTACTTTAGGCGTTTGCTTTCAACTTTTCTATTATATATATTAATAAATAAAAACATGTCTCTTTGTATATGCAAAACCTTTTAATTTTTATAACTGTGACATCTTTCGCTAATTCTTTTTTCACTCTTTTTATTTTAGTCTTCTTTATTTGTTTCCTTCTGTCCCTTCAGATGCGTTGCAACCTTTTTAACATTCCCATGCCCAGGTCCTGATTTTATTCTTGTAACCGTTCATTGTCCATGTTTCTGCACTGTACAGTAATGAAGAGTTTATATATATATATACACACGATGACTTACTTTTATTGTTAATATGTTTGCTATTTGCTTGCATGCTAATATCTCTTGCATGTTGCTAAATGCATTTTTGGCTATTTTTATTCTCTTCTTGACTACTGCTTATTATCTGCAACAACACAAACTTAGGGGCTTGAAAATAGCCCAGCTGTGATTTTGATATGACGTCACAGTTTGAACGTTATTAGTATTTAATACGTATGCCGGCACCAGTTGATATTTTTTAAATGCAATTATTACTTTTAATCCGTAATCTAAAGAAAACTTAACATGTAATACTTTTAGAGAGATTAAAGCGAAGATCTGCAGAAGTCAGTCAAGTTCCCTGGTAATTGTTTCTATCCCCAGGAATCTGCGATTTCACTCTTTATTCGCTTTTATTTGGGGCGGGTCCAGAGCTTTCTTGCATGCCAAGAGGAATTCCCATCTCAGTAAGCTCAACTGAAGAGGCGATGAAGAGGCTGACAGAATGGCAAAAGAAGGTTCACATCTACCTCAGCCTGATGCAAGCATAACTTTTTGAGGAGGCAAAGAGTTTTATCACAATCAGATACAGAAACAAATGGAATGTAGAACATCCAGGGCACATACAGAATGATGCTTACTACCAGCTCCACAGAAGAGAACAAGTGGTAATCTTCAGACTCCGCACTGGCCACAACAGATTGAGATACCATCTATTCAACAAGCTAAAGATAGGAACTACCGATCAGTGTAACTGTGGCACCGATAAAATGACTACGGAACATCTTCTTCAAAGATGCCCGACAAATGAGAAACAGAGAAAGCAGATATGGCCGCCATGAGTACCATTCCTTGAAAAGCTTTATTCATCATTCATAACCCTCCACTCCCAAAGGAGCATAGGCCTTCAACAAACACATGCAAAGTCCTCCTGTCACGTGCCATCATCTCAAGTTCTTTCCACGTTCTCCTTATCATTTTCACCTCTATTTCCAACTCTCTTCTTCATGTGCTTCTTGGTCTACCTCTGCCTCTCTTGCCCTGGGGGTTCCAGAATAAGGACTGCCTTGTAATGCTATCAACACGTTTCCTCAGTGTATGTCCTATCCATCGCCATCGTCTTCTTCTCATCTCTTGTTCCACTGGCACTTGTCTGGTTCTTGTTATCAGTTTCACCCGTGTGTTACCGGGGCCCGAAAGGGGAGCAAAGAATAGTAACACTGTTCCCTACCATGCATGTCGTAGAAAGCGACTAAGGAGGCTTGGGCATGGGGCTGGTTACCCCATCCTGTAAAAAAAATGTAAACCACAAAAAACTTCAACAAACAAGGACAAGTCAATTAAGGAAAATAAGCACAGCCATCCAAGACAGAGGAAGGTCGAAAAGCTGTATGGAGATAGGAATAACCCCAAGTTGACCACTGCTTTCTTTGAACATATTGAAGTTGACGTCTGACAGTGTACGAAGAAGAAGAAGTTAGAAGAAGAAGAAGCAGAAATGTTACAGTTTAAAAAGATACGGCTACGTCACGATCACAAGGTCTTCGCCAGGACAAAGGCACAAAAACAAGAGAGAAATGAAAATAAGAACTGATCTAAATGCCTTTACTTTTAGGAATTTTTGCCTCGTTTTGGCGACGTTCGCTTCGTTCAACCTAGATACAATGTCCGTTGGCCATTGATGCGTGATGCCATATGATGATGGATGGTATCCGCATGTCTGGTTTTGTGTAGTGTGCAGATGTGTTCAGTCAAACAATGTTCATACAAAAATAACAGGGCAATCCACATAGAACGTCAGTAAACTCACGACGTATAAAGTCAATGATTCTTGTAACAGCCGTTGACGTTTTTCTTCATTATTTATTGTGGACGCCACAGTGACAAAATGGTTACGCGAATATGTAGGCACATCAAACAGTCATTATCACAGCAACATTCAATACAGCAATAGACGGTAGACAGCATTACAATGATGAGTCAGATGCATGTTATATTTCATAGTGCTGTAAATGTAGTCAGGTGAAAAACTCCATCCTTTTCTATAACAGCCAGGAGATAACCAGATGTATGAGATCAGTTCACTCTCCTTAGTTTGACTTCAGCAAGACAGACACGTCTGCCGAAGTATAAATAATGTCCTCAAAAATATCCTCTAGATAATAAAGGTTTTCCAAACCTAGTTCATTTAACAAAGTAGCAAGTAATGGTCCTTGGTACATGCATCAACCGATGCAGTACAATACAGCGACATGTGAGCTGGGAAAACATCTCGTGACGACGACTTTCGAAGACAGGCTATGAATCGAAATCGCTCACGACCCAAAATCGATAGAGTTAATGAAAAAGTCAATTTACCTTGCTTTCATGAAATACACAGAAATATCACGCCTCCCGACATGTGGGAAACACTAGAGGTATTATCTCGAATAAACGAAATATCCATTAAGAGGACTACACATCCCTGACAGAACAAAAAAATAGCGGAGATCCCCTCTTCAACGAGGCATCTCTTTCGCCATTCCAAATCGCTCACTCCACTAGTGGTGGGCGGAAACCGATCGACCAAAAAACAAGACAAGTCATGCGCAGTCCAGCGCAAAATGACCACAGCTCAAAACTTAACTGCATTCGATACCAACGCGAGAAGACAAATGCTTACCGAGAAAAGTGACTATAAATTTCAAGCAGTTGTTGCCCTTGCGTTATAAAACAGATATTGAAATAAAACGATGTTGCGAGAATTTATCACGCAAAATATCACCACCTCCTCCCGATAAAAAAAAAATGTGGAACATATTTTTTTTTTTTAAATATCAAAGAGCATGCGATAAGCGGCTCAAAACGCACGAATTATGCGCTGATAATTAATTAAATTGCCAAACAATAGGCTAATTATAGAGTGTCTGGTGAGGATATACCTCAACAGAAAAATAAATATGTCTCAAAAAATATTCACATCGGGGAGGTGTCACCAACACACATCACGTTAGCATGTAAACACAATATACGTATGCAAGTTACTATAATCATCATTAAACAGCATACTCTAATATTGTCTTTAAAAATGGATGTACAAATCTGATAGGAAAATTTAAATAGTACATTCTTTGACATGTAATGACATAAGTACATAGTAAAGTTAAACTACATGACGATCCAGGACATATGCTCTGGTATTCCGAGGGTAAGTACACAATCTAGAACTCGTCATGCTTGATACTAGTAAGGTAAGTCCTCAGCTCAACAATGACATTCTGAGAAAGTACAAGCAATATAATGCTAATTAATAACTAATATGCTTCATAAGGTACAATACATTATTAATAATTGTGGCTGTTTAGTAAACTAACGGCCCTTATATTAACTACTCAGTCCTCCTCTATCATCTTAAAAAACGAACAGAAGAAGATGACAACAAAGCACGATAGTGTGTACATATAAAGTAAGTACAGATGTGCTAATCTATTGTAGAAATATAGGTGTGTTATGACTCTGTAATATATGGAAATATAGGACAGAAGTATTAGTTGGAGTCATGTGGGCATCTAGACAAAATGTCAGCCATCACATTATCCGCACCACGGATAGCTCGTACCGTGAAGTGAAAAGGTTGAAGAGCTATAGCATATCGAGTGGATCTCGAACTCTTCAAATTCTTAGTCTGAATAGCTGTAAGAGCTTTCTGATCAGTCTCTAGAATGAAATGTGCGCCCAGGAGGAATCTTTGTAGCTTTAGAATTGACCAAACCATCGCTAACAACTCACGGTCTAAAACCGAGTAGTTCCTCTCTGCCGCATTTAGTTTTCTAGAAATGTACATAACAGGATGCAGAGTATTTGCATATTCTTGCATCAGTGCTGCTCCAATCCCAGTGGATGAAGCATCACTCCGAAGAACAAAAGTCCTATCAAGAGTAGGTAATCTTAAGATGGGAGGAGAAGAAAATATATTCTTGATTTGGTCTAGTGAAGATTGGCATTCTTCAGACCAACGGACCAGATTAGGCGAACCTTTCTTCAACAATGTTGAGAGAGGTGCCATGATCGAAGATAAATTTGGAATAAATCTCCCATAAAATTGAATTAAACCTAAGAGACTCCTAACTTGTTTCTTCGTTTTAGGAACAGAGATGTTCAGTATTTTGGAAGTATTGTGGTCTTCTGTCTTCAAGAGACCATGACCAACACGATGACCCAGGAAAGAGATTTCACCAAAACCAACAAAAGCTTTAGAAGGTTTTGCTGTCAAATTATTCTCACGTAGAGTGGACAGTAAGTCATATAACCCTAAATAGTGATCTTCCCAGGTATCACTGAAGAGACAGATGTCATCTAAGTATGCGATGACATCCGAACGATGTGACAGAATTCGACGCATCATGCGAACGAAAGTGGCAGGGGCGTTCATGAGACCAAAAGGCATAACATTCCATTGAAATAGACCCCTAGGTGTAGAAAAAGCAGTAAGAGGTTTGGCATGCTCTGCTAAAGGCACTTGCCAATAACCTTTAGACAAGTCAAGTTTAGTGAAGAATCTAGAATTAGAAAGTCTAATCAGTAGATCTTCTAACAAAGGCATCGGTTCAGCGTCGAACTTTGTGACCTGATTCAATTTGCGATAATCAACGCAAATTCGTATGTTCTTATCCTTCTTCCGGACAATAACCATGGAAGAAGAATATGGTGAAGTCGATGGTTCAATTATATTTAATTGAATCATTTCATCCAATTCCTTTTCCACTTGCGACTGAAAGTGTATAGGAATAGGATACGGCCTAACCCTAATTGGATTATTGTCGGTAAGAATTATGTCATGTTCTATGACATCTGTGTGTCCAGGAATGTCAGTGAGAACATCCTGAAATGTTTGTAACATCGACGAGACTTGTCGATGTTCGTCACCAGAAAGATTAGGAGAAACAGAAACGTTTTTCCAAGATTCCGTGGAATGTAATGGAACCACTGGAAGGGGAAGGTTGACATCAGAGAAGGTAGCTTCCTCATCCTGAATGACAGACAGGGATGAATAATGACCGTGAGGTGCAGGAGCATCATCCGTTGCCTGGAAAATAGGCAGCAAATAGTCCGGACGTTCGTGAAATTCCGAAAGCATGTTTATGTGGAAAGTTTTATGCTTTCCATCAATATCGACCACATAGTCAACATCGGAAATCCGAGAGACTATTGCATACGGACCTTTCCATGCAATAAGAAGTCTATTTTCCCTACTGGGGAGTAGGACGAATGCTTTGTCACCTGGACAAAGTTGTCGTAGACATCTATTCTTGTTAGCAAACTGCCTTGCCTTCTCTTTAGCAATTTCTGATGAAGCAGTTGCTAGCTTACATGCCTCAATGATCTTTTGTCTAAGAGCAATGACATACTCATATGAGGATTGAGTTTCATCGCTAATATCATCGGCAGTGATGAGATCGTGTAATAAAGACATAGGGCCGCGTGGACGCGCGCCAAAGACAAGTTCGAAGGGAGAAAATCCTGTGTGTTCATTAGGGACTTCTCTATAGGCAAAGAGAGCCGCGGGTAAAACCCTGTCCCAATCTTGAGGATGATCTTCAGTTATCTTACCAAGCAAAGTCTTGAGCGTTCTATTCAGACGCTCAACTAACCCATTAGACATAGGATGGTAGATACTACTGAGAGATCGTTCAATATGTAAGGTAGACATTACCTGTGACATAGTGTCAGATATGAGTTGAGTGCCATGGTCTGACAATATTTCTCTGGGGAACCCCAAGCGAGAAAATATCAACCAAAGAGCATCTGCGATATCTGTAGTAGATATGCTCTTAAGAGGAATAGCCTCTGGCCAACGTGTGCACATATCGACACATGTAAGGATAAACTGATGTCCTCTGGCCGACTTGACCTTAAAAGGGCCAATAATATCTATGGCCATTTTCTGAAACGGCCGAATAGGAATGTCAGCAGCCTGGATAGGCGCAGCATGTCGTGGTCCTCTAGATTTGACCTCCTGACATACCTTGCATGATCGGCAGTAAATACGAATGTCCTTATTGACAAAAGGCCAAAAGAAAGCCGCAAGGACTCTCGACTTCGTACGGGCAAAACCCATATGTCCAGCACATTGCGAGTCATGAGCATGTTGTAATATTTGCACTCTCATGCTCTTGGGAACAAGAATTTGCGAATGTGCCGACGTAGTCGAATCTTGTACCATACGTACAAGTACGCCGTTTCTCATTGCAATCCAAGATTTTCTATTTGTATCCTGATTCGGATCACCTTTCTTCGCAAGAACGAAGAATTTTTTTAAAGAAGGATCTTCTTCTTGCAATTTTATGAAAGAGTCACGAGTGATTACTAAGTGACTATCTTGGCTATCAACTTCATTATCACTATTCAGTGAAGTTTCGGGTGTTTGTAGAGCTTGTGCTCTTGTAACTACTGCATTTGTAGCTTGCATGTTATTATCTTCCCAAGCAGCAATCTGCTGTGGGGTACACTCCCTAACTCCGTGAATACGACCAATAATAAGGTCCGCAATAGGATTAGGTAAGAGACAAGCATGCACATCTCCAGTAAAGAAAGGAGTGGCAATGCGAATTACAGCAGTAGGATATTTTTCTAGAGTGCCGCCAAATGTGACACATTTAATAACCCTTCCTGTAGCACAAGATGGATCTACAAGCGATTGTCTAACACCAATAGTGGTGCATCCGGAATCGAAAAGTAGTGAGACCGGAGTATCATTAACAAGACCCTTATGTAGAATTAAAGAACCCCTCCCGTCATGCGCAACAGCAGCAGGAAGAGCGGGAAGTGGGTGACCACAACTCAAAGTAGTTATGGTACCCGGTTCGAATAAAGTACTGCATTGGGGGCATTTGTTTGCTCTCTCAAAGTCAAAAGCAGAACCAGTGACAGCGTCAAAGTTTTTACTATCAACAACATGATTACAGGCTCCCTCAGTTTCCTGTTGTACAGCATTAGCCTGCTGATATCTCTTTTTTTTGTGTTGAGATCTACCCCGACTATTATTACCTCTGAAGTTATCAGAGTTATTATTATCTCTGCAGTTATTATTGTCTCTATTGTAATTGTTATCCTGGTTCGAATTCCAGTTTCCACGATTACTATCATGTTCACATTGATGCGAACATCTATTTGTTTGGTTCTGAGGTCTTCGGCAGGAATAACCTCTATTACCATATCCTCTTTTGAAATGCTTATAATTATTAGGGTGATAGTAACGAGTACTATCAGGTTGTCTCCAATTCTTCGAAGAAGAATCACCATGAAATTGATTTCCATGATTTTGACAGAAATTACCGCTACTCTTTCTATCAAAATTTTGTTGGAATCTACGAGCAAAGTTTTGACCATACGGAGCTGCCGAAGCAACTGGTAAACCTTCTTTCACCTTAGAGTTACCCATGGTTATGTGTGGGTGCGCAGTTACGTATTGGCAACAGAAATCTTCCATTTCTTTTATTGTTTTAGGTTTACGTTCATGAAGGAAAGCAAGGAAAGACTCATTGACAGACGACATGACTTTGTCTCTAAGTATTAAGTCCATAAGTCCTTCATAAGTTTTTTCCGTCTTAGATAGTTCAACCCATCGTGAGAAAGTAATGCGTATTCTTGCAATAAACTCGGAGAATTCAACTCCATTTTCAGGTAACATGTTTTTAAATTGTAGACGATAGCCGTCTTCGTTAAGCTGATATTTCTTTAACAAAGCGGCCCTGACAACCTCATAATTGTTCTTGTCAGGTTCATCCACCATATTTAATATACTTAGAGCTTTACCTGTCAGTATCCCTGATAACTGATAAACATATTTTGCTTTGTCTATGTTATGAGCTGTACATGCTTGTTCAAATCTGTCCAGATAGAACATTATGTCATCACTGGAAGGACTAAATGTTGGTAACTTAATCTTAAAAGTATCATTATTAGCCTTACCAGAAGATGAACCCTTGTTTGAATCATTACCATTACTCATGCTCGTCAATTTCAATTTTTCCAACTCTAAAGCTAAGACCTTTTCTTCATGTTCCATTTTTGCTTTCTCTTTCCTCTCATCAGACTCTCTCTGTAATCTTCTTTCCTCAGCCTGAGCCTCTTTTTGAAGTCTTTCATTTTCAGCTTCTTTTTCAAGTCTTTTATTTTCAGCCTCTTTTTCAAGTCTTTTATTTTCAGCCTCTTTTTCAAGTCTTTTATTTTCAGCTTCTAGCTGTAGCTGGAGTTTTCTCTCCTCAGCTTCTGATTCCCTTTTTTGTTTTTCCATTTCCATTTGGAATCTTTTTTCATCCACCTGCATCTGCAGTTTCTTTTGTTCAGCTTCCATTGCTTTATCATATCGAGCAGTTGCAAATTCTTCTAACTTATCACCAGTCTTCCCAAGCAATTTACCCTGCTCAATAAAGTGCTCAAATGTAGACATGTTGTCTAACATATGAGTCCAAAACCTGAAATAATTAACTAATTTATTTCAAACCTAAGTGTAACAAGTCTTAATTAAGCACTTGTATATTCACATCACATTATATTATCCCAGTCTCTGTGGGAAACAAGTCTCCAATCAAAGAACTTGTATATGAAATATCAGCACTCAATTCTTGATCATAAGTGCACTTCTCATTCAATAGTGCACGACACTATTCATCATTCATTTATCATCAGTGTAGTAGTAACAGTGCATTAGCATAGCCCATTAACTAATTACTATAACTGTAAACAATGACTATGTAAACACATGCAGAATGTAAACATTGAAAATGTAAACAATACAAACAATGTAAACAATAACAATGTAAACAATAACAAAGATCAGCAACAATACAAAAACGTTCGCAGAAATCAACTAAAAATAAAGCAGAAATTAATGAAATATCACAAAAAATGTGACGATATCTGCGATAGAATTAAACAAAATACATGACACCACAGTGTATAAACAAAAATGTTGTATGAAACTAAATTATAGACAAGAGTAGGCTAACAAATACAAACAAATCAAAACAAAACTAAAGAATGCGAAATAATAACGAAAACAATATTAAAACATGTCATCACAGCTAACATAAATAGCAACAGAAGTCGCTTAGCAAATTCCAGTATCGGAAATTTGCAAACCCTACAGAAAACGCTCACAATAGACGACCTCTATGACGTGGCATAATCTAACGGAGACACCACCCAACCGAGAACCCGCTGAAATATAAACATATAAATATACAAATAACATATAGACATATAACATATAGAATGAGATGATACACAGAAGACTCAGCAGAAGTATAAGGGCACAGTTTACATACAAACAGGCCACTTAACTTATAGGCTTCCAATCGTAGAACAGCAGAAAAAACGGATGTCAATCAACGTCCTAAAGAGCGAAGCTCCAACGATGATGGCACATCTGAACTGCTTCCACTGCTAACACGATGGTACAAGAGCTTCTGAAATACTGTGTGTTGAGTTGTTTCGGCACTTGACCTTCTAATCCAAAAGTAAGTTGATGGAAATCGGTACTTGGCCTTCTTCAGAAAACAACCCGTTTCAACCGGCACTTGACCTTCACAAAAACGACAGCACTGGAACCTTGACAGCAGCAACTTGCTTGACTTGCGTAAAAGATAACAGCAGTCCGAGTTATCCGGCAACATGTAACAACGCCGGGTACTGTCAAATTCTTGTTTCCGTCAAAAAGTTGAAATTTTGACTTTTACCGGGCAACGCCGAGTACTTTGAAAATTTTGAAGATGTTGACTGTATTGAAGAATGTTAATTTCTTGAAGGATGCTGATGAATTCTTGTTGAAAATGAAGTGGGTAAGGGACCCCGTGTTTGCTGGTACCAGAATCAAACCAGCTTATGGCCACCAAATGATGCGTGATGCCATATGATGATGGATGGTATCCGCATGTCTGGTTTTGTGTAGTGTGCAGATGTGTTCAGTCAAAACAATGTTCATACAAAAATAACAGGGCAATCCACATAGGACGTCAGTAAACTCACGACGTATAAAGTCAATGATTCTTGTAACAGCCGTTGACGTTTTTCTTCATTATTTATTGTGGACGCCACAGTGACAAAATGGTTACGCGAATATGTAGGCACATCAAACAGTCATTATCACAGCAACATTCAATACAGCAATAGACGGTAGACAGCATTACAATGATGAGTCAGATGCATGTTATATTTCATAGTGCTGTAAATGTAGTCAGGTGAACAACTCCATCCTTTTCTATAACAGCCAGGAGATAACCAGATGTATGAGATCAGTTCACTCTCCTTAGTTTGACTTCAGCAAGACAGACGTGTCTGCCGAAGTATAAATAATGTCCTCAAAAATATCCTCTAGATAATAAAGGTTTTCCAAACCTAGTTCATTTAACAAAGTAGCAAGTAATGGTCCTTGGGACATGCATCAACCGATGCAGTACAATACAGCGACATGTGAGCTGGGAAAACATCTCGTGACGACGACTTTCGAAGACAGGCTATGAATCGAAATCGCTCACGACCCAAAATCGATAGAGTTAATGAAAAGTCAATTTACCTTGCCTTCAGGAAATACACAGAAATATCACGCCTCCCGACATGTGGGAAACACTAGAGGTATTATCTCGAATAAACGAAATATCCATTAAGAGGACTACACATCCCTGACAGAACAAAAAATAGCGGAGATCCCCTCTTCAACGAGGCATCTCTTTCGCCATTCAAATCGCTCACTCCACTAGTGGTGGGCGGAAACCGATCGACCAAAAAAACAAGACCAGTCATGCGCAGTCCAGCGCAAAAAGACCACAGCTCAAAACTTAACTGCATTCAATACCAACGCGGGAAGACAAATGCTTACCGAGAAAAGTGACTATAAATTTCAAGCAGTTGTTGCCCTTGCGTTATAAAATAGATATTGTAATAAAACGATGTTGCGAGAATTTATCACGCAACAGCCATATTAGGGAGCATGTTCAAACATTAAAAAAGAAACCTTGTGCTCTAGAGTAAATATATCTAAATACACAATAATAATAATAATAATAACAATAATAATAATATGAGAATACGAATAGCTAAGGAATTATTTTTTTTCAAATTGGAGTTTTGCCTCGTTCTGGTTAGGCGTGCCCCGTTCAACCTAGGCACAAGGTCTGTCGGTTATATTATGGCTAATGTCCAAATATAAAAGACATGTAGTCTAGTAATAGAATAGCTAAGGAAGACCACTGGTCATACATGATAACTGTTTACAGACAACACAGCGAAGATTGTAATTATCCTTAGTTATATGCGAAAACTAAATAAAGAAACATGTAATAATGTTTAAATATCTTACCAAACGTATCAGACATAAACATCCACATGGATTGAGAATACATATGCATTTTATAGCGTTCATGTTCCTATTTTCTAAATAAAGTAATATGACAAAGATCCTTGTCTGTCACAAAGTAAAGTAATACAACAAAGATCCATGGCAAAGTGAAGTTATGTGGCAAAGATCTGAGTTCACCATAATGCAAATTCCATGTTCTGTCTCAAAGTAAAGTTAAAATATGACAGTGTTCTATGCTTGTCACGTTACCTTCATGTGGTAACCCCGTCGAGTTGTTCATTGTTATCTGCGTGTTTGGAGATACCAAGAGGCTTGACAGGGCTGTTGAAGATGTTTGGTTATCTATAGATAGAGAAAGCGTTTTAAGGTTATAAATTAAACAACTTCAGAAAAACAAATAACACTGCACACAGAAATGGATTAGAAGAGGACAGAAGCTAAAAAGGATATAAAAACACTTGAGTTGATGTCAGTAAGAGCATGGTAGCTTCGACACATAAGGAACTTAAAAAAAATCGTAGCGCACCCTCTCCCCCATCCACTCTGTGTGTGAGTGTTTTTTTATATTTTATTTAGTTAAGAAAAGTGCTACTTAATGCAAGCTGTGCTACTTTATAACATTATGAACAAGCAGAAAACCTTTGCTAATGCAAGATTGGGAAGTTACGAAGTAACGTTCTTTTTAACAGAGGTCATGAACCCCTGCAGGGTACAGGACCATTCCTAGTAGGACTTATTCGTTTTACCAATGTTGAGCTTACTTCTTCTTCTTCGTACACTCTCAGACGTCCACTTGAATGTTCTCAAAGAAAGCAGTAGTCAGTTTGAGGATATTTGAATCCCCGTAAAGCTTTTCCACGAAAGGAGCTGGCGTCGGCCATATGCACTTTCTCTGTACCACATATAAGGGGCAACTTTGAAGCAGATGTTCAGCAGTCATTTTATCAGTGCTGAACATCTGCTTCAAAGTTGCCCCTTATATGTGGTACAGAGAAAGTGCATATGGCCGACGCCAGCTCCTTTCGTGGAAAAGCTTTACGGGGATTCAAATATCCTCAAACTGACTACTGCTTTCTTTGAGAACATTCAAGTGGACGTCTGAGAGTGTACGAAGAAGAAGAAGTAAGCTCAACATTGGTAAAACGAATAAGTCCTACTAGGAATGGTCCTGTACCCTGCAGGGGTTCATGACCTCTGTTAAAAAGAACGTTACTTCGTACTTCCCAATCTTGCATTAGCAAAGGTTTTCTGCTTGTTCATAATGTTATAAAGTAGCACAGCTTGCATTAAGTAGCACTTTTCTAACTAAATAAAATATAAAAAAACACTCACACACAGAGTGGATGGGGGAGAGGGTGCGCTACGATTTTTTTTAAGTTCCTTATGTGTCGAAGCTACCATGCTCTTACTGACATCAACTCAAGTGTTTTTATATCCTTTTTAGCTTCTGTCCTCTTCTAATCCATTTCTGTGTGCAGTGTTATTTGTTTTTCTGAAGTTGTTTAATTTATAACCTTAAAACGCTTTCTCTATCTATAGATAACCAAACATCTTCAACAGCCCTGTCAAGCCTCTTGGTATCTCCAAACACGCAGATAACAATGAACAACTCGACGGGGTTACCACATGAAGGTAACGTGACAAGCATAGAACACTGTCATATTTTAACTTTACTTTGAGACAGAACATGGAATTTGCATTATGGTGAACTCAGATCTTTGCCACATAACTTCACTTTGCCATGGATCTTTGTTGTATTACTTTACTTTGTGACAGACAGGATCTTTGTCATATTACTTTATTTAGAAAATAGGGAACATGAACGCTATATAAAATGCATATGTATTTCTCAATCCCATGTGGATGTTTATGTCTGATACGTTTGGTAAGATATTTAAACATTATTACATGTTTCTTTATTTAGTTTTCGCATATAACTAAGGATAATTACAATCTTCGCTGTGTTGTCTGTAAACAGTTATCATGTATGACCAGTGGTCTTCCTTAGCTATTCTATTACTAGACTACATGTCTTTTATATTTGGACATTAGCCATAATATAACCGACAGACCTTGTTCCTAGGTTGAACGGGTCACGCCTAACCAGAACGAGGCAAAACTCCAATTTGAAAAAAAAATAATTCCTTAGCTATTCGTATTCTCATATTATTATTATTGTTATTATTATTATTATTATTGTGTATTTAGATATATTTACTCTAGAGCACAAGGTTTCTTTTTTAATGTTTGAACATGCTCCCTAATATGGCTGTTGCGTGATAAATTCTCGCAACATCGTTTTATTACAATATCTATTTTATAACGCAAGGGCAACAACTGCTTGAAATTTATAGTCACTTTTCTCGGTAAGCATTTGTCTTCTCGCGTTGGTATCGAATGCAGTTAAGTTTGAGCTGTGGTCTTTTTGCGCTGGACTGCGCATGACTGGTCTTGTTTTTTGGTCGATCGGTTTCCGCCCACCACTAGTGGAGTGAGCGATTTGAATGGCGAAAGAGATGCCTCGTTGAAGAGGGGATCTCCGCTATTTTTTGTTCTGTCAGGGATGTGTAGTCCTCTTAATGGATATTTCGTTTATTCGAGATAATACCTCTAGTGTTTCCCACATGTCGGGAGGCGTGATATTTCTGTGTATTTCCTGAAGGCAAGGTAAATTGACTTTTCATTAACTCTATCGATTTTGGGTCGTGAGCGATTTCGATTCATAGCCTGTCTTCGAAAGTCGTCGTCACGAGATGTTTTCCCAGCTCACATGTCGCTGTATTGTACTGCATCGGTTGATGCATGTCCCAAGGACCATTACTTGCTACTTTGTTAAATGAACTAGGTTTGGAAAACCTTTATTATCTAGAGGATATTTTTGAGGACATTATTTATACTTCGGCAGACGTGTCTGTCTTGCTGAAGTCAGACTAAGGAGAGTGAACTGATCTCATACATCTGGTTATCTCCTGGCTGTTATAGAAAAGGATGGAGTTTTTCACCTGACTACATTTACAGCACTATGAAATATAACATGCATCTGACTCATCATTGTAATGCTGTCTACCGTCTATTGCTGTATTGAATGTTGCTGTGATAATGACTGTTTGATGTGCCTACATATTCGCGTAACCATTTTGTCACTGTGGCGTCCACAATAAATAATGAAGAAAAACGTCAACGGCTGTTTCAAGAATCATTGACTTTATACGTCGTGAGTTTACTGACGTCCTATGTGGATTGCCCTGTTATTTTTGTATGAACATTGTTTTGACTGAACACATCTGCACACTACACAAAACCAGACATGCGGATACCATCCATCATCATATGGCATCACGCATCATTTGGTGGCCATAAGCTGGTTTGATTCTGGTACCAGCAAACACGGGGTCCCTTACCCACTTCATTTTCAACAAGAATTCATCAGCATCCTTCAAGAAATTAACATTCTTCAATACAGTCAACATCTTCAAAATTTTCAAAGTACTCGGCGTTGCCCGGTAAAAGTCAAAATTTCAACTTTTTGACGGAAACAAGAATTTGACAGTACCCGGCGTTGTTACATGTTGCCGGATAACTCGGACTGCTGTTATCTTTTACGCAAGTCAAGCAAGTTGCTGCTGTCAAGGTTCCAGTGCTGTCGTTTTTGTGAAGGTCAAGTGCCGGTTGAAACGGGTTGTTTTCTGAAGAAGGCCAAGTACCGATTTCCATCAACTTACTTTTGGATTAGAAGGTCAAGTGCCGAAACAACTCAACACACAGTATTTCAGAAGCTCTTGTACCATCGTGTTAGCAGTGGAAGCAGTTCAGATGTGCCATCATCGTTGGAGCTTCGCTCTTTAGGACGTTGATTGACATCCGTTTTTTCTGCTGTTCTACGATTGGAAGCCTATAAGTTAAGTGGCCTGTTTGTATGTAAACTGTGCCCTTATACTTCTGCTGAGTCTTCTGTGTATCATCTCATTCTATATGTTATATGTCTATATGTTATTTGTATATTTATATGTTTATATTTCAGCGGGTTCTCGGTTGGGTGGTGTCTCCGTTAGATTATGCCACGTCATAGAGGTCGTCTATTGTGAGCGTTTTCTGTAGGGTTTGCAAATTTCCGATACTGGAATTTGCTAAGCGACTTCTGTTGCTATTTATGTTAGCTGTGATGACATGTTTTAATATTGTTTTCGTTATTATTTCGCATTCTTTAGTTTTGTTTTGATTTGTTTGTATTTGTTAGCCTACTCTTGTCTATAATTTAGTTTCATACAACATTTTTGTTTATACACTGTGGTGTCATGTATTTTGTTTAATTCTATCGCAGATATCGTCACATTTTTTGTGATATTTCATTAATTTCTGCTTTATTTTTAGTTGATTTCTGCGAACGTTTTTGTATTGTTGCTGATCTTTGTTATTGTTTACATTGTTATTGTTTACATTGTTTGCATTGTTTACATTTTCAATGTTTACATTCTGCATGTGTTTACATAGTCATTGTTTACAGTTATAGTAATTAGTTAATGGGCTATGCTAATGCACTGTTACTACTACACTGATGATAAATGAATGATGAATAGTGTCGTGCACTATTGAATGAGAAGTGCACTTATGATCAAGAATTGAGTGCTGATATTTCATATACAAGTTCTTTGATTGGAGACTTGTTTCCCACAGAGACTGGGATAATATAATGTGATGTGAATATACAAGTGCTTAATTAAGACTTGTTACACTTAGGTTTGAAATAAATTAGTTAATTATTTCAGGTTTTGGACTCATATGTTAGACAACATGTCTACATTTGAGCACTTTATTGAGCAGGGTAAATTGCTTGGGAAGACTGGTGATAAGTTAGAAGAATTTGCAACTGCTCGATATGATAAAGCAATGGAAGCTGAACAAAAGAAACTGCAGATGCAGGTGGATGAAAAAAGATTCCAAATGGAAATGGAAAAACAAAAAAGGGAATCAGAAGCTGAGGAGAGAAAACTCCAGCTACAGCTAGAAGCTGAAAATAAAAGACTTGAAAAAGAGGCTGAAAATAAAAGACTTGAAAAAGAGGCTGAAAATAAAAGACTTGAAAAAGAAGCTGAAAATGAAAGACTTCAAAAAGAGGCTCAGGCTGAGGAAAGAAGATTACAGAGAGAGTCTGATGAGAGGAAAGAGAAAGCAAAAATGGAACATGAAGAAAAGGTCTTAGCTTTAGAGTTGGAAAAATTGAAATTGACGAGCATGAGTAATGGTAATGATTCAAACAAGGGTTCATCTTCTGGTAAGGCTAATAATGATACTTTTAAGATTAAGTTACCAACATTTAGTCCTTCCAGTGATGACATAATGTTCTATCTGGACAGATTTGAACAAGCATGTACAGCTCATAACATAGACAAAGCAAAATATGTTTATCAGTTATCAGGGATACTGACAGGTAAAGCTCTAAGTATATTAAATATGGTGGATGAACCTGACAAGAACAATTATGAGGTTGTCAGGGCCGCTTTGTTAAAGAAATATCAGCTTAACGAAGACGGCTATCGTCTACAATTTAAAAACATGTTACCTGAAAATGGAGTTGAATTCTCCGAGTTTATTGCAAGAATACGCATTACTTTCTCACGATGGGTTGAACTATCTAAGACGGAAAAAACTTATGAAGGACTTATGGACTTAATACTTAGAGACAAAGTCATGTCGTCTGTCAATGAGTCTTTCCTTGCTTTCCTTCATGAACGTAAACCTAAAACAATAAAAGAAATGGAAGATTTCTGTTGCCAATACGTAACTGCGCACCCACACATAACCATGGGTAACTCTAAGGTGAAAGAAGGTTTACCAGTTGCTTCGGCAGCTCCGTATGGTCAAAACTTTGCTCGTAGATTCCAACAAAATTTTGATAGAAAGAGTAGCGGTAATTTCTGTCAAAATCATGGAAATCAATTTCATGGTGATTCTTCTTCGAAGAATTGGAGACAACCTGATAGTACTCGTTACTATCACCCTAATAATTATAAGCATTTCAAAAGAGGATATGGTAATAGAGGTTATTCCTGCCGAAGACCTCAGAACCAAACAAATAGATGTTCGCATCAATGTGAACATGATAGTAATCGTGGAAACTGGAATTCGAACCAGGATAACAATTACAATAGAGACAATAATAACTGCAGAGATAATAATAACTCTGATAACTTCAGAGGTAATAATAGTCGGGGTAGATCTCAACACAAAAAAAAGAGATATCAGCAGGCTAATGCTGTACAACAGGAAACTGAGGGAGCCTGTAATCATGTTGTTGATAGTAAAAACTTTGACGCTGTCACTGGTTCTGCTTTTGACTTTGAGAGAGCAAACAAATGCCCCCAATGCAGTACTTTATTCGAACCGGGTACCATAACTACTTTGAGTTGTGGTCACCCACTTCCCGCTCTTCCTGCTGCTGTTGCGCATGACGGGAGGGGTTCTTTAATTCTACATAAGGGTCTTGTTAATGATACTCCGGTCTCACTACTTTTCGATTCCGGATGCACCACTATTGGTGTTAGACAATCGCTTGTAGATCCATCTTGTGCTACAGGAAGGGTTATTAAATGTGTCACATTTGGCGGCACTCTAGAAAAATATCCTACTGCTGTAATTCGCATTGCCACTCCTTTCTTTACTGGAGATGTGCATGCTTGTCTCTTACCTAATCCTATTGCGGACCTTATTATTGGTCGTATTCACGGAGTTAGGGAGTGTACCCCACAGCAGATTGCTGCTTGGGAAGATAATAACATGCAAGCTACAAATGCAGTAGTTACAAGAGCACAAGCTCTACAAACACCCGAAACTTCACTGAATAGTGATAATGAAGTTGATAGCCAAGATAGTCACTTAGTAATCACTCGTGACTCTTTCATAAAATTGCAAGAAGAAGATCCTTCTTTAAAAAAATTCTTCGTTCTTGCGAAGAAAGGTGATCCGAATCAGGATACAAATAGAAAATCTTGGATTGCAATGAGAAACGGCGTACTTGTACGTATGGTACAAGATTCGACTACGTCGGCACATTCGCAAATTCTTGTTCCCAAGAGCATGAGAGTGCAAATATTACAACATGCTCATGACTCGCAATGTGCTGGACATATGGGTTTTGCCCGTACGAAGTCGAGAGTCCTTGCGGCTTTCTTTTGGCCTTTTGTCAATAAGGACATTCGTATTTACTGCCGATCATGCAAGGTATGTCAGGAGGTCAAATCTAGAGGACCACGACATGCTGCGCCTATCCAGGCTGCTGACATTCCTATTCGGCCGTTTCAGAAAATGGCCATAGATATTATTGGCCCTTTTAAGGTCAAGTCGGCCAGAGGACATCAGTTTATCCTTACATGTGTCGATATGTGCACACGTTGGCCAGAGGCTATTCCTCTTAAGAGCATATCTACTACAGATATCGCAGATGCTCTTTGGTTGATATTTTCTCGCTTGGGGTTCCCCAGAGAAATATTGTCAGACCATGGCACTCAACTCATATCTGACACTATGTCACAGGTAATGTCTACCTTACATATTGAACGATCTCTCAGTAGTATCTACCATCCTATGTCTAATGGGTTAGTTGAGCGTCTGAATAGAACGCTCAAGACTTTGCTTGGTAAGATAACTGAAGATCATCCTCAAGATTGGGACAGGGTTTTACCCGCGGCTCTCTTTGCCTATAGAGAAGTCCCTAATGAACACACAGGATTTTCTCCCTTCGAACTTGTCTTTGGCGCGCGTCCACGCGGCCCTATGTCTTTATTACACGATCTCATCACTGCCGATGATATTAGCGATGAAACTCAATCCTCATATGAGTATGTCATTGCTCTTAGACAAAAGATCATTGAGGCATGTAAGCTAGCAACTGCTTCATCAGAAATTGCTAAAGAGAAGGCAAGGCAGTTTGCTAACAAGAATAGATGTCTACGACAACTTTGTCCAGGTGACAAAGCATTCGTCCTACTCCCCAGTAGGGAAAATAGACTTCTTATTGCATGGAAAGGTCCGTATGCAATAGTCTCTCGGATTTCCGATGTTGACTATGTGGTCGATATTGATGGAAAGCATAAAACTTTCCACATAAACATGCTTTCGGAATTTCACGAACGTCCGGACTATTTGCTGCCTATTTTCCAGGCAACGGATGATGCTCCTGCACCTCACGGTCATTATTCATCCCTGTCTGTCATTCAGGATGAGGAAGCTACCTTCTCTGATGTCAACCTTCCCCTTCCAGTGGTTCCATTACATTCCACGGAATCTTGGAAAAACGTTTCTGTTTCTCCTAATCTTTCTGGTGACGAACATCGACAAGTCTCGTCGATGTTACAAACATTTCAGGATGTTCTCACTGACATTCCTGGACACACAGATGTCATAGAACATGACATAATTCTTACCGACAATAATCCAATTAGGGTTAGGCCGTATCCTATTCCTATACACTTTCAGTCGCAAGTGGAAAAGGAATTGGATGAAATGATTCAATTAAATATAATTGAACCATCGACTTCACCATATTCTTCTTCCATGGTTATTGTCCGGAAGAAGGATAAGAACATACGAATTTGCGTTGATTATCGCAAATTGAATCAGGTCACAAAGTTCGACGCTGAACCGATGCCTTTGTTAGAAGATCTACTGATTAGACTTTCTAATTCTAGATTCTTCACTAAACTTGACTTGTCTAAAGGTTATTGGCAAGTGCCTTTAGCAGAGCATGCCAAACCTCTTACTGCTTTTTCTACACCTAGGGGTCTATTTCAATGGAATGTTATGCCTTTTGGTCTCATGAACGCCCCTGCCACTTTCGTTCGCATGATGCGTCGAATTCTGTCACATCGTTCGGATGTCATCGCATACTTAGATGACATCTGTCTCTTCAGTGATACCTGGGAAGATCACTATTTAGGGTTATATGACTTACTGTCCACTCTACGTGAGAATAATTTGACAGCAAAACCTTCTAAAGCTTTTGTTGGTTTTGGTGAAATCTCTTTCCTGGGTCATCGTGTTGGTCATGGTCTCTTGAAGACAGAAGACCACAATACTTCCAAAATACTGAACATCTCTGTTCCTAAAACGAAGAAACAAGTTAGGAGTCTCTTAGGTTTAATTCAATTTTATGGGAGATTTATTCCAAATTTATCTTCGATCATGGCACCTCTCTCAACATTGTTGAAGAAAGGTTCGCCTAATCTGGTCCGTTGGTCTGAAGAATGCCAATCTTCACTAGACCAAATCAAGAATATATTTTCTTCTCCTCCCATCTTAAGATTACCTACTCTTGATAGGACTTTTGTTCTTCGGAGTGATGCTTCATCCACTGGGATTGGAGCAGCACTGATGCAAGAATATGCAAATACTCTGCATCCTGTTATGTACATTTCTAGAAAACTAAATGCGGCAGAGAGGAACTACTCGGTTTTAGACCGTGAGTTGTTAGCGATGGTTTGGTCAATTCTAAAGCTACAAAGATTCCTCCTGGGCGCACATTTCATTCTAGAGACTGATCAGAAAGCTCTTACAGCTATTCAGACTAAGAATTTGAAGAGTTCGAGATCCACTCGATATGCTATAGCTCTTCAACCTTTTCACTTCACGGTACGAGCTATCCGTGGTGCGGATAATGTGATGGCTGACATTTTGTCTAGATGCCCACATGACTCCAACTAATACTTCTGTCCTATATTTCCATATATTACAGAGTCATAACACACCTATATTTCTACAATAGATTAGCACATCTGTACTTACTTTATATGTACACACTATCGTGCTTTGTTGTCATCTTCTTCTGTTCGTTTTTTAAGATGATAGAGGAGGACTGAGTAGTTAATATAAGGGCCGTTAGTTTACTAAACAGCCACAATTATTAATAATGTATTGTACCTTATGAAGCATATTAGTTATTAATTAGCATTATATTGCTTGTACTTTCTCAGAATGTCATTGTTGAGCTGAGGACTTACCTTACTAGTATCAAGCATGACGAGTTCTAGATTGTGTACTTACCCTCGGAATACCAGAGCATATGTCCTGGATCGTCATGTAGTTTAACTTTACTATGTACTTATGTCATTACATGTCAAAGAATGTACTATTTAAATTTTCCTATCAGATTTGTACATCCATTTTTAAAGACAATATTAGAGTATGCTGTTTAATGATGATTATAGTAACTTGCATACGTATATTGTGTTTACATGCTAACGTGATGTGTGTTGGTGACACCTCCCCGATGTGAATATTTTTTGAGACATATTTATTTTTCTGTTGAGGTATATCCTCACCAGACACTCTATATTTAGCCTCATGTTAGGCAATTTAATTAATTATCAGCGCATAATTCGTGCGTTTTGAGCCGCTTATCGCATGCTCTTTGATATTTAAAAAAAAAAAATATGTTCCACATTTTTTTTTATCGGGAGGAGGTGGTGATATGTTGCGTGATAAATTCTCGCAACATCGTTTTATTACAATATCTATTTTATAACGCAAGGGCAACAACTGCTTGAAATTTATAGTCACTTTTCTCGGTAAGCATTTGTCTTCTCGCGTTGGTATCGAATGCAGTTAAGTTTGAGCTGTGGTCATTTTGCGCTGGACTGCGAATGACTTGTCTTGCTTCTTGGTCGATCGGTTTCCGCCCACCACTAGTGGAGTGAGCGATTTGGAATGGCGAAAGAGATGCCTCGTTGAAGAGGGGATCTCCGCTATTTTTTGTTCTGTCAGGGATGTGTAGTCCTCTTAATGGATATTTCGTTTATTCGAGATAATACCTCTAGTGTTTCCCACATGTCGGGAGGCGTGATATTTCTGTGTATTTCCTGAAAGCAAGGTAAATTGACTTTTTCATTAACTCTATCGATTTTGGGTCGTGAGCGATTTCGATTCATAGCCTGTCTTCGAAAGTCGTCGTCACGAGATGTTTTCCCAGCTCACATGTCGCTGTATTGTACTGCATCGGTTGATGCATGTCCCAAGGACCATTACTTGCTACTTTGTTAAATGAACTAGGTTTGGAAAACCTTTATTATCTAGAGGATATTTTTGAGGACATTATTTATACTTCGGCAGACGTGTCTGTCTTGCTGAAGTCAGACTAAGGAGAGTGAACTGATCTCATACATCTGGTTATCTCCTGGCTGTTATAGAAAAGGATGGAGTTTTTCACCTGACTACATTTACAGCACTATGAAATATAACATGCATCTGACTCATCATTGTAATGCTGTCTACCGTCTATTGCTGTATTGAATGTTGCTGTGATAATGACTGTTTGATGTGCCTACATATTCGCGTAACCATTTTGTCACTGTGGCGTCCACAATAAATAATGAAGAAAAACGTCAACGGCTGTTACAAGAATCATTGACTTTATACGTCGTGAGTTTACTGACGTTCTATGTGGATTGCCCTGTTATTTTTGTATGAACATTGTTTGACTGAACACATCTGCACACTACACAAAACCAGACATGCGGATACCATCCATCATCATATGGCATCACGCATCAATGGCCAACGGACATTGTATCTAGGTTGAACGAAGCGAACGTCGCCAAAACGAGGCAAAAATTCCTAAAAGTAAAGGCATTTAGATCAGTTCTTATTTTCATTTCTCTCTTGTTTTTGTGCCTTTGTCCTGGCGAAGACCTTGTGATCGTGACGTAGCCGTATCTTTTTAAACTGTAACATTTCTGCTTCTTCTTCTTCTAACTTCTTCTTCTTCGTACACTGTCAGACGTCAACTTCAATATGTTCAAAGAAAGCAGTGGTCAACTTGGGGTTATTCCTATCTCCATACAGCTTTTCGACCTTCCTCTGTCTTGGATGGCTGTGCTTATTTTCCTTAATTGACTTGTCCATGTTTGTTGAAGTTTTTGTGGTTTTACATTTTTTTGTTACAGGATCGGATAACCAGCCCCATGCCCAAGCCTCCTTAGTCGCTTTCTACGACATGCATGGTAGGGAACAGTGTTACTATTCTTTGCTCCCCTTTCGGGCCCCGGTAACACACGGGTGAAACTGATAACAAGAACCAGACAAGTGCCAGTGGAACAAGAGATGAGAAGAAGACGATGGCGATGGATAGGACATACACTGAGGAAACGTGTTGATAGCATTACAAGGCAGTCCTTATTCTGGAACCCCCAGGGCAAGAGAGGCAGAGGTAGACCAAGAAGCACATGAAGAAGAGAGTTGGAAATAGAGGTGAAAATGATAAGGAGAACGTGGAAAGAACTTGAGATGATGGCACGTGACAGGAGGACTTTGCATGTGTTTGTTGAAGGCCTATGCTCCTTTGGGAGTGGAGGGTTATGAATGATGAATAAAGCTTTTCAAGGAATGGTACTCATGGCGGCCATATCTGCTTTCTCTGTTTCTCATTTGTCGGGCATCTTTGAAGAAGATGTTCCGTAGTCATTTTATCGGTGCCACAGTTACACTGATTGGTAGTTTCTATCTTTAGCTTGTTGAATACATGGTATCCCAATCTGTTGTGGCCTATGCGGAATCTGAAGATTACCATTTGTTCTCTTCTGCTGAGCTGATAATATGCATAATATTTGTGACCTGGATGCTCTGCTTCCCATTTCTTCCTGTATCTGCTTCTGATAAAACGCTTTGCCTCTTCGAAAGTTTTACTTGTATCAGGCTGGGGTAGCTTTCTACCTTCCTCTGTCAATCGTAAGACTTCACACTAACTGTTTTTGTTCAACTTACTGTAGGTGAAAGATTCACAAAACGTTTGTAAGAGCCGCCGATATCTACTTGGTAATGCCTCGTTAATTTGCTATATAAAGGTAAAGATAGTATCTTAGCAGATACTGGTCCACTGTAAATAATCAAGAAGTAAACACACACAAAATTCCAGTGTAAGTTGTCACCTTCATCAGTAATCAATTGTGCATGACAATGTGTATTTGAATACAGCACAAGATCACACTAAATATTCTAAATATAACAGACACTTTGGTTGAACAGGGTAGATCAAGATGGTGGATGAGCTGAGGCAAGTGAAGATTACTTCAAGCTAATCCGCTCTTCTCTTATTTTTTTACAAAACTAAGTAACAGTTACTGCCGTAGAGGAGTAAAGTTTTTAGACTTCACTATACTAGGTTTTCAGCTGTTTGAAGCAGGATAAACGGGTCCCTTTTGTCGAAGCTGTTGCCTTCCCTGACTCATGAGAAGGGTCAAGTACCCATCTATAGCTGGATAAACTACAGCGTGAAAACCCGGTAACTTTGCATGGAAATGCAAGCGCTCAAACAACTATAAAATAGTAGTTGATCCTCGTGCTACACAACCTTTCCTCTAATTTATTGTCTCATCTCTCGTCAATCACCTGACGATGAAGCACGACAAACAGCTGCAAAAACCTTGAAAGATAACAATTATAATCCTAAAGCAAAGACGTGTTACTTATGGATTCCTATTCGTCATAATTGCCAAAAATGAACAATAAAAAAAGCAACGAATTGAACAGCCTAATGGAAACAACAAATTCAACAAAGTGAAACTAAAGTGAGTGTCTGCACACTTTAAGATACATGAAACTAAGAAGGTAGCTACACTTGTCAAAGAAGGATGAAGCAACTTTCAAATTCATGATGGGATAATATGTGAAGAGAAGAATTAAATATAAGGTCAAAGAAATATGGCATAGAGAAACGTCAGATATCTACCTACCTATCTGTGTACCTACATACCCATCTATCTATCTATCTATCTATCTATCTATCTATCTATCTATCTATCTATCTATCTATCTATCTATCTATCTATCTATCTATCTATCTATCTATCTATCTATCTATCTATCTATCAATCAATCTATCTATCTATCTATCTATCTATCTATCTATCTATCTATCTATCTATCTATCTATCTATCCATCTTGTGACAGAATGGGGCGACCCTTCTCGATCTCTGTATCGCTACGGCAGTATCAGTTACGTTTTTGTACTGATTTTTATTGCGTGCTTTCAATTGTCGCACTTTCTTTCTTTCTCTTCTTTGTTTAGTAGATATTTTGTATTTTCCTTCTTACACCCCTCTCAGAGATAAGTCATCATTGTTAGCCGTCCCTCCCCTAAAGCTTTGCAAGAAGCGGCAGAGATAATATTATAGACAACCATGTTGGTTAATATCGGCAGCGGCCGACATCAGACATCAGCTTAACACTAAATCGCCCAGCGAATGTGTTTAATTGCTGATAAGGCCAGACTGCGCTCGTCGCCAAGCTGGTAATACGGGATGACACATTTTGACAGACAAGACTGACAGATTACTTTCGATAAAGTAAGATGTTACATATCACACACATAGCTGAGAGAGTTTACCAATGTGTTTGTGAGTTGGTACACAAGGCATCGGAGGTTTGATTGCCATATACGGGAGATGTGACCTTTGCTTCACGCGCAAAAGTATTCCATGTCGGAATATTTTGAAATTACCCCACCCAACATTTTTGTTTGAAATGATTAGAGCCATGAGCAGCTCCATAACAAACAGACGCGGGAGCAGGACAGGAATATACACTGACACGTTTCAGTGTTAAGACACTGTGAGACTCACGCTTGCCAAGACAAAACCAGACCCTGCCAGAGTGAAGCCTTGTATTCAGATTTCCATTTATCAGACCGGACGTTGTGGAACAATCTTAAAGGACTTACATAGCCCAGGAAAACTTTTCAATAAGGAAGGATGAGGAAACTGAAATACACGGAGTCATAGAGGGAATTCTCTTTCAAAAGTAACGACCCGGTTGAACACGTTTAAGAGGCATAATCAAGTGCCTGAACTTCATTCATCAGAGCAAAATGTCTGTGAGCCAGGATTGGCGTAAGCTGTCATTTTACATTCGATATTTTTCATTACTAACAAGTGAACTAATATGTATATATTACCATGTGAATATTAATATGTGAAAATAGCTAGTGGATGTCCAAGTCATTTGAGGCTGGCAACCTATAGTATAATAATAATAATAATAGCCCCTTCAGTCATAACTGACTATGGGAATGCGCCCCTGAGGTGGCAGCCCTCAGCTGCTTATTTTCCTGGTGCTCCTTTCGACGTTTTCTCCTCACCTCTGCTTCTTGTGTGAGCCTCTCTTCGCCCAATCTGAGGTGGTGCCGTAAATAGCATCGCCACTTATTGCGATCGGCAGCTTCATCCTCCCATGTTGCTGGATCCATGTCCAGTGCCCTCATATCTCTCTTGCACACATCTTTGAACCTCAGCTGTGGTCGCCCAACTGTTCTCTTGCCATCTGCTAATTGTCCGTAGAAGATATCTTTTGGGATGCGACCATCTTCCATGCGGCGAACATGGCCAAGCCAGCGAAGTCTGCGCTGTCTAAGCAGCGTATACATACTTTGAAGGCCAGCACGTGACAACACCTCGACATTTGTCACTTTATCTTTCCACGAGATGCCGAGGATGCGGCGTAGACACCGCAAATGGAAGGTATTGAGCCTTCTTTCTTGCTTAGCATAGGTCGTCCAGGTCTCGCTGCCATATAGGAGTGTGCTGGTGACGCAGGCATTATATACCGCAGCTTTGGTCTTCATTGTGAGTTTAGAGTTTCCCCAAACACGCGATGTGAGGCGGGCAAAGGTAGCTGCAGCTTTGCCAATGCGGCTGTCGATTTCTGTATCCAGTGAGAGTTTGTCATTGATGGTAGACCCTAGGTATGTGAAGTGGTGCACCACTGCCAATTCATAGTTATCGATAGTGATAACTGGTGCAGCACCCACATCCTGACTCAGCACATTCGTTTTCTTTAGACTTATTGTGAGGCCAAAGTCCTTGCATGCTTTAGTGAAGCGATTCATCAAGCTCTGAAGCTCCTGTTGGCTTTGAGTGACGACTGCAGCATCATCAGCGAACAACAAGTCTCTTATAGTGACCCTTCTGATTTTTGTTTTTGCCTTCAGCCTTGAAAGATTAAACAGACGGCCATCTGACCTAGTGTGAAGGCATATTCCTTCAGTTGCATCTCTGAATGCATGTTTCAAGAGTAAGGCAAAGAAGATTCCGAAGAGGGTCGGAGCCAGAACACAGCCTTGTTTAACGCCACTTCGTATATCAAAGGGCTGTGACGTGCTTCCAGCATATTGGACTGTTCCCTTCATGTCGTCATGGAATGACTTTATCATTTCCAGCATTTTAGAAGGGCAGCCTATTTTCAGGAGGATTTTAAAGAGTCCATCCCTACTAACCAGGTCGAATGCTTTTGTGAGGTCTATAAAGGCGATATATAATGGTCTTTTCTGCTCTCTTGATTTTTCCTGAAGCTGGCGGAGAGAGAAGATCATGTCTGTTGTTGATCTGCCAGCTCGGAATCCACACTGTGCCTCTGGATATATGCGCTCAGCTAACTTGTGTAGTCGCATTAAGATGACTTTGGCAAAAACCTTACCAACAATACTAAGAAGAGAGATGCCTCTGTAGTTATTGCAATCACTTCTGTCTCCTTTATTTTTATACAGTGTTACAATCTTGGCATCTCGCATGTCTTGAGGAATAGTTGTCTCTTCCCAGCACTGGCACAGCATCCTATGCAGGGGATGTAATAGCGTGCTCTTACAGCATTTGATTAAATCAGGAGGAATCCCATCACTGCCTGGTGCTTTGCCAGAGGCCAAGCTATCAATGGCCTTACTGAGTTCCTCTAATGTTGGTTCGGCATCCAGCTCCTCCATAGTTGGCAGACTATTGACAGCATCAAGGGCTGCAGGCGTAACGGTATTGTCTCTAGCGTAAAGCTCAGAGTAGTGCTCGACCCACCTCTCCATCTGCTTACCCTTATCGGTTAGCTTCTCTCCGCTGATGGTTTTTAGCGGTGCCGTCTTACTTTTATGGGGGCCAAGTGCTTTCTTTATACCGTCATACATTTGTCTAATGTTGCCTGTTTGCGCTGCGATCTGGATGCTCTCACTGAGCTGGAGCCAATAGTCATTTGCACAGCGTCGAGCAGTTTGTTGAACTTTGCTTCTCGTAGCCCTCAGGATCTGTAGGGTTCTGGCACTCGGTGAACGTTTGTATTCATTCATAGCACTGCGCTTAGCTTCAATAACAGGTGCCATCACATCTGATGAAGCGTCAAACCAGTCATTTGACTTTGCTGTTTTCTTACCAAAGGTGGCAAGTGCAGTACTTTGAATGGAGTTCCGTAGATGCTCCCAGTTCTCTGTAATAGTATCACCATGCTGAGGGCTACTGAGCACTTTCTTGAAGGTCTCAGTGAATTGAGCGATCATGAAAGGGTCTGACATCTTGCTGGTATCAATGCGTGGTTTCCCTTCATGTCTGACACGATAGAGTTTTCTTGGTTGTGCTCTGATTTTGCAGCAAACCAAGGAGTGATCTGTGTCACAGTCTGCACTATGGTACGAGCGCGTGGAGAGCACAGACCTGAGGAGTGGCCTTCTGACGAGAATCAGGTCAAGTTGGTGCCAGTGCTTGGATCGTGGGTGTCTCCATGACACCTTATGCTGGGGTTTTGTCTGAAAGTAGGTGTTGGTCACGCAGAGGTCATGGTGGACGCACAACTCTAAGAGCCGTTGTCCATTTTCATTCATCTTGCCAATACCAAACCTGCCCAGACATGAAGGCCATGAAACATTATCGGCACCCACTCTAGCGTTAAAGTCACCAAGGAGAACAAGCTGTTCTTGCCTAGGTATGCTTTTGATTACTGCTGCTAGATTCTCGTAGAACTCATCTTTAGCTTCTGAGGCAGAGTACAGAGTAGGAGCATACACACTGACAAGGGTGATGGGACCTGTGCTAGTTTGCAGGCGGAGCGTTAACAGGCGTTCTGATCCATTCTCGCCTGGTTCAACCATTTTAGTTAGCGATTTTTTGACCGCAAAACCTACTCCGTGTTCTCTAGCTTTATTAAGATCTTTTCCTTGCCAATAAAATGTGTAGTCCTTCTCGCTCACCGTTCCAGAGCCCGCCAGGCGCGTTTCCTGAAGTGCAGCTATATCCACCTGAAGTCGTTTAAGCTCATCATTAATTATGGCTGTCTTCCTTACATCGTTTACATCCTGTAGGTTTTCGGATAGTCCAGTCAACATAGTCCGGACGTTCCAGCATCCCAATCTGAGAGTTTGCTTATTTCTATTTTTTCGATAATTGCTTGGTGCAAAATTTTCTGTCCACAGTTCGGGTTTGACCCTAATCCCCATGCACCCAATGGGGAAAGCAGACAGTGGCGGGACAACACCTTATTGACTGGGGGCTGCCCAGCTTGAAGCGGGCGGTAGCTGTCCAGTGAGATCCTAGAACCTCTCCCACTGTCGGAAGTAGCCCCTGGCGCCATGCCCTACGCCAATTGGGCAAAATGCTTATAACCGGTAACTGCTACTTCCCGTGTTTTGCCGACACCTATAGGGTGAAGCTGGAGTGTCCTCTCCAGGGCGCGAGCTTGGGCACAGTTATATGGAGATCAAGCTGTTGCCCATGCAGCATGTTCCCCCTCTCCACACAGCCGGTAGATCCAAAGGAACGGCAGTAGCCGATACAGTTTGGTACCAGCCATGTCGCAGGAGTTGCCAGAATAATGTCGAATCGACATTAGACTGCCTTAGGGATTCCGACTCCGGATTTATCCTCAGGGTTTACTCCCGAAACCTATAGTATAGAATGATGATTTCATGAACCACAACGGCTAAGGCTGGTGACTGCTTTATTGCAAGCTCCTTACAGAGAACTAAAAGCATAGGTAGTCCCAAGTTCCATATGGAGCAGGGAGGGAAAGATGAAAGATATGATGTACATTCTAAGTATAATACTTACAGTTTCAAACCAGTGTAAAAGTCTATGTAAACAAATTCACTTTAAAGTTAATGAAAGTTTCAAACTTTTCAGTGTAAATGTAAATGAAAACAGATTCAGTTTATATTGTGAACACTTTTCAACAGTGGAGATGTAAATGTAAACACATTCTATCTGTACTATTAACCTTTTCATTTTATGCAAAATAAGGATAAAGCTATTCAATTTAAATGTAAAGAAAGTTTCTATCAAGGGATTAAGTTTAATTCTCATCGAGGGTAAATTCTGAGATAGATAGGATTGTAGAATAGGAGAAAGAGGACACATAAGTATGTGTCGGGAAACGCAATACTCAGGAGAGCGTTTCGTTTCTATTCATTTACCATAGTTGTTGGTGGTGGCACCAGTGAGGGTACTAATTTCTGGAACAAAGTGAGGGTAGAAGTGGACTGACGTAAAAACGCGGGACCAGCTTGGCAGTTACTCCTTGATTGTTCTGGGAACGTGCTGCACCTTTAAGCTTAACCAGAGACGTGAGAACGCCAGTGACCTATCTGCACAGAACCCATCAGCGGGAGCAGAACCTACTATTGGCAGCTAAGTGACACCAATAAGCTGCCAAAGTGAACTTTTTTCATAAAACCTACTATCATTCAATGATGAACATTTTCATTTAAACTATTCAATTACTTTAACCCTTGTTAAAACTAAATGATTATTATATCTGTTATTTGTAATTATACAAATTTAACTTTGATTTAATCATTTTAAATGTACTTCATGTTTGTCTCAGTCAATTTTCTAAACACACTCTAAACAGAGCTATACCAGAATAATAAGAATTCCACTGAGTAAATCAGGGTGGAGGCTTGAGGAGCTAAAAATAATAATTGGTTAATCCTTCACAAAAGTTGTCGGCAGATCGTAGAATTAACGTGCTCAGCCAATGCAGCATTGTTTTCGCTTTTGTGAATATCTTGTGGACAGTCCCTCGGGGCAGAAGCGTCATTACCCTTCTTTCTACATCTCTGCCAAGAGTAATCTTGTGCGAAGGTAGACACTTTTGACGACCCACTTTAGATACTCTTGAGTTTTAGCCACTGTTGGACCACTACTGCAAAGCAGGGGAGGCAATACCGTCACACATCTATACATCTATCCTTCCATCCATCCATCCATCCATCCATCCATCCATCCATCCATCCATGTATCTATCTATCTATCTATCTATCTATCTATCTATCTATCTATCTATCTATCTATCTATCATCTATCTATCTGTATGCCTATCAGTCTTTCATTGTATCTATCTATCTATCTGACTATCTCTCCGTGTGTGTATGTATGTGTTTCTCTCTGCTACGGTACAGCTTCTGTGACTCCAATCTTCAAGAACATTTTTATAAGAAATTCTCATCTTTAACGCTGTCAAGAAAGGTCGTTGCTGTTGGCTTTAATGCCGGACATCACGTACAACGGTGGGCCTTCCAAAACGCTCTTCACTTTTCATAAACTGACACAGGTCGCACAATGTTAAATCTGAGAAATTGATGGATGATTCAGTTTCGCTCTCTTCCCCACCCCTCCTTTTCAGTCAAACATTATTGGGAAACGCAGCGCCAATTCATACAAAATACAATATTAGCGTCATGACAGAAGAAGCGCCAAACGCCTATCACTAGCTCTGCCTTATATTCACGGAAATCCATACATAACCGATGTATTTATTTATTTATTTGGAGGATATCGATTTTCTTTTTCTTTACTTGAACGATAAGATAATTGTTCAAGCCAAATGGCAATAATAATGTCATAGAGTAAACAAACGGTGTAATTATGAAATATTAGACATGATACGCTCATGGAAAAAAAGTAAGGGTGAAAAAAAAACTTGGCTTTGACTTTGTGCTAAACGTTTCTATTTATAACTCGCTTCGCTTTGGTAGCCAACATTTAGTTAACATAATTGGATCATTCACCACATTTAGCCAATAAAGAGTTTAGCTATTCCCAGAAGTAAGGCCGCTTTAAGGAATACATAATTTCATTCACTGCTGACGTTCAGAGAAGTGAACCTACCATCCAGAAGTGACCTGCTGAATACGAGTTTCAGTAATAAACTTGTAATTTATTCTTCTATTTCACTTCTGGATCCTTATAAATCACGTGTCCTTTTATCGCACGTCCTGGTAAGACTGTCTCTTTTATCTGTTAGCGTTCACCAACTTGCTGTTCGAATGTGCGTGACATTCTAGTGTTTAAACGCCGTAGTTTATTCAGTAAAGATTTTAATGGGAACTTTCAATAACTTGATGTTTTGTTTTTTTTGGTTTGTTTTTTTTTTAAATTGGACGAAAGCGGAGTAACAACAGATTAGCTTCATTTGCCTCTGTGATTTCACCATCTCGGCAGAAAGCCAAACTCCGTTCAGCCTAATTTTCGGTTATAATTAGAATATTTAGTGTAAATTTGTCCATTGTGTGTTTTATTTAAATCATAATGTTATTGTTAATCAGAATCGACCTCACTGCACTCCGGGCAAACCCAAAGGTGCTCGATCTCCTCCAGCAAATGTCGAAGAGTATGAATTCTAACTGTACCTGTAGCACGCTGGTTGTACATACGACGAATGCATCCTCTCTCACGTCCATCTCTGCTAGTCCCACGTTTGATGTCAAACTCAAACAGTCTCAGCCTTGTTGATTTATCCATTGCAGTGTCATTATCTAGCAGGCGTTGCCCTTAGTATCTCTCCCTTATCCATGTCCAGTGTCCCCACTATGGGTGCTCTCGAGGCCAGTCTGTCAGCTCTCTCATTGCCACGTACCCCTGTATGGCCATCATAATGTTATTTACAACAATCCATTGTACTTGGTTAAAGCTATTTACATCGGGATTTTTTGTTTGCATATTTCTTGACTATTTTCAGTTTAACCATTTTGTTGTTGGGAGATTTCACTTGATAGTGTTTTTAATCTTATTTGCGTATGTTTTTCTTTTTAGTATTAATTGTAAAGGGTTCTGTTTGTATTTTTTAATGAATTTCTTCTTCTAATTTATGATGCCTTTATTTTTGTTTATTAGTGTTAGATAATTTTGAAAATTTACGGCTTGTTACTTTCTTAAATAATATTACTGTCATTATTATTAGTATTATTATTATTACAACTTGTTCATGAAGAGAGACGTTGAGTATTCTTCAAACAGTGCACATGGGGGTAGGGTATACCCGGAGTAGAACGGTTTCAAAGCATCTTTAATCCTGTGTGGTGAAAATGGGTACACAAAGATGCTGGGATTTGTCGGCACCCTGCATCCGGCGTGACCTGGGAGGTAGCTGATTGTGAAGAATCCTAACCCTCGTGTCAGTCCACGAGCCCCGCATGTTGCTTCCAACATCGACCTTTTCAACATTAAGTGGCTGTCATTCTATTTGTCCTTGTTCATAATTTTACATTTCCTGTGCTTCATGTACCGGTACTTTGTATTTTGTTTTCGAATTAAGCTCCCGCGTTTGGGGTTGAGAGGATCAGCCCTTTTTATGAAGATGTTTGCTGACGTAAATTATAGTATTCTATATTTATTTTCTCCTTTTTTTTTAACCAGGAATTCCATCAAGCTCATCATACGGAGCTGTTATCGAACCAATCATCACAACGCTTCCACTACCCACCTTGAACTCCACTTCAAGTGCAACATCCAATCAAAATATGGAACAACGATCTCTGATTGGATCACCCACAAACAGCAATTCGCCATCGGCACCTTCCGTTAACATTACAATAGCTGTTAGCACATAACCCCTCCTACTCTTGTCATAATTTATACAAACTTCGCCTCTGTCAAAGGTTCACACTTATTTTTTTGTGATAAATTGAGTTTTGCCTTTACGATGTTGATTATTATAAATAACCAGCACAATTCAATTTATCAACATATCACGACATTTTGTTACACCTTGAGCATATAGAATAGAGAGGTTCAGTCAATGATGTTTTATCCCACTCAGAGTACGTTACCAAACACGAAACGCCATCAATCACATATTATTTGCTGATTTGTGTTTGTCTTATTATTGATAAGATATGAAAGGTCTGAGTAAGCAGTGACAGCAAAGCTAACTTTAGCAGTAGTAGACCAATTCAGACTGCAAAGAAGAAAAATTATCATGTTTTGACACTAAAAATAATTCAAATCTAGCTTAATAATAATAATCTTCAAATTAGTTGTCAAGGCAGTCATATTGTATGGCTGTGAGGCATGGAGAACAACAAAAGTGACCGCCGAGAAATAACAGATTCCATACATGAGTGCTTGCGTAGCAAAGAAGGATCGAAATGGCATCACAAGAACATCAATGTGTAACTGATAACAAGAACCAGACAGGGGCCAGTAGAACAGGAAGTAAGAAGAAGACGCTGTTTCGGATAGGACACACAATGAGGAAAACTGTTAATAACATTACAAGGCAGACCCTGTTCTGGAAATCCCATTGTGAGAGAGGTAGAGGAAGATTTTAAAAAACACATGGTGAAGAGAACTGGAGACGGATATGAAAGGGAACAAGAAGAATGTAGAGACATTGAACGGATGGCACTGGACAAGAAGGCTTGACATGAATTTGTTGAAGCTCTCTTGTCCTCAGGGAGCTTAAGGCAACTGATAATAAAAGCGATAATTTGACACTAACTATTCATATTTATCTTTATCCATATATAAATATACTACTCAGCTTATGCTACTGTATACATACTATTTACTGGCACGCGTAACTGGAGAACACAAGCAATGATGTATTCATATTAGTGGAGATTCTATTATTAATTCATATTCTCTGTAAACCATAGACGAAAAAGGGCAAGCGCTGTTTACTCGAAGTATTACAGTATAAGCCACAATCTGTGTCTAATGATAGTGTATGGAAAAACCATGGCTAACGTAAGCTATAACAATGACTAATTTCCATACTGATTCTGGGTTAGTGAGGGAACAATCACGTTATGATAATGCAAACCACTTTTCATTCCTACTTGTTCACATACAGAGAGAGAAAATGAAATAATTTGGTTGCCTCATTAGAATGCAGTCCGTTCCCTCTGACGTCATCAGCTTTCGGACACAAATACTTACGTGGCAGGCACTTGTAAGATAGAAAAAAAATACCACTAGACAACAGAAAAGTAACAAGTGATTGGCTCAACCGGGAATCGATCCAGGGATCGTCAGAACAGCGCCATCGCCTCGCTGTGGTAGTGAATCGTGACTAGACACATTCAGCAGCAGACCTGGCTCCAGGGTAAGAAACTTCCAGGAAGGAATGTTTTTAGACGTTATTAGCACAAATCAACAGTATACGTGATTTCACGCCGGTCAGGCCAACACAGTTTACATTAGACAACAAAAAGCATTCCAAGCAGCGCTGAACAGGACAAACTGGAAGATAAAAATAGAAACAAAGCTAAGCCGACGTTTGAATAATAGTGTGTAGAATAAATTATCTCTGCTAATATATTGTAACAAATATGTTAATTGACTCTAGATACAGAAAACATTTGTGGTGTGTATATAACCGACTAGGTTAAACAGGACGCGCCTCGCCAAAACGAGGCAAAATGTTTTCATACACACAAAAAAAGGTGCGGACTGAAACGGTCGGGCAGTTGCTGAAGACCTACGGCTGTAGGGGTGCCCAGTCTCCCCTAGCCTCCATTTAACTTCAACTTTCAAGCAAACAACCCCTTATTCCCTGGCGGCCTAGGTCATTCAGTCCACTTCTGGTACTAAGGCAGAAAAAAAAAAAACATTTCTTCTACTCTTAGTAATTTATGCCCATTTTTTGCACGACCAGAAATAAGTTCGGTTTTTAAACTGTGCATGGAGAGAAATCTGGTACGACTGTTAATATTTTGAAACGAATGTCAAATTATCAAACCATGCACTGTAGTTGTTTTCAGCCAACTTTCACTCTTTGTATAAATGTATATGTTTACTAATCACCATCTAGTTCAACAAATATACTGCCATCGAACACACGAACCCTTTGGGGGTTTCTAGCTCAACCAAACCAGCTTCCTTTATGTATATTTGATGTCTTTATCTAAGAGATCCTTGATGTCTTCCATCTTTGTTTCTTCTGTTAGTTGCAGTTGCTTGTAATTGTCCTGTCTTAGAAAACTTGATTATTTCGTATGTACAATGTGGGTATCTGATTTCAATTACATTTTATTCATTACTTAGTCTGTAACTATGTTTTAATCTCTTTTGTTTTTTTAACTGTTTATAATTTATGACAATCATAATACACGATCGAATTATGTATGTTAAAGGTACTGCAGTAAAATGGGTACTGAAATAATGGTAAAATAGCAACATAAATAACATAATGTTCTTATATATATATATATATATATATATATATATATATATATATATATATATATATATATATATATATATATATATATCTCCCATTTTACTTAGCAAGTGTTTGTTGAAGCCTATTCTCCCTGGGGAGCTAAAGGGTATTAATTGATTGATATACCATTGTGTTTAATTCCTTTACAGACTGACCAGTGCGAAGGCGCAAGAAATAAAAATGTCAATGGTCGAATAGACACATGTAATAATCATCATCATCATTTTACTGTACGCTCATTATAGAACGTTCAACCACAACAGTAGCTGGTCACCTTGAAAGATGCCAATAGTAAGATGTCACGTGCTCGTGTAGATATGATTTATGTTGTTGTTTGTTTTACATGTTGAGATTGCCAGCCCTATGCACATCCTTATATTAGTCGCCTTGTACGACATGCCTGAGAGTGTAGTAGTCCCATTCTTTCGTTGTCTCTCCCGAGACCCCCGGTAACTCCACCCATGTACGAGTATATACACACATACAATTTTAACTGACATGTCTTGCACCTTCCAAAAACAAACAAAAAAGCAGAATTAATTATCCAACATGGAGATAAGCGTAAACAAGAGACAAAAACAAAACAGTAATATTAGCGTACATTTTTGGAACCAGCAAGAAAAGCACTAGCAAATCTCTTACAGGAAAATCAGTGCCTGATATTGGGTACCGATCTCAGCAGACTTGTCTATTACATGGGTGCTCTTGCAAACCACCAGTGAGATCAATGTCCCGCGAATATTAATTGTGATAATGTTAATGATATTAGCAGCACGTTTCCTCGGAGCAGTAATTCATCATGGTAAATGTACTTTAGCGTGGACCGTAAATTCTGAGCAATCAGTATTGTATATCTGGACTCGTTTTTCGACGTGTAACCTACACCACCATTGTTTTGTGTAACCTCTTAAGGCCCAAGACAGGAATGCTGAATTGTATACTTTATTTTTTGGTTTAAAACATAATGTTTATTTTAAGATAAAATCAACCTGCAAACTGTTCAGCAACTTATGAAAAGATCCAATGAGCATTTGATATATGTTTTATTTTAAACTTTAATATACAGTCATTGACTAATCATGTAACGGATGCTGGGCCTTGAACGATTTATACAGGGTGTCCCAAAAGTCCTTGTGCAGCTTTAAACTTTCTTAACGTAAAGCTGTACACGACCTTTTGGACACCTGTATATTAAACAAAGGTAGAGGTTGTCCCATAGCAGATACTGCCGTAGGGGAGTGAAGTGTTGGAGACTTCACTTTACTAGGTCCAGCATATAGAGATGGGGTGATTAGTTCCCTTCACCGCTGCCTTCTCCTTTCCCAACTCAAAAGCAAAGTCAGGTATCATTTACAGCTGGAGAGTGAAGCGTGTCGATACCATGAATCAAACCTGGCACCGTTGCCGCCAGAGATCAGCGCTCTAACCAGACTGTCAATCTAACGCTGTATATACATACATATAAAACACTATTGCTGTTTGATTTTCCTACCTCCTAAAACAAAGCGGGACAGTATAAAGGACGGTGCAATGTGTTAGCATCACTATCATCATCATAATTTCTCTTTCTGACCCTTTTGGAGCTTGCAGCCCCTATTTCAGCTGGTCCACTTGCAGGAAGCCTTCAACAAAACATTCACGTTTTCCTGCAGCAGTGATTTATGTAGTAAGTTGTTTTACACGATGAGATTGTCAGCACCATACAACAACCCATATTAGTTGCCTCTGGAAATATACCTGAGAGAGCTACTTAGTCGTTCCCCTTCTACCGTGAGGTGTAGAGGTTTGGAAGAGAGAGCGCCAGACTATCCTATCGCCTGAGATAGTTGCAGTTTTATTCTTTCTTATTCCATTCCAAGATATCCCGGGGCTAGGCCCCTAAAAGTCACAGGGAAACTAGGACCCTCAAAGTCATCCAGAGACTATTCCCCTCAAAGACACCCAGAAACTAGGCCCCTCAAAGTCACCCAAGGACTATGCCCCCAAATTCGCCCACGGACTATGCCCCACAACGTCACCTAGGGACTAAGTCCTCAAAATCACCCAGGGGCTATGCTCCTCAAAGTCGCCCACTGACTCTATCCTTCAGTCACACATGGACTATGCTCCTCAAAGTCACCTAGGGACTAGTTCCCTCAAAGTCACACATGGACTATACCTCTCAAAGTCTAAAAGGGACTATGCTCCTCAAAGTCACCTAGAGACTAGTTCCCTCAAAGTCACACATGGACTATGCCTCTCAAAGTCTAAAAGGGACTATGCTCCTCAAAGTCACCTATGCGACTATGCCGCTCAAAGTCACTCAGGGTCCACAACCCGCATAAACACCTAGGGACCTAGTCCTCCAATATACACCCAGGAACTATTCCCCTTAAACACACCCACAGATTAGACCCCTCATAGACAGCCAGGGACTAAAAAAATAAGAATTGACAGAAATAATTCATAAGCGAATTAAAGAAATACTGCACTTTGTTTTTGGCAAGTAACAGACACATAGTAATTAAACATCAAATCTAAATTAAGCAGAAAAAAAAGAATTAGTTCTACACTATATTGCTTGTCCATCTTGACCATGTAATTTTGAAAGCTTCTCATACTCGCATCATCACGTGACTGGTAAAGCTTCGTATTTTTGTTTTTGTTTTCAATGTTATGTTTTAAAAATATATGTTAAAAACCCTCTTTCTACTTATATATTCTTGTTTTTAATGAACACGATAACTAGTAATAGATAAAGAGAATTGATCATGTTTTTTAATTATTTGTATATGACAAAATAATACTTTAATTGTTAATGTCTTTTTCTCTTACATTAATTTCATTATGCCTTATAAATGTGTTCAACTTAAGTACTTGTTTAATGTTATCTGTTTTTATTCTGCAGATTCTTTTTTTTAAGTGGGGTGGTGGTTGTCAGTACTTTGATTCATTGTTGCCTTGCTCCAGTTTCTGTTTGCTCACTAATTTGTTCGTTGAAATCATATCTTTAATAGAAATGATGCAAATTGAGATAAAACAGCGGAAATACGTAGGATATGACAATGTTTTCAGTTATATAGTAACCGGAACCGAAACTTAGGCCCATACTGGAAAGATGAAAGTTATCTCACTTTGAATGTATCTTTCTTTACTGTAGGTGTGTGGTGTATGCGTGCGTGTGTATATATATATATATATATATATATATATATATATATATATATATATATATATATATATATATATATATATATATATATATATATATATGTGTGTGTGTGTGTGTTTTTAATTGCCTGGAATCCCTTATACATCTCATTCTAGCTGCGTGCGATGAAGTCCCTTGGACAGTGTGGATTATAATTGTGGCCGTGTACGGACTGTGATGATGATGGCTTGTCTATTATTTCCTATTTCTATTTTTGGATCGTATAGGTTTCGTATCTTTACCCTAGCATCAGGCAGTTGTTGTATGGTGATAAGAAAACGTCTTTCTCTCAGACGATAACGTTTCTCATACCAACAATTGATGAATGATTTCACGCTGACAGCAGTAAACATTCAACGTCGAACTTTATTTACATAAGTCAGAAAAAACTTTTAAAATGATATGCCCAATCTTTCACTTGAGGTTGGCAGACTTGTACAGCAAAAATTCAGTAGGAAAAATCTCAGTGTCACTCTATCTTTCTCTCTTACCTCAATTATCATACTGTCTCTAGTGGTTGTTGTGGTCATAGCTTGAAAACCACTGTTGTTGGCATTCTATCTGCCATCTAATTCTTCCTATGTAAACCTTGTCTCTCTTATGTGCTGACATTTTTCCTAGTTCTACTTGGTGTATCTTAAGGAAACTGGCCTCACCGCCAGGAATGGAAATTTACCAAGTCTATCTTGTACTAGCTAGCCTGTTAGCTTGTCTACTGTACTTCACTATTAGTTATGGACTCATAATGTTCAACGTACCTGGTTTGTTTCGAAATACACACACTTTCTCTCACTGGGAACACAGGCATCTTGTCCTCGAAATAAATGACAAACTGTCGTACACAAAAATGTGGCAAGAAATGCGTCTGGGCGATAGTCACTATTCTACCACCGTATAATCAACCAAAACATTTATTGGCTTATCGACCCGATGTAACTCCCATTCTCTACCACTTCTAGATACTAATTCTATCACAATTTAAAGCAAAACTTGCTGTTAACGCTTTAGCATCTCGGATCTGACTGACTTAGTCTATAACTTCGATTTACAATAACGACTACTTTCGAACATTCTAGAACAACTTTGTCTCACAAACAACTCACCCGAACACGTGAATTTACGATCATGTTGCCGAGCTCATCCAGAACCAAATAAAAACACAACATTAGAATCCTCGACCAAGGCTATACAAACAAAATACTGCAATCAAGGGACGTAAGCATTACTCTTGACCCCCCTCTTCTCGTTCTATCGATTGTTCCCCTTAGACTATAAATTATAAGTCAGTTAATCTCAATCATAAAAGTCAATCTCATAAAAAATAAATCTACTCGAATTTTCCTCTTAACTACTCTACCGGTTATATAATCGCCAGCGTCTATCGCTAGGCCGACCGTAATGTTTAATATCGAAATGCATTATTTAAAATAAAATTTAAATTTAAATTAAGGAAAAAAAATTAAAAGATAAAAAAAAATTAAACAGAAACATTTCAAATTTAAAAAATATTTGTTATCATGAACCTTTTTACTTTCAGAGATGTTTATGTTATTCCTTCTTCAAGGCAGTGATTGCCCATCAGTAATTCAACATGAATAAAGAAAGAAACATTACCTTCAATGCTATTTTAAATACATACATGTATAATGTTTTCGTAAAATGCTGCATTGAACATAACTTCCGGAAATTATAGTGTGACCCAACTCGGTAGCATGAACTGAGTCTATTTAATAGAACACACAGCACTGCCTGGTGGGGAAAGAGGGGATACTCATCAGGAAATCTCGCACCACCTTGAAAAATCACTAGGGCCGACTCTGCTTATCGCTACATTACTGTTGCCTGGCGTCCTTCGTACACCGATTTTCAAGGCCTAAAAGCTAGGTCTACAAGTAGGGCCTACAGGTAGTCGTTGTTCTATAAATTGTGAATAGTTTATCTACGTACAATATGACAGATATGTTGTTGTTGTTTAACTAGGGCTGCTGAGCTTCTCATTCTTTTGCAAAAAATATAAATAAACAAATAAAAAGGTATCATATCAGTTTTACAAATTAACGGTACACAAGAAACACGGGACGTTTCGGGTTTCACCCTTCGTCAGCCACAGTTACAAATAAACAACAAGGACAAGAAATATAGACAGGTTAAAGAAATATGCTATAGACACTTCACAACACGTAATGTGAATATAATTATATATTTGAAATATAACAACACAGGTGAAGAGCAATAATAAAGAAAGGAAAATACAAAAACCGAAAAAATATAATGACAATTAATTCAACAATCAACGAAAATCAAACGCAGAAGATGGAATAACAAAAAACAAGCCCTGATATGACACTATCGGCCAAAGATACGAGAAGCGGTAAATACAATGGTGACAGGAATCACAAATAAACGTGTTGTCATAAAAGTGCATAAATGGGACAGGAAACGAAACACTTACAAAAGAAAGATCGTGAAAAAGAGATGGATGAAATAAAGAAGTCTAAAACAGTGGAAAGCCAATAAATAACAGAGTTAAGCAAAACAATGTTGCTCATTTAAACCAGGAGGAGAAAGACAGCCCATTTCGAAAATGAGACGATTCTCTAGAGAAAAGCGAAAAACGATCATCGCAAAAGCAGGCTCTTAAACCAGTCACTTTACACTCTTTCTTTTGCAACCAATACCAAGTTGATTGATTTGGTTTGATTTTGATGGACCATCTTCATTACACACGGACAACTCCATCAGTGATCCAATCACCTCCCTTAGATCACACAAGGAGGATGTCAGCACAGTGCATGAACTCTGTAGCACCTGCGAGGATCCCAATGTGTGTATACAGGAATCACACATTCTATAAATATTTTTTTGGTGGGTAGATTTCCCTAATTTTGTAATTTTTTCCTGGGCAGCCGCCTATTTGGCCTACTCTTTACGATTTCCAACTGCCAAGGGATTTTTAACGTGCGCAGCTTGCAAACGGGACCTCCAGTTTTTTGCCGCCCTTATCCGAGAATGCTACTCAGTTGGAAAAGAGCACCATACTCTGCTCGTGAGTTAGGGAAAGAAAAAGCAGTGAGGACGGGAACCGGTCATCCCATCTCTCGATATTGAACGTAGTATAGTGAAGCCTCTAACTCTTCACTCCCCTACGGCATTATCTTCTTTGAGACTACCATTAACTATAGTCTCTAGAATGTGTTTTCTAATGCCCACGATATATGGGCACCTGTTTCGTTGTTTCCGTATTCAAATAATGTACAACGAAACTCTTCCAAATAAATATACATAACTTGCCCTGGTTGAAAGATGATGTGATGGTTGTTACAATATCACGATTTCTATTTCGTGGAAAAAGATTTTTTTTTTTTTATTTACCGGTGAGAGGGGAGTAAATTGACTTCCCCATTTTGCACTCCATTATCTTCAAGTAAACAACTCCTGAATTGTAGTTACCGTAATTATGAACAACGAAACGGAAAAATATATCCTTTTTACATAATAGATTTACTTTTAATGTTTTTTTTTTTTAATAACTGTCAAAGGCATTGCACTTGAAGTTACAAAATAATTCATAAACACACAAAAATAGTGGTGTAGTAAAACGAAATTAAATTATTACACTACAAGACACATTTAAGCTGCATCATTGAAACTAACTATAATCATAACACGTGTGATGATCGACATTAAAAATCTTCTTCAGAAGCACAGAAGCAGTGGCACGAAAAGTATAGAAGCTTCATATATGAGGAGCTATGAGGCTTTTCAAGCTGTATGAATAAGTACATGGTGGAGGCACTTTTACATACTTACCTGCTGCTTAATATAAATGGGGAACATTCCAGAAATTTTGTCACCAAAAAGCAACTGAGGCAGGAACATTTTTTTTTCCAAAAAAAAAAAAAAAAAAAAAAACACACACATCTGCTGTCTTAAAGTATATTGGGAAAAAATGCGTGTTGTTTCAAACGGCGCTCAATTCAGTTCCCCGGCGAAAACACGGACTGACAAAGATTGCAATTTTGTTGCGGAAAATGTGTTACTAACGTGACGGATTGATCAGTAAGACAATTAGGAGGTTTAATTACATTTTGTCCATTAGATTAAATACCATTGTAATTTCAGTATTATTGACATTGATGTAAAAAAAAGTATATTGATGTAAAAAATAGTATATTGATGTAAAATATAGTATATTGATGTAAAAAATAGTATATTGTTGTAAAAAATAGCATATTGATGTAAAAAATAGTATATTGATGTAAAAAATAGTAAATGCAGACACAAACGTAATATATTAATTTCGTCCAACTTATTTCAGACATAGACAAATTAGTTACAAGAACTGCGACACGAAAGGCGTCTCATCGTAGTGTTACAAAAACATTATTTTGCGATTTTTAAAATTTATTTTAATAGTGTGGCTGTTTCTGTGGTTGACTGAAATGGCCAGGGGAAAAAAATGGGTTGCCAACTTCTGCTGCAATGTGTTTGTGAATAAGACTTTCATTAATTAATTAATTTTTTTTTCTCATAATTTCTCCTTTTTCGTTCTTCCGTGCGTCCTATATTTGTTGATATAAAATCTACGTATGCGTAATCTACCATTTTTGTTTTTAAATTGTAACTGGCAGATAGACCCGGCGTTGCCCGACTCAAAAAAAAAAAAAGAAACTGAACTTTTAATATCTCACCTGGTTTGCGGTACTTCTGAGCCACCACTATTATCCGAGCAACCAGAACCAACCCTCCACGTTTAATTCTCGGATTAACCCAATGACAACTATACATCATATCTCCAGCATATCTACTGTAATCATGTTCTACATTGTACTTCACACGACCACATCTATTCTAATCATGTCCTCCACCGTACCTCTCACCTCCAGCACATCTACTCCAATCATGTCTTCCACTATACCTATTACCTCCTGTACATTTATTCAAATCATGTCCTTCATTGTACCTCCAACCTCCGGCATATCTACTCCAATCATGTCCTTCACTATACCTCTCACTCCCAGAACATCTACCCCAATCATGTCCTCCCTTATACCTCTCACTCCGAGCACACATATTCCAATCATTTCCTCCACTATACCTTTCACCTCCAGCACATCTTATTCAATCACGTCCTCTGCCGTACCTTTCACCTCCAACACATCTACTCCAATCATGTCGTCCACCATACCTTTCACCTCTAGCACAATCTACTCCAATCGTTTCTTCCATGGACTTCCTTTAGTTCGGTTAGTCGGAGGGAGACCAAGAGTATGCAGTTCATCTCCTTTAGTAGAAATAACCTTATCTTCTATAGCAATTAAATCTGTATTGTAAATTTCATCAATGTAACCAATTTCCATTTCAGGGTATATTAACTGAGCCCGATGTTTAAAATCTGTAAAATCATCTCTTTATTTCATCCTTAGTGCTAATGGGTCACCAACTCCACAGGTTTTAAGTAGAATGTCATCTGATGTTTCTTGCTGTGTACGAAAATAAAGACTATAAAGGTAGATGAGCCAAAAAAAATTGCGACACCTGATCTTGTTAAATTCTTTTTTTAAAAATAGGAAATCCATTGATATATTAACCCAAAATTAAAGTTAAGGGAAACAATACAATTAATGTCAAACTTTCATTACCAAAAAAAAAAAAAAAAAAATTGCGTCCCCTGTTTCTGAAGGAGACAAACCGACAGACTCTCAAAAATATAGATTAGATTAAAAATACAATAGCGGAGGATAACAGAACGACCTACGAAGTATACACAAACATTCGAAAAAACCAAACCTAGATTTGTCTGGTTGGCTAAGCGGTTAGAGCGCGTCCCTGTCGTGACGCAGTTACCGAGTTCCGGAATCAAAACCTGGAAGTGTCACATTCTAGTCTTCACGGCTGTAAATAGGTACATGATGTTGCTCGAGAGTTAAGGGAGACAAAGACAGCGATGTAGGGAACTGGTCATCACACATAAAAAAGCTGGATCTAGTACGTTGAATTCTTCACACCTTTACGGCAGTCTCTACAGTGGGGCTGTTTTTAACCTTAGATCGCAAACAACAAGAATATGAATGGGCAACATTTGATTATATATGTGTCACGGAATTGCCTCCCCTGCTTTGCAGTAGTGGTCCAACACTGGCCAAAACTCAAGAGTATCTAATATGGGTCTTCAAAGGTGTCTACCGTCGCTCAAGATTACTCTTGGCAGAGTTGTAGATTGAAGGATAATGATGCTTCTATCTCAAGGTGGTAATTAGATATTTCCGAAGTCAAGAACAATGCTGCGTTGGGTAGGGAAATTGTTAACTTATATTTGATCCGACGCCTTTTATTAAGAATTAAGTAATTACTAATTTTAGCTCGTTTTAGACCCCACCATGATTTACTCAGTGAAATTCTTCTTACTCTGATATAGCTCTGTTTAGAGTATATTTAGCAAATTGAATGACACAAACGTGCAGTACATTCAAAATGATTAAATCGACGTTAAATTTGTATATTTACATATAACAAATTTAATAATCACTTAGATTTTAACAGGGTTTAAAAAAATGAATAGTGACTTATCAGAAAATTATCATCACTGTGTGACGTAATGGTTGTTTGTAAAAGATGGCAGCTTTTATGTGTTACTTAGCTGTTAGTGACGGTTCTGCTCCTTCTGATGTTTTGGTTCTTGTTAGACTGGATCGCTGATCCCGCTCGTCACTGGTCAAGGTTGTAGGGCGCAACACGTTCCCAGAAGTGTCAGGGAGTGTCTCCGAAGTTGGTCCCGCGTCTTTAAAGCCCCGTCTGATGATGGTATCTAGCTTCGACTACAGGCTACTTGTACCGTTTACATAGACATTTACACTGGTTTGTAAACGTAAATATTATAATTAGAATTTACATCAATTCTTTCATCTTTCCCTCCCTGCTCCATATGGAACTAGGGACTACCTATGCTTTTAGTTCTCCTTAAGAAACTAGAAATAAAGCAGTCACCAGCTCTTGCAGTGGTGGTTCATGAAATCATCATCCTATACGCTGAGGTTGCCAGTCTCAAACGACTTGGACATACACTAGCTATTTTCACATATTAATATTCACATGACAATATAGGGAGCCGCGCTAGCGTAGTGGTTACCACACCGCTCTGGCGACCGGGTGATCCAGGATCAAACCCGGGTGACGGCATTTGAGGATTTTTCGTCGACCGGGATTTGGACTGGATTAACTCGAGACCTGGCGAGGACATTTGAAGGAGTGTCGTCGACCAGGGATTGGCGGCTCCTGAGCCAACCCAGCTGTAATGGGTACCTCCGAAATCGGAGAGTATTTGCCTGAATGGCGAGGGACACCTGTCTCTGTACAAGAAAAAAGGGATACTCACGTAAAATCAATGTCAGGTTAGACATAAATAATAACCTGAGATTTCGCCTCGAGTATTAGCGGGCGTACGAAAAAAAAAAAAAACATGACAATATATACATATTAGTTCACATGTTAGTAATGAAAAATATAGAATGTAAAATGTACAACTTACGCCCACATTGGCTCACAGACTGTTTGCTTAGAGAAGTAGGTTAAGGCACTAGCAGATGCCTTTTACACGTGTTCTTGTGGGTCGTTACTTTAACAATAAGTTCCCACTTTGACTGTGTGTTCAGTTTCCTCATATCCCCGTTTTCATTATTAAAATGATAGTTTTCCTGGGCTGTTTATGTCCTTCAAAATGCTCCAACAAAGTCCGGTCTGATAAATGGAATTCTGATTCTAACTCTGGCAGTCTGGTTGTCGTCTTGGCAAGCGATTTACACGGTGTTCTAATATGGCTAAAGTGCCAGATTATATGGCCCTTTGCCTCCACCGCAGTTGTTTGTTACGACTTAGGCAGGGTCTAATCAGGAATTTTGTGGTTCCTCTATTTCAAACCTCCGTCAATCGTTTAAAAACTGCATATTTAGGTGGGGTAATTCAAAATTATTCCGACATGGAAAATTATGTGCGTGCTGCAAAAGGTCACGTCTCCCATATTTGGAAGTGACAAGTCCGTACACTCTTTCGACAATGTGTTTCAGATGTAACATCATATTTTCCTCTACAGCAATGTCTCTGAAACAGGTGGACAGGAAATGATGATGTCATTCATGTCTGTCCAAAATGTGTCGCATAGACAAGTAATCTCTTTATCCGTCGCTTGCGCACACAAAATCCGTCTACGGGCGAGTAATTTTATCGCCTGGCACGGCTTGAGAAAACAAAACTATGCGAAACTGACCAGGTCCATCTGTGTTTTACCTGAGCTAATCTTAGCAAAGCTGAGAAGCGCAGAGCGAATGTGATGAATTTTCGCAAACAGGAGTGTCAAATGGTTGTAAATAGCAAATATCCGTTTGATAAGAGGTAATTAAATGTGTCGACCTCCCGGAAATTCCAGGTAATCAGTACGTACAATAAATGTAAGTGTACTGCCGTAGTGAAGAAGAGATCGACCCGAAATTATGTGACAATATGAACAGGTTTCAAGGAAGTTTTTAACTCAGCTATATTCTCTTTATCGATTTTTATCCTGTTTTAGTATTATTTTTATTATTATTCATGCATTTAGATTATTTCTTACTTTCTTTTCTATACTACTTTTGTGCTTACGTCCCCGATGAAGACCATGTATTCTTAACGAAAGCCGTTGCTTAATCTTTTGTCACAGTAATACTTAAAGTACCTATTTTAGTTCATCTTACTGTTTATGATTAAATTTAAATAGGCATTTCGAAGCGTCAGAAATGGACAAGTACATATTAAGACACAGATTAATGGCATCTTTGTTAATTAGTTTATTTTCTTAGCGTGCCTTGTAAGGAAAGAAATATTAACTGTCATTATTGTTGTTAACAAAGAACCGTATTCGTGAAGCTAACAAACGTGGCTTGAGATAGAAATCAGTGATACTCAACAGTTGTAGCATTATGTTTGATGGGGAATGACATGGAATAATGTTGATTATTGTTTAGACATTAAGTTGTATGAATTTATTCTTGTAAGAGTATGAAAATCTTCACTAGCTGACGGTTAGAAAAAAAATAGGTGTAGTTAGATTTCTTCCTTTGTTAGTGCGCATTAAATTTTTTATGTCACGATTACTGGAGCTTCCAATTTTTTGTAACTAAACATTGGTACTCTTTTTCTGTCCTTGCTACATGTCTACCAAGTGTATTAACACCAGTTTAAGTTAAGCAGCTGGCAGTTTAGATGTAGAAATAATCTGAATGCTAATGAGGCCTGTATGTAGTCCCGTATAAGTTCACAGACCAAATAAAGAAAACACGAAATGTCGAATAATCCACGAAGGACAACTTACAGAGTGCTATGTCTGTATATATGACAGTAACATAGACATGGTTGGATCATATATAAATATATGACAGTAACATAGACATGGTTGGAACATACATAAATATATGACAGTAACATAGACATGGTTGGAACATACATAAATATATGACAGTAACATAGACATGGTTGGAACATATATAAATATATGACAGTAACATAGACATGGTTGGAACATACATAAATATATGACAGTAACATAGGTATGGTTGGAACATATATAAATATATGACAGTAACTTAGACATGGTTGGAACATACATAAATATATGACAGTAACATAGACATGGTTGGAACGTACATAAATATATGACAGTAACATAGACATGGTTGGAACATACATAAATATATGACAGTAACTTAGACATGGTTGGAACATACATAAATATATGACAGTAACATAGACATGGTTGGAACATACATAAATATATATGACAGTAACATAGACATGGTTGGAACATACATAAATATATGACAGTAACATAGACATGGTTGGAACATATATAAATATATGACAGTAACATAGACATGGTTGGAACATACATAAATATATGACAGTAACATAGACATGGTTGGAACATATATAAATATATGACAGTAACATAGACATGGTTGGAACATACATAAATATATGACAGTAACATAGACATGGTTGGAACATATATAAATATATGACTGTAACTTAGACATGGTTGGAACATACATAAATATATGACAGTAACATAGACATGGTTGGAACATACATAAATATATGACAGTAACATAGACATGGTTGGAACCTACATAAATATATATGACAGTAACATAGACATGGTTGGAACATACATAAATATATGACAGTAACATAGACATGGTTGGAACATATATAAATATATGACAGTAACATAGACATGGTTGGAACATACATAAATATATGACAGTAACATAGACATGGTTATAACATACATAAATATATGACAGTAACATAGACATGGTTGGGGAACATATATAAATATATGACAGTAACATAGACATGGTTGGAACATACATAAATATATGACAGTAACATAGACATGGTTGGGGAACATACATAAATATATGACAGTAACATAGACATGGTTGGAACATACATAAATATATGACAGTAACGTAGACATGGTTGGAATATACATAAATATATGACAGTAACATAGACATGGTTGGAACATACATAAATATATGACAGTAACATAGACATGGTTGGAACATACATAAATATATGACAGTAACATAGACATGGTTGGGGAACATACATAAATATATGACAGTAACATAGACATGGTTGGAACATACATAAATATATGACAGTAACATAGACATGGTTGGGGAACATACATAAATATATGACAGTAACATAGACATGGTTGGAACATACATAAATATATGACAGTAACATAGACATGGTTGGAACATACATAAATATATATGACAGTAACATAGACATGGTTGGGGAACATACATAAATATACGACAGTAACATAGACATGGTTGGAACATACATAAATATATGACAGTAACATAGACATGGTTGGGGAACATACATAAATATATGACAGTAACATAGACATGGTTGGGGAACATACATAAATATATGACAGTAACACAGACATGGTTGGAACATACATAAATATATGACAGTAACATAGACATGGTTGGAACATACATAAATATATGACAGTAACATAGACATGGTTGGAACATACGTAAATATATGACAGTAACATAGACATGTTTGGGGAACATACATAAATATATGACAGTAACATAGACATGGTTGGAACATACATAAATATATGACAGTAACATAGACATGGTTGGGGAACATACATAAATATATGACAGTAACATAGACATGGTTGGGGAACATACATAAATATATGACAGTAACATAGACATGGTTGGGGAACATACATAAATATATGACAGTAACATAGACATGGTTGGAACATACATAAATATATGACAGTAACATAGTCATGGTTGGAACATACATAAATATATATCAAATGTCATGGCCGTCCGATAGCAGATACTGCCGTAGAGGAATGACATGAGAATCTTCACTATTCTAGGGCCAGCTTCAAAAAGTGGGGTGATCAGTTCCCTAGCTTGCTGCATTTTCCTTCCCTAACTCCCGAACAGAGTCAGGCACCCATTTACAGCTGGGTAGACTGGAGCGTGACGCCACCGCATTTCGAACCCGGTACCTTTGCAGCCAGAGACCAGGGCTCTAACCACTCTGTTAATCGGACGCTCAGGATCATGTATATGACATAAAATATGATTACACGAGGCAAGAAGAACTTTCTTTTAGTTAGTAAATACGAGGCAGTCAAAAGAAATCGAGCACACACAAACATTAAAAAATGTTTCACATTATATGTCAAGTTATTCCTATTGTATGGCGCCGAAACACGGAGAACAACCCCAACAACAGCCAAGAAATTGTAGACTTTCATAAGCGACTGCCTACACAGATTAGAAATATTGAAAAGGTCTGACAAGATTATCAATGTAGACAAGATGACAAGAACCAATGGAACAGGAGATTAGAAGAAGAGGATAGCGATGTTTAGAACACACATTGAGGAACGCCGTTCATAGCCTTGCAAGGCAGTCCTTGACCTTGAATTGCCCCCAGAGCAAGAGAGATAGAGGGGAGACCCACAACACGTGGAGACGAGGGCTGGCAACAGAAATTAAAGGGATAAAGAGAACATGGCAAGACATTGACTGGATGGCTTGGTACTGTTTTGTTAAGGACATGTGCTCCACGTGGTTGTTGTTTTTGTTGTTGTCCATGTTTCAGAGCCATACAATAGGACTGACTTGACATCTGATCTGATTATTCTAATTTCTGTGTTGGACTTGATTTCTGTTGGTTTAAATTTATTTCCCAATGCAATGAAAGCTCCCTTTCAATCAGACAATTATTGAAAAGTCACTTTTTATTTTTTATTTTTGTTTATCCTCAATTACATATATTGGATATACACGAAACAAATATCACAACAGGGAGTACTAACTACCCTTTGATCAATGCTTTATTTGACAATTGTTCATTTCCAAAAACAAAATTAAATATAAAATGACCAAAAAACTAACGTTACAAGAGACAACGAAAAGTGTTGCCTGCTATCAAATTATGTGTTGAACGGACCGGGTCTAGGGGTTGAGTTGTAATGTTCATGTGAATAATCATTTAATGTAATAAAATGTCAGTTTATTATCTTTATTTTAACGTTTGTTTTGTATAAATGTATTAGTTATGAGTGAAGAAATAACAACGTAAAAATAGGACGTGACTTTTCAATAATTCTGTATATACACTGCACAAACCAGAATAAATATTAGACAAACATAAAGGTATGTTTTCAGGTACTCGTAAGAAATAAAGAAGTAGAAAACTAGACAACAGAAAAACAACAGACGTGAGTAGCTTACCGGGGAATCGATTAAGCGCTGTCTGGTATTTAAGGCTGGCTGTAGTGGAGGCAAATTTCTATGTCTTCTTTGATGGATATAATTTGATAGATTGTTTTTCATCATTCTGTTGATGTTTCCTTCCCATTTACAGCACTGTCAATCTCCTGCCTGTCAGCCCACTACGGCTAATAGATTTACGAATCATTCACTCGTTCCTTCATTAACTCTCTTGTCCCGTGTCATGTCCTCTTGTCCCATGCCATGTCCTCTTGTACCGTGCCATGTCCTCTTGTCCCGTGCCATGTCTTCTTGTCCCGTGCCATGTCCTCTTATCCCGTGCCATGTCCTCTTGTCCCGTGCCATCAGCTCGAAGTCTTTCCTTGTCGCCCTCATTTCTTTCATTTGTTGTCTCCAGTTCTCTTCTCCGTGTGTATTTCAGTCTACTTCTACTTCTTCTTCTTCTGCGTTCGTCCTGAAAAAGATGTTGATTACGTTGTGTCGCCGTTTACAGCGAAGCTGCGATATTTGCGCCTTTCGGTCCGACACATCCGATTTCAGCATGGCATTTTTGGGACAGGTTTTGCCTTCCCTTTTCGATCCCTACTCTTTCGGCCAGACTGCAGTCTGTTTCCAGGACCACCACTTGGAGGTGGATTAGGGTCTTGGTCAGCTCTGGTTCGCTGACCCTGGCACAAGCAGTCAAGCTATGGGTCGCTGACTGCATTCATCTCGTTTGCTGTGTCTTCCGTCTACTTCAGATTTACTAATAACACTAGAACTAATAACTCTACATCACACGCTAGAAGTGACGGATCCACACTACTTATTGACCAACGTAATATACTAGATCTGCTGAGTTTACTACAACAACAAAACTATAAGTAACCACTATAATATACACCCTAACAATGGAGGTAGGACTGTTACGTACACTAGAATAAATTGGTCATCGGCACCGGATTATTCATTTGGCCCGATAGAAACGGTCGAAAAAATCAACGGAGTCATAACACACAGAGCTCTACAGCAACGGCACGTACATTATAGTACGCTCGTGCTTATGAGGGTAATAGTATACAACAGTTAGTTTATTAAGTCACTTCCACCCCCGCTGTTTTCCTTTTTTTTTTTAATTATATTTTCTTTGCAGGGTCTCCACTACCTTTAACAAAATCTAGTGGCTGTAACGAACACAGTTTTGTTTTTTTCGTATTATTATATATTAATAAAAACATTTATCTGAACATTCTTTTTTCCCCCTAGTTTTACCTTTTTAGAAGATTGGAGAGGAGCCCCAAAATATCTTAATAGCCCAGGGCCTACGGAGATCTTAATCCGGCCCTGTTGATCATGTAAACCTATTATCACGCATTAGTTCATGTGTATATTAAACCACCAGATGTCGTCTGTATCATCATCTTCATTTTTCTTTGCGCTCCTTATAGAGCATGGAGCCACCACTAAAGCTGGTCCCCCTACAGGAAGTCTGCACCCAGCATTCACTTGCTCTTGTATTTATGATTTTTGTAACAATTAGCTTTTTCATAGTAAGAGTACCAGGCCCATACTTCGTATATGAAGGAAAACCCAGTAGATTCCGGGTGTATCTTAAGACCATCAGATATTTTTTGTATATATTATACTACTCAATTCTGATATACGAAGTACTTAGATGTGTCTTCTTCTTCTTCCTTCTTCCTTAATCGCCTTCAGATTTCCACATTAATGACTCTAATAAAGGCAGTAATCAACTCAAGGTTCCTGACATCTCCAAACAGTTTTTCGTTGACAGAAGTGGGTTGTTGCCATATGCGTTTCCGTTCATTTCTGTAGGTTGGGCAGTACTGCAGCAGGTGTTCGACTGTCATCGGGCTGGTACCGCAGGTGCAGAGATCTGTTGCACAAATTTTGTTTTTGTGGTATAGATGGTATCTCAATCTGTTGTGTCCAGTGCGTAGCCGAAAAATGATGACCTGTTCTTTCCTGGATAGTTGATGATATGCATCATTTTTCAAATGGCCCCGGGCTCTCTTTCCCATTTGGACTTGAATGTAGCCTTTATAGTAGTCTTTGCCGTTGCGTAAGTTGTCTCTATATCATTTTGTTATAAGGCACCTCCTTCCTTAGCAAGTTTGTCTGCCTCCTTATTTCCTGGTATGTTGCAATCGGCTGGTAACCACTGTATAGTGCACTTGTTGAAGCATTTGGCCAGTCTTTCAAGGGAGATTATCAGATGTTTCAATCCTTTAGCTTGTTGGCTCTTCAGCGCTGATATTACTGAGAGGGCATCTGTAAAGATTACTATCTGTTTTTCTGCCTGTGCTTTGCATTCAATAAGAGTTTCCACTGCCTGTTTTAGGGCTTCTGCTTCAGCACTGAAGTTATTGCAGTATTTGCTAGTGGCAATTGCCATAGAGTGGATTCTATTCTTTAATTTTATGAGGATGCCGGCACCCCCATTTTCAACTGCATTTTTTGCTGAACCATCAGTATATGCATGTGTCCAAAGCTTTGCTGGGAATTTGTGGTCAATATACTTGGTTGCTATACACTTTCTTTGTGTTTCTGCCTGTGTTCCCTTACTTTCAATGCCTGGAATATCAGATTTTAACTCAGGAAAGCATCTTATTTTCCACAGTGGGATAGTTGTGCTTGTTGGTATTTTCTTTGCAACTGAGCTTGCTAGCATGGTATTTTTGCTAATTTTTTCTTTTGCTTGGGCCACAAAGTTAGTTCGCTTAAACCTGCCTCTTCCTAGCCTATTCATTCTTTGGAACATGGGGTGTCCTTCGAGTCTCTTAAATTTTTCGGCTTGTTGTAGGACTCTGCTGCCACGTCTATCCTCCATTGACTGTAGCCCTATAATGTTTTCCATATGGTTGATTTTTGTGGACTTTAGAGCCCCTGTTATAATACGTGCTGCTTGGTTTTGGAGTTTGTTTACTCTGTCAAAATTTGACTTTGCTGCCGTCGACCAAGCTGTGATGCCGTATTCCATTGCAGGTCTGACTCTGCCTGTGTACAGCTTTTTGAGGATATTCTCATCAGCACCCCATGTCGTACCAGCTAACTTTTTCATGATGGCCATGCGAAGTTTTGCCCTTAGCTGTATTTTGGTTATCTGTGATTTCCACGTCATTCGGCGGTCTAGTGTGATTCCTAAGTATGTTGGTGTTTCATCTTCTCATTCTGCCTGCCCATTTAGTTGTAGCTTTGCTTGCTGTGGCTTATTTGACAAGGTAAAAATAATGTGTGTTGTTTTTTGTTCATTGATTTTGAGCAACCACTTTCTGGACCAACTTTCAAGGGCTAGCAGGGAATCCTGCATGTGCACTCTTGCTGTGGTGATGTATTCTTCTGAAGTCCACATGGCCAGGTCATCAGCATAGAGGGAGTTGTGGAAGTTATTGTGGATGTTTTCTGTTATATCATTTATATATATAAGGAAGAATGTTGGGGAAAGGATCCCACCTTGTGGGACTCCATGTTCCACTGTAGTCTTTTTGCTTAACTGTCCGTGCACCTGCACTCTAGCTGTTCTGTTTGTTAGGTAGTGACTGATCCAGTTATACATTCTTCCACAGACTCCATATTTAAGCATTTTAACTCTTAGCCCATCTTTCCAAACTTTATCAAATGCTTTCTCCATGTCTACCCAGACTGTTAATGTGTGCTTTTCTTCTTGGAAAGCATGTGCATTTTCCTGAGCAATGTAGGTGACTTGGTCCTCTGTAGACCTATGTTGCCTGAAGCCTGCCTGTTGGTGCAGTAGAATTTGTTTTTCTTCGAGGTGCCAACTTAATCTGGTATTGACCATTCTTTCCATAAGCTTTCCCGTGCAGCTTAGAAGGCTGATGGGTCTGTAGCTATTGGGGTCCATTCGGACTTTGTCTTTTTTAAGGATTGGAACTAGTACTGCTTCTTTCCAGGCCTGTGGTACAATTCCACGCTTCCAGCTATAGTTCATAATCTTGAGGAGGGCTTTCTTGGCATTAGGCCCTAGCCCTTTAAGCATGTCATTTGTTACCCCGTCTTTTCCAGGTGACTTTCTTTGTTTAAGGGATACAGTGGCTGCCTCTAGCTCTCTCGTGGTGAGGTTTGATGTCATGTGCTCATCTGGAACAGTTGGTATATTTTGGAATAGTTCTTGCTCTTTGGTAATTTCCTGTTTTCTGTCAGGTGGAACAGTTATCTGGCTCTCATGTGAGAATTTTTGAGCAAAAACATTAGCTGCTTCTTTCTTTGTGAGTATTTTCTCATTTTGTTGTAGGGATCTTTCCTTATTTTTGCTTTCCTCATCATTTAAGGCTTTGGCGAGCCTCCATAATTTCTTCCATTTTTATCGAGGTTAAGACTTTCTGTTGTTTTGATCCAGCTATTTGTGGCTGAACAGTTTAACGTTTTCCTGTATTTTGAAAAGATAGCTTTGTAGGCGATGTTTGCCTAAACTGTTTTGTCCTTTTCTGCTACATGTCTGGCCTCTGGGTCTTAGATTTATACAAGAACTGATGGGTCTAATATAAACACTGTTTGCTTTAATATCTAAACTAGAACTGATAGATCGACTGTTTTTCATACTAAAACCGACATTTACCACATCGAAGAATTTATAAACGACAAGCAAGGCAAATTGCTTACTGCCCCGAAGGAAGTAATGGAAAGATGGAAAGAATATTTCTCAGAACTCCTGGATGGTGAGCAAGGTCAAGCATCAGAAATGATAACTACTAGCAAAGAAGAGAAAACTAATGGTGGTGAAGATGACATAAAGATGGAAGAACTGAAGGCAGCACTGGGGAACATCAAGATGGGCAAAGCAGCAGGGCATGATGGTATAACACCAGAAATGGTTAAGTACATGGGAGCATCAGGTGACCTATTACTCTTAAGGGTCCTACAGGCAGCGTGGTGCAACAAGACCATACCAAAGGATTGGGAGATTGCCATCATAACACCAATTTTCAAAAAGGGTGACAATCGACAATGTGGAAACCATAGAGGCATATCCCTTCTCGGTGTCCCTGGTAAAATCTACTCTCTAGAATCCTAGAGCAGAGACTCCGACGCCTTGCTGAGCCACAATTGGATGAGATCCCGTGCGGATTCCGATCAAACCGAAGTACTCAAGACCTAATCTTCACACTCAGACAGCTGAGTGAAAAAGCCCTTGAGTATAAGAGTGAGATCCATCTTTGTTTCATAGATCTGGAAAAGGCGTTTGACAGGGTCCCCTGGAGCAAACTTTAGGATTGTTTGGCAAGGAAGAACATTCCAGCACCTCTGATTCATGCAATACAGAGCTTCTACAAGTCTTGCAGAAATTATGTTAAGTCAGAAGAGTTCAGAACCACCACTGGCGTAAGACAAGGTGATATCCTGTCACCTTATCTTTTCATACTCCTCATGGACGATGTCATCAAGGCATGTAAGGAGAGAACAAGAAAGTATTCAGTGGGATACTGGAAGATAAGACAGGTCTGTATTTCAGAGCTGGCATTTGCTGATAATGTTGCCCTGATTGCTAAATCAGAGGCACATCTCCAGTCCAACCTGCAAGTCTGGAAGGAAAAACTGGAGAAGAGAGGGAGAACAGGTCCTGGAGCAGGTCGACCACTTTAAAAACCTCAGAGCTATTGTAGACCGAAAGGGGGGCAACAAAGAAGAGTTGGCCACTCGAAAAGCTGCAGCTGTGAGACTTTTTCAGGCCATAAATCGAGGATTCCTCAGCAAGAGAGAGGTTTGTAAGAAAACGAAGATGGCTGTATACCGCTCCACCTATGTCCCAGTCTTGACATATGGATGCGAGTCATGGGCAATGACTTCAACCCACAAAAGCCAGATCCAAACCTCAGAAGTGAGGTATCTGAGGAAGGTGTTTGAAGTAACAAGAAGAGACATGGTCCGCAACCAGACGATACGTCAAGGCCTAAAATCCCATCCCCTGCAGACCCAAGTAGAACAGTCCCAACTAAGATGGTTTGGCCATGTCTGCAGAATGGGATAAGATCGGCTACCACGACAAGCATGGGAAACAAAGAGCCAGGGATCCAGACCCCCAGGACGACCCAGAGTCCGCTGGGAGGACGACATTAGACAATCTTTGAAGGACCGAGGACTAGAATGGAACCAGGCCAGGAGGAAGACAGCCGATAGGATAGTCTGGCGCTCTCTCTTCCAAAGCTCTACACCTCACGGTAGAAGGGAATGACTAAGTAAGTAAGAAGAAGTAATGAGCTGGGCTCAAAGGTTATAATTAATGAACGCAATTTTTTTTTTTTTTTTAATAAAGTTGTGCCTCGTTTTGGCGAGACGCGTTCCGTTCAACCTAGTCGGTTATATTAGGGAGCATGTCCAAATATATAAGACCCTTAGGTTTAAGTTGTTGAGTCATTTCAGTCGAAATACAAGAAACTCATGAGCATTGTTTATGTTAGTGATGTAATGAATACTTCGTTGCTTGATATTTATGTGGTGACTTGATGTTTATGTGGTGACTTGATGTTTATGTGAGAGGTTTCATGTGCGTTTTACTGAATTCGTTTTTGTTTTATTAACTTGATTGACATTTAAAAAATTATTTTTAATCAGCAAATAAGATCATGAACAAAAGAGGACTTTGCGTGAACTTATTGAAGCCCTGTGCTCATTGGGGCACTGACGGATTAAGAATGAATGAATCTGACAGTCGTACTTGTGACTTGATGTTTGAGCTAGTGACTGAACAATTTGTTTATGGTGAGTGGACATTTGCGTCTGTTATTTTACATTTGTGTTGGGTGTTTTTTTTATTTCATGTTTGTTTTAGAGACCTTACGTTTCTCTTAGAGACTTACAATTTCAAGTGCTAGTGATTTAACATTTGTGTAGATGACTTGATAATTGTGCTATGACTTAACATTTGTGTAAGTGACTTGTTGATTGTGTTAGGGACTTAGCATTTGTGAAGGTGACTTGATGACTGTGCTAGAGACTTAACATTTGTGTAGGAGACATGTTGATTGTGTTAGTGACGTTACATTTGTGTAAGTGACTTGTTGATTGTGTTAGTGACTTAGCATTTGCGTGGGAGACATGTTGATTGTGTTAGTGACTTAACGTTTGTGTAAGTGACTTGATGATTGTGCTAGTTACTCAGCATGTGAGTAGGTGACTTGGTGATTGTGTTTGATTTAGCATTTGGGTAAGTTACTCGATGGTTGTATTAGGGACATGACGTTTGTGAAAGTCACAATTTGTGACTCTACATTAATAGTCACTTGATATATTTGGATTCCTTCCATTCATAATTTCATAACCTAGGTAGTCATTTGAGCGCCATGTTTTTTTGAATGAGAGAGACAAGCTGGCATTATTGATATGTGTATATATTATATTTTACATCAACGGCATCTGTTTCGTATAGTTATTATTCATATATGTAAATGTGTAGGTTGGAAAATGTGTTTACATATATGTGTATGACAAAAATCATTCTAATATAAATAACAGGACCATCTTTCCATAAGTCGACATGAGTGGGGCACAGTAGAGTAGCGTCAACAACTCGGTAATAAGTAGCAATAATACTTCTGCCATGAATAAACCGGAACCTACTTTGTTGTTGTTTATATCCCACTTCATTTTTACCCTAGTGATACTAATTGACTGAATATTACACTTTCATTTTCACTGCAGTTATACTCATTAAATGAATGTTACACTTTCATTACGCATTAACTGAATATTACTTTTTCATTTTCACTGCAGTGATACTCATTAACTGAATGTTACTCTTTCATTTTCACTGCAATGATGCAGATCACGAAAGTGATACTTGTTAACTGAATGTTACGGTTTCATTTTCTCGCGCAATGATAATGATTAACTGAATGTCACAATTTGATTTTCACTGTAATGATACTAATTACATTGAATGTTACTCTGCTGAATTATGTGAATTATAACAATGACAGAAGAATAAGAACGCAAAGATGTTCCTGACAACTGTTTCAAGACTTTCTTCTCAGAATAGTTCAACAGTTAATATTGTTTGGGCTACCTACTACAAGAATTGTAGCAAGGAGTACTTACGTCTTCTTCGGTCATGTTCCGAAAAGTAAGTCTAAGTGCTGAATGGGGGGTATTTGGCGATCATGTCTCTGATTTTCTACGGATCAGGTTTTGAATCAGCTGAGTGTTTCCGTGCCATTTGGTCCATATATTGATTCACCTCTCTCTGTCTCTCTCTCTCTCTCTCTCTCTCTCTCTCTCTCTCTCTCTCTCTCTCTCTCTCTCTCTGTCTTTATCTCTCTCTCCCTCTCTCTCGCTCTCTGTTTCTGCTACTCGAAGTTCAGAGTTTATTCTCAACTTCACTCCGAGCTTTGATAGTATTTTGGATCCAAGAATTTATACTGAGTGGAATGGTTTTATTATTGTCTCATCCGTTTTCCCTCTAAGCAAGAGCCCTTAAAATGTTTCTCCACTGAGACATCTCTTATGTAAGCCTATTCATCAATGCCTTTTCCACTTCTGTTTGCTCTCTCATACTGATTCTTCTCATTATTGTTGTTTTTTATTTTGTTATGCTTTATTTTTCTGTTGTTCATGACATGTAGAATACCATCTCAGGATGGTGTGAGAGTATTAGAAATGGGTAGGTGTGAATTTCAGTCTCAGCGTCATATGTGGGTATTATGAGTTGGTAGGTATGAATTTTCATCTCAGGGTCATGTGAGGGTATTAGGGTAGGTATGAATTTCCGTGTCAGACAATGTGAAGGCATTATGAGTTGGTAGATATGTACAGCATATCAGACTTTGTTAGGGTACTAAGAATGTGCGAGTATGAAATCCATTAGGGATGAAACAGAGTTCGAATCAGAAATTCATTAAAATTCGAACTTTTTAAACAAATTTGAAATTAGACGAGTAGTTTCTTTTTCAAATTCTGATGTACTCCGGTAGGAAACTTTTTTTTTTAAACTTTTATTTTATTTTATTTTATTTGTTACTAACTCTCGACATACAAGGTGTGCAACCACTACCTTTAGGTCACCATGTAACGTGTTCCTCTGTCCTGCATCTGTTCAATCCAAATATCAGACAAAAAAATCTGTTACATTTGAACATGCGCCCTCAACATAACACCAGACCCCACAGTCTTTTATATTTGGACTTGTGCCCTAATATAACCGATGAACCTTGTGTCTAGGGGGCCGTTCACAAATTACGTAACGCAAAGAAAAGAGGTGGGGGCGGGGGTTGCCAAGATGTTACGCTTTTGTGCTGGGGGGTCGGGGGGGGTGTCCTGAAATGTTATGGCTTTGTGTTATGCGGATTTGGGGGGGGGGGGGGGGGGGGGGGGGAAAATGTCAAAATGCGTTACGTAATTTGTGAACGGCCCCCTAAGTTGAACGGACGCGCCTCGCAAAACTTCGAAATTGTTTTAATGTTAATTGTCCTTACTCATGTTTTTATCGTTCGTATGTCCGTCTACAGTTCTTTTACCTATGTGTTTTCTTTTACCATGGGGATTTCAGGACAAGGACTGCCTTATGATGCTAATATCGGATTCCAAGATTATAAAGTATCAACACCACTGCCCTCCTGCTCCTCATGGTGTATACGCCTTCACTGTTTACGTCCTGCCCTCTTATTCTGTACCATTGGGTTTTTTTTTTTTAATTTCTTGTTCTCCTTTAAGTTTGTTGCGACTTCCTTTTCCACAGGATGGGGGTAGTCGCCATGCCCGACCCTTCTTAGTTGCATCGTAAAAATTACCACAGTTTTGCTATTCATTGTTCCCCTTTAACCCCCCCCCCCCCCCCCCCCTCTACACTCGGGCTTTTCCATTATCACACTCACTTTCCTTTTGCGCTCCTTACAGAGCGTAGAACCACCACTACAGCTGGTGCCCTTACATCACGTGCATCACGTGCATCACGTACATCACATCACGTGCATCACGTACATCACGTGCATCACGTGCTCTTGTAGCAGTGGTTTCTCTAGCAATTTTATTTTACACGATGCTGTTGTTAGCCCCATGCCTTTTACGACATGCCTGACGGAGTAGTAGCCCTATTCGTTGATTGATTCCCCGGAGAACACAAACAACACGACAAGACAAACGTATTCGTTGATTGATTCCCCGGAGAACACAAACAAGACGACAAGACAAACGTATTCGTTGATTGATTCCCCGGAGAACACAAACAAGACGACAAGACGAACGTATTCGTTGACTGATTCCCCGGAGAACACAAACAACACGACAAGACAAACGTATTCGTTGATTGATTCCCCGGAGAACACAAACAAGACGACAAGACAAACGTATTCGTTGATTGATTCCCCGGAGAACAAAAACAACACGACAAGACAAATGTATTCGTGAATGTTCGATAAAGGTCCACTGAGGAGCAAAAATGCTAGCTTCATCATCTATCAAAAATGTAAGCTTCTCGCTCCTCCCTTTTTTTTAAATTTTAGCTCTACCACACTGTTATATTTTTATGTATTGCGATATATAATATTTATGGTTTACTTGCGCTTATCTTCATGTAACGTTCTAGGCAGCTAGTATTAAGAACGTTTATATGTTTCTGTACTCGTGCACTAGCGTCTGATGGACACAGTTGCTAGAACGTTTATATGTTTCTGTACTTGTGCACTAGCGTCTGATGGACACAGTTGTTAGAACGTTTATATGTTTCTGTACTCGTGCACTAGCGTCTGATGGACACAGTTGCTAGAACGTTTATATGTTTCTGTACTTGTGCACTAGCGTCTGATGGACACAGTTGTTAGAACGTTTGTCTGTCGCCGCAAAGTTACATGTTTCGAAACACGGTGCCGTCACGCTCCAGTCTACCCAGCTGTAAATGGTACCTGACTAAGCTTAAGGGTTAGGCAGGAAAAGGCAGCATGAAAATGAAGTGGTATAGTGAAGGCTTTAATGCTTGACTCCCCTACGTCAGTATGTGCTAAGGGACTACATTTACCTGTTTAGTTGTGCTCTGTTTCTCAGAAACATACACCGGTCACAACAAGAGCTTCATTATTTAGATTACATGGTTTATGTTGTTCATATGTGTGATTGTTGGTATCGTCCATGATGTTCTCCACATATGTAATGAGTAAAAGAGGTGATAGTTTACATCTCATCTGAGTATTAATATTTGTAATTAGTCTTTTAAAACAAAATGGCGCGTGACTGAGCATCGTTTTTCTGTTGATCGGTTTAATCTACACTTTTAAGAGGCTCAAGAAGTGATGTAATGTAATATTTGTTCATTTATTATAAATCTGTATTTTACAATCAGTAATTTCAACAGCTATAATGAGTTACTAATGTAAATAAGGGCCCAATTATGTCTTCCTATTACTTGTTCATTGTCCATGTTTGTGGACCATGTATTAATGACAAGCATATTTGGTTATTCATGTTCACTGTATGATTTCTTTTTTCCCACATCTATCATACATGTATAAATGTTAACATCAAAAATTGTATTATCTGTTGAAAGGCTTGACATACCCACAGCAAAATGTGATTACCAGTAATTTTAGTATTAGAATTCCGAATCCGCGGTTGCGAATTTTTCTAGGCTCCTTTGTCACATACATGATTTCCCAGTACAACGCTCAAGTCTACCCAGCTTTAATGGGTGCCTGACTCTGCTTGTGAGTTAGGGAAGATAAAGGCAGCGAGGAAGGAAAATAGCCACCCCTACCTCATAATGCTGGACCTAGCATAGTGAAGTCTCTAACTCCCTCCCCTTCGGCAGTATTGACTGTGCTCTTGAGTTAGGGAAGACAAAAGCAGCGAGGAAGAGAACTGGGGCCCCCCCCCCCCCCCCACCTCATAAATAAACTTGACCTAGCATGGTAAAGTGTCTAACACCTCACTCCTCTATAACATTATCTACAGTGGGACTTCTTACCTAGGTGGGGATGTTGGCCTCAGAACAGAATGATTTCTAAATGGAGAAACATGGATATCCTACCGTCTCAAGATATATGACATTTCAATACTAGAGAGCATACGATAGATTCCTGCATTCTAACCATCTCAGATTTTAAGTTTACATAGGAAAGTGTAAATAGACTAATTTCAGCGTACTGTTACGGAATAAGCCTGTATTCGAACCTGTGGTATGTGGAACAATGAAAAGTCAACTTGAAAACAATTATAAGTGATGCAATTAATCTCCACGTGCCGTCAGTTTACACAGTACAGCATTTATTTACAGATCCACAAAAGTTCCACAGACAACGTGATTCCATTAAGAATTCCGTATGTGGTTAATTCATGCTTAAATCATTAATGACGAACAACTTCTAAATTCAAATATCATCCCTGCAAGATTATTCATTTACATCTGTCATTTTCTTCCACATCCAATTAGTATATTACTAATTCATGGCGCTCCATTAATAAATTTTATCTCACTTTACTTGACACTTCATCTCCACGTATAAATCACATTCATTCACAGTGCCGTTATACTAGGAACACATAACACAGACGGGTCAATGCAGGATCACGTGTATACACTTCCAAGGTACACAAAGAAAAGCTCCTTGTCGCAATGCGTAATATCCGCTCATTCATAGCGACACATCATTGACAGCATTATATGTGATCAAAATTCAAAATCCCCAAGTGGTGCGCAAACTATGCTCGCGACACGTTCATCCTTTCTCAAAGCAGTTAATGAAAAGTTGGATAGACTTGCCCAAGAAGGAGGACGTAAAATTCAGTCTGAGGACAGGACATAATATGGAGAGATGAAAGCAATACTCAAAAATATCTTTAAAGAAAACAAGCACAGAGAACACCCAGAGCTAGTTACAACAGAAGCATACTCAATACTGCTTACTCGTAGCAGCCAAGAAGACATGCGCACCATCATAGCTGGCAGACGCTGAAGTTGGGTTGGGCACGTAATCCGAAGAAACCCCGGCGCCATGACAGGAACTGCTCTGATATGGAACTCAGAAGGTAGGCGAAAGAGAGGCGGACCAAAAACACCTTCGCGGAGAACTATGGAAGCTGAGATGCAAAGCATGAACCAGAGTTAGGGCACAACACGAAGAATGTCTACCGATCAGAGCCGGATTTAGATATGGTGAGGCCCTAAGCTATAGGAAGCTGTGGAGGCCCTATTAGGCAATAGGTAACCGAGAAATCTTCACTGAAAAATAAGGAAGTAGTTGAGCAATTTCTTTGAAATGAATCATACTTACGTTTAAAAATGCATTTAGGCACATCATGTATGATATAAGTGTAAATTAACGTTATAGACTTACTCTTACTAATACTATTTCTATAATATTTTGTAACCCTAATCTGCCCCCCCCCCCCCCCTTTACACTTCGCTACACCATTGTTAGAGAGGCCCCTTCAGACTGTGTGGCCCTAAGCTGTAGCTTGTTTAGCTTATGATTAAATCCGGCCCTGCCGCCGGCCGAGCAAAGTTTGGGACAGTTTGTTGCTGCCCTACAAGACGCCACCAGGTTTGACGGCCACGGACTGCTTTGACAGTCAGCGGTCCAGGATCCAAGAAGGAGATACTACTCCGTTTTTTTAACAAGGTCCAGTGATCATTTTCAGACTGAGAACCAGTTACTGTTGACTCAAATACCATCTGCGCAAGCAATTTGAAACTCGTGCAGACAGACACGTGTCCAAATGGGGAAGACAAGTAAACAGTAGAGAGTGTTGTCTGAGAATGTTAACTCTATGAGACAAGTAGATCAACGGAATAACTTTCACTAATAACGTTGACGGGACAAACACTACTAACTTTGATATATATATATATATATATATATATATATATATATATATATATATATTATATATATATATATATATATATATATATATATATATATATATATATATATATATATATATATATATATATATATATTGAGAGAGAGAGAGAGAGAGAGAGAGAGAGAGAGAGAGAGAGAATTAGTTACATTACACCGAAAGAAGAGTAAGAATGAACCAGGAAAATATGTCGACGATTCTTCGGTCGAATCAATACGAGTTATCCATGTGGAAAGTAAAGAGACTCCAGTCAAAGTAAAAAGCTATGTCAAAACAATTGTAGCAGTTATAAAACAGATGGCAGAGTGAAGTAAAGCAATGTTTTTTTTTCTATTATAATATGAAAGTAAAAGAAAATTATATCACACTTTACTGCGCTTTGAAGCTCTTTGTTCTTACTTCCTTCCTATGTCCTGGAAATAAGGTAGCCAATAAAACACAACTTTCCATTGAAATCTTTGCAGTTTCTTTCTGCAGGTACATCTCGCATCAGTATTTGTGTCACTGCCAAGACATCTCCTATCCGTTTCTGAATAATTTGCGCATAGCTTGTCTGTGTTTCGCCAAGAACTTTTCAGCATATATGTATCGATGCTCTGTGTGGATGAATAAATGTATGGAGAACCAGCATGTTCAGATACAATTATTTTAAGTGATACACTTTATGTAATTAGGTCCCGTGATATCTAAATTAATTCACTGGAACTAGTGTACAGTTGCAGTTTGACACACCATACTTTTGAATATTATACGAATGATTTTTTGTTCTACCATCTGAGAGTATAAACCATATTTATGTTTTATGGTTCTTTTGCTACTCGACAGTTGTCATTGCCATTTTCATTGAACTGTTGTAGAATAAATACCACCTTCCATTTATTACACACATCTCGTCATGTCAGATCTTGTAAAGGATTAACTAGTATACAGTAATCACGTGTTTCTTTATTGCTGTGGGAAATGCCTGTTATTATATTCTTAATAATTAACCCATACATTGTAAGTGGTGATTTTCATTTTTTACATTTTATGAAGATGAACTCACCCTTTGTCCGGACACTTTAGAGATTGTAGAAATAAACCCATCATATTGGCGTATTGTCACATAACTATTATAGGGATGAACACATATTTTCCTGTCACTTTCGAAATTTTAAGGATAAATTATGACATTGTCTTCTCATTTTGGAGATTTTGAGGATGAACTCGCATATTTTCCTGTTGCTATAGGGATTTTAAGGACAAACTGAGATTGTTAGGATGAACTAACCTATTTTCCTGCCACTTTAGAGACTGAAAGATGGCTCGTACATCCTCTGTTGCTTTTAATTTATATTCAAGGATAAACATAATAAATAAAAGCAGAAACTATAAAGACAGGTAAGCATGCATATATTTACCCACTGAAAATAAGAAACAAGTAGGCTTTATGGCTTTTCATGAGTTTTTGCCCTGAGAAAGAAAGAAAGATGTGTGCGTGAAAAATGCAAATTTAGTCAAACATACTGACGTTGACATAGTTAACATAAACAGTATTTTACTGATAATTAAAATTTAATAAATGCAAAATCAGAATATATACTTCACAACATAAGATTCGTAATTTAAATAGTAACGTATGTAGCCTCCTTCAGTCATAACTGACTATGGGAAAACCATACAGTATAGTAGTAGTAGTAACGCCCTTCAGTCACAACTGACTATTAGAAAACCATGCAGTATAGTTGTAGTAGTAACGCCCTTCAGTCATAACTGACTATGAGAAAACCATACAGTATAGTAGTAGTAGTAACGCCCTTCAGTCATAACTGACTATGGGAAAACCATACAGTATAGTAGTAGTAGTAACGCCCTTCTGGCATAACTGACTATGGGAATGCGCCCCTGGGGTGATGTTCTCAGCTGCTTTTTTTCTGGTGTTCCTTTTGGCGTGTTCTTTTCCCCTCTGCTTGTTGTGAGAGCTTATTTTTGCCCAATCTGAGGTGGTGCCGTAGGGAGCATCGCTACTTGGTACGATCGGCAGCTTCATCCTCCCAAGTTGCTGGGTGTAGGTCCAGTGCCTTCATATCTCTCTCACACACATCTTTGAACCTCAGCCACGGTCGCCCAACTGTTCTCTTGCTATCTGCAAGTTGACCGTACAAGATATTTTTAGGGATGCGACCATCTTCCATGCGGCGGACATGGCCAAGCCAATGTAGTCTGCGCTGTCTAACCAGTGTATACATGCTTTGACGGCCAGCACGTGACAACACCTCAACATTTGTAATTTTGTCCTTCCACGAAATACGAGGATGTTGTGCAGACACCTTAGATGGAAGGTATTGAGCCTTCTTTCTTGCTTAGAATAGGTTGTCCATGTCTTGCTGCCATATAGAAGCGTGCTGGTGACACATACGTTATATATTGCAGCTTTGGTCTTCATTATGAGTTCGGAGTTTCCCCAAACAAGCGTGTGAGGTGGGCAAAGACGCTGCAGCTTTGCCAATGCGGCTGTCAATTTTTGTGTCCAGAGAGAGTTTGTCGTTGATGGTAGACCCCCGGTATGTGAAGTGGTGCACCACTGACAACTCATAGTTATCGATAGTAATAAGTGGTGCAGCACCCACATTCACATCCTGACACAGCACGTTTGGTTTCTTTAGACTTATTGTGAGGCCAAGTCCTTGCATGCTTGGATGAAGCGATTCATCATCTCTGGAGCTCCTATTGACTTTGAGTGACGATTGCTTATAACCAGCAACTGCTACTTCCCGTTTTGTGTCTACACCATAGAGTGAAGCTGGAGTGTCCTCTCCAAGGCGTAAGCTTGGGCACAATCATACAGTGTGAGACAAGCTGATTTTCGCAAACGTTTTGATTTGTGAGGACAGCTTGATTTTAGGAGACAGCATAAGAGGGTAAGCCAATGGAGGGGAAAAAAGGCAAGCCCCTATTGTATCTACGGGGCTTAAACCTAACATAGCTTATGAGATCAACAAGCTAGTCATTCTCCCCTGCTTCCAAACTACCAGCATGTCCTAGTAAATCATTAGTGAACTCCATATTTGTTCATTTTAATCTGTGTTCTGTTCGTTGTTTTTTACACTTTATTTATCCTTTCCTGTTTGGTAATGGACACATTTGTTGATATAAATTGTATGTTTTGTAACTACCCGTTGCTGGATTAATTATGTTCTTGCGTGCCCGTAGCATATGTGGCTTCCACAGTCCCGCGTGTAGTTCCTGGGAGTCATTGAGTAGATAAAGCAAGAATAGAATTAGTACTCACTCAGGCATATCGTAAAAGGAGACTGACATGAAACGCTGCATGGAGCTGGTAATAGCAGCATGTTAAGCAAATTGCTTACATAAACAATCATTGCGAGAGTATGCGCTTTGATGCATGTTTCCTTTAGGGAGGGTCAGCTTCAGTTGTTGCTTCATGCTCAATAATGAACGAAAAAGTAGAAGATTATGATGATGATGGTGATGATGATGATGATGAATATGATATTGATGATGACAAGAGTTCTGACATACGTTGTACTACTACTGTGTACCACAGTCAAGTGACTATTTATCCTTTTATGTTGACTTGGTCACTTCATTATACCTAGCTCCTTACAGAACATAACGCACTAAAAGATAATACACTTCCCATTTGACATGCCATAAGTTTGTAAACTATACCTTAAGTTTGTAAACTAAACAGTTTCTCTTCTACCTGCCATTTAAACTTTTATGACCTACATTCTGTTCAGTACTGTTTTATGTTAACTATAAAAGTATGGAGTATTATTCACGTTTCTCTAGCCATTGTATGTTCGTTTACTTTCCCAGTTTAACAGGTTTTTACTCGCACACTCTTTACATTTTAATAATTAATAATTATATCAATGTTAATTTATTGATGTTGCTACTATTATTCTTAATCTTGCAAATTTAAGAGTTTTTGTTTTGTTTTATGAATAAAATAAACAATGAGTGTTGAAAGCTGTTTTTTCTTTGGCTGAACTTGTTTGATGTGACAGTTGGATCTCTGAGACTGGATAAATGAGTTCTGATACGAGATGAAGCAGCTGACAATGCAAAAATCGTGTGTCAGTTTTATAAAGAAAACATATAATATCCACATGGGAAATGTCTTTTTCCAAGCCATGACTATTGTACTGTTCCTTCGTAAAATTGATATTCATACCATTTTAACGCTATTTTTTAATATCACTTTTAATGTAGTCCTATTTTATCTTTACGTATAGTTTAATTATGAGCGAAATGTGGTTGGTAATTCTTCCTTTAATAGTTCAATCAGCGTATGAATATTAAAACTTGGGTTCCAAAGTTGGGTTCCTCTATCCTAAAATATCATACTCTTAGTAGTAGTCTAATAATTTTTTTTTTATTGAATGCGTGGAATTTTTGGCTCTCTGTTTATCTGACATGTTTGCTGTATCTTTCCTCTGCTTATAAGCATGTCTACCTTTCTGGTTTTGTGTCCAAACTTCTATCCATGCCGTTGCTATTAGACTTTTTATTATGCTTTTGATCTCTGTTGAGACCAGACATGTGTGTATGTGGTTAAGGTTGATTCTTCCTGTTTTGGCTCCCTTGTTCGCTACCTTATTTCCTTCTACTTCCACGTGTGAGGGTATCTAACAGTACTCTGCAACCTCTGTTGATTAGGTATGTGCTAAGTTGAAATATTTCTTCTGCTATGTTTTGTCGGCTACATGCATGTGCATTACTTAGTGCATGAATTGCTGAAAATGAGTCAGTTAAGATCGTCAGTGTCAGAACAACTGTATAGACGATATCCCCAGTTGTCAAGAACCAATTTACTATGGTTGCACCATATTCTAGAAGTATGACCACACAACAATGGCTGACTTAAGTAATCAACACCTTCTACAGGTACTTCCCTTTAATATCTATGCACAACACAATCAGGCCTCACACGGCCAACAGACGCATGAAATACAATATAATAATGAAATGTCAATGTAACTTGCCTTAACAGCTTAATCTATCAGCATCATACACGACAATACGACTTACACTGAAAAAAAAAACACTGCAATGACTATCGCTCATATTGAACGGCAAAACTGTGACAATGGTACACTCAACTCATTGACACCTTATAAATCTACGGCCTGTAGCAAATCCAATCTAGACACTACACTGTACTAGAATAACAACGTAATAATACACCAGGACCGAAATATGGCAAGCACTTGGAACACATAGTCCATAACATGAACTTCACAGCTAACTTGCTGGCAAAGGGGAAAATATCCGTCCTACCAGGACAATGGCTAGATTCTGATTGGCTCCTTTCGCGCCTGATTTCCCGGCTTCCGGCAGTCACCTGACTCACCGGTTTTGCTATACCCGGCTTAGCCCGGCTGACTTTTCGTACAAAAGATGCACTGCGAAATAGCGCCGTGACATCCACCTCCCCCCCCCCCTTTCCCTTTAAGAGAGACAACGTAGTTTTCTTCCATCGGAGGAAGCTTCGCTTGACCCCCTTACGTTACCGACAATCAAGTCTGCCACTGGTTCATTAAGAGCACACGCACGCACCCTCCCTGATAGGAAAGGGAGTCGATATCCACGATGGCTATGGGGTAGTATTCTACATTGCCCCCAAATGTGATGCACCTTACTGTCTTCCCCGTCAATCACGACTCATCGATGCAGGAGCGGCGCACCCCTATGGTAGTACATCCCGTGTCCCTAAGCACTGATACCTGCTTCAGCTGCACAAAACCTGAATACAGATCGAGTTTCCCACACTCGTCTAGAGAATACAGACAGGGTAGGGTATGTCCGCATATTAGCAATGGTTTCCCATCGGGTACAAATAATTGCCTGCAACCCTCGCAATCCTCACTATTGACGGTGTCTAACACGCACGCCGCATTGGCCTTCTCGGCATTATTGCTGTACGTCCTGGCTATATGGCCTCTGCCACCGCACTCGTTGCAAACAATATCTTTCTTCTTAGGGCTATGGTTCGGTGAGGATCGCACATTGTTGTCCGACCCTTGATCGTCTGACGATCCGCCCCTGTGTTTCGATCCTTGTAGCGGGAGGTTATTTAAAATTATTTATTTATGTAAGAGTATGCCAGTAAAGAGTTCTGACCTTACAAGTTATACCCCAGTCTTAGAAATAAGCACTGGTGTATTGTTATCATAAAAATAGTCAGACTGTGAAAACCCTGGCCCAGTTGGTAAGAAGTAGTACCAGGATTTAAGGTGTCTCCTCCCTGTGACTATCTTATGATTACTTATATTCTAGGGGATAAGTAAAATGTACATTCACTGAAACCACAAATGGAAGAAGTGAATAAATCCTCAGGTACAGTTAAAATAGTTTAATAATTACACTAATATTCTATTTCTACTAGTTGGAAAAGAGCATTGAAATATATATATATATATATAAAATTAAGTCACACAATTCCTATTATTGTCTATTTAGACTGCATTCATTTTAAATATATCACTGTTCTTAGTCCTCTGATAAATGTCATCACTTGACTATTTACTGTGTTTCATATATTGTGGTAGTCAGTGTCTTAAGTGACACTTATCTGTTCAACTTGATACTGCTGACACTGAACTGTCCTTTGCTGATATCAGACTTGGTAGGCCCAACAGTAGGGATGCCAATGACCAGTTGAAGTTCACTCTTTGGGGTCCTGCACTTTTGTGGGATTGCCTATGATGAACGACACCGGCTTCTGATACTGGACAGTCTGGTTTGAGTTATTTCATGGAAACTGCAACATATCAGCCTTGGCTAGTATCTGGCTAGACTTGTAGCTGACTAGCACAGATGTCAGACCAGTCAGTCATCAGATGTCACAGTTATACAATCATAGTAAGTAAGGACATCATTTCAGTGATATAGCATTAATATTAACATTTCAATTAAGTGTAACTGACTAGCACATAAGTCAGACTAGTCAGTCATCAGGTGTCAAAGTTATACAGTCATAGTAATTAACATCATTTCAATGATACAGAATTAATATTAACATATCAGTAATAAACATCATCTGGTTTATTCCGCTCCTATACATCCCTTCATATTCTATAACTTGATCTTCCCAAATCACATCAGGTACAAATTCAAATACTAATGCCATTCTTAGCATCTACACAAAATTAATACCTAAGTAAAGAGAGTGATCAAGCGATCAAGTTGCTTTCTTCGGTAGTACAATTACATAGTTTTGGAATTGAAACCTGGCTGTGGAACACTCCATTTTACCAGCTGTAAATGGGTACAAAGTTGTGCGCTCGAACTAGGGAAGGCAAAGGCAGCGAGGAAGGGGACTAGTCACCTTAACCTCGTAAACAGGGATCTTCCATGATGAAGTTTCTAACACTTCATTTCCCTATGACAATCTCTGCCATGGGACTGCCTTTATCTTCGTAAGCGATAAAACAATCTGATAAATATATCTTCATTAGGCTGTGGGGCTATTTGTGATAAATTTGTGTACAAGCAACAATCATCCACAATGCACATGTTTAGATCATATTAAAAATACAATACATTATATCAATGACTATTATACAGGCATATTTTGTGAATTCTATATGAACCTGAAATAACAAATATTATACACAGTAGTTATCATAATTTCGCTTACCCTCAGACTTCAGATACTGGACTTAAAAATGTTTCTGGCGATCCGCTCACAATTCATGGGTAGTGGCGAAACTCTGCCTCCAGTCTGTCTCAAACCTCTTTCGTTGTGTGTCCCTCCAGTTTTACCGATACGCTTTAAATACGTATAGCGCGGACGTATCGGAGGGTACCGACGTCACAGCTTAAACCTAAGCCTGAAAAATCTTTCCCGAACAGTGATTTCAGCCGATCTGCGCGTCGACTGAAATTTTGCCTTTCTCATTCTCAGCATATCTAATATCCATATTGTTCCATCTTATCTAGTTTTATCCAGCCGATAAATCTCTATCTTCCTATCCCTGTAATTTCCCAAACTGTTATTTGTTGATTTTAATATTTAGAACAGAAGTGGGTTTACGCGTAACTGAGGGCAGCCGAAATACGCATATATCTCCGTAAATGAGAACTTCCTACCGTTCCTTCTTATATGCAGTTATACACAATCCTTCCCTGTACTGAAATGTAAAATCTTTTTCATACTGATTCCCTTCTGCTTTTATTTATCCTTGGCGATTTCCTCTGTCTGATACACATTTCGCTGATACGCCGCCATTTTGAAAGCGGTCAATCGATCGTTGACGGGTTTATAAATCTAACTGAACCCGTTTGCAATGACTTGAAACCAATTTTGCGACAATCCTTTACCTTTATAAAACTCTTTACTTTTGTCGTAAGAGCCCTGAAAGCGCACCTGTTTCCGTCCTTGGAATCCTTCTCCGTCGCTATCGCTTCCCGACTGACGGTTATTCCCCCTGGACTGGAAACTCCGCTGTGGTCTGAAGTTCTCATAACTGCCCCTACCTGACTGATATGGACGGGGCGACCTTCCGAACCTCTGACTCGGTGACCTTTCCGCGCTTTCCCCCCCCCCCCCGACGTTGCCACGGTTGGCGCTGTACCTTGCCGACGCCTGCAACTAAGGCGTCTGACAGACCCGACTTCTGGATGGGTTTGCCCGGATGGGCAAGGACATAATGATGGCCCAACTGTGCCATGGACTCAATGTCCTTTGGCTGGCGTTCTTGGAAGAAAGCTACCAATTCCGTAGAACACGACGACAACACTTTGTCCCGTAGCATTAGATCAACCAAGCCATCAAAGTCTTTTGGAATTCCTTCCAACTCGATCCATCTATTCAGCAGAAGTTTGATCTTCGAGATGAGATCCTCGAAGTCCTGGTCTGCACTTGGCATAGTGTTTCTAAACCGCGTCCGGTACCCATCAGCCGTCAAACGGAACTTCCGGAGCAACCGTTCCTTCACCTTGTCGTAATCTGCCCGCTCTTCCAGCGGGAGGCTATAAAAAGTCTCCATTGCAGGCCCCACTAGCAATGTGGATAACAAAGATGGCCACTGATCTCTGTCATCCTTCCAGGCCTCGAACCTCTCAAGGAAAAAATCTAAACTGTCGATTTTGTCGTTAAAATTTGGCAGACGCAGCCTAAAGGGACAATGAGCCCGCCCCCCGGAGTCGAGTTCTGACCACTCGCACCTACTTCTAATTGTATTTCCTTATCAATCTTCTCTTCCAGAGCTATTCTCATTCTCTCCTTTTCTAATTCTAACTCTATCCTTTTTCATCTTCTTTTCTTGAAACTTTTTATCTTCTTTCTCTTCTTTTCCTGTAATTCTTATTCCATTCTTGAAATTCTCTATCTTCTCTCATCTTCTTTTCTTGAAATTCTAGTTCTGCCTTCTTGAGTTCTCGTTCCTCGGCACGTAAATCTCTTATGGCATCCTGATTCTCTTTTGAGTGGAATTCTGCCTTGGCATAAGCCGTTAGTTCTTTCCCAGTGAACCCACATTCTTTGCCTATCCGAATGAAACTCTCTAAGTCCATGATGTACACTCACAATACTCAATACTATCTATGACTCTGCTTCTTTTGCTATAGATTTTCACTTTGCAACTAGTCAATAACATGAACTTCACAGCTTACTTGCTGGCAAAGGGGAAAATATCTGTCCTACTAGGACAATAGCTAGATTCTGACTGACTCCTTTCGCGCTTGATTTCCCGGCTTCCGGTAGTCATCTGACTCACCGGTTTTGCTATACCCGGCGTTGCCCGGCTGACTTTTCGTACAAAAGTATGCACTGCAAAATAGCGCCGTGACAGTTAGCTTATTGGGGGCTTGTCAGTAGTTATTTTCATCGCTTTTGCTATTGTAACCATTTCTGTTGTGAAGACAGATTTATTTTCAGTTATACTATAACTTTTCTTTAGTCTCCATGCTGGGATATATATACCTATGTCAAGTTCTTCATTTTCTACTTTAGATCCATCAGTGTATACTTTTAAGCCACCCTTAGTTATTTGATCAATATATTCCTTGGCTATGTTTTTGATACATCTTTTTTCTATCTTTTTTATTAATTATTTCTGCTAGATGAAGGTCAAAACCAGGTTTCTTGATATCCTATGGTGGTATCACTGGTGTGTATTTGCTACTACAGTTTATTGCATTAATTATAGTTTGTGGCTGTTCTACTTCTTCCAGGCACTTCCACCCTATTGGGTATCTGGTTGGGTCTAGTGGGGTGTCCCATACCGTTGGGTGATTCTTCACAAACACTGTTCTGGTCGGGTGATTTTTGTCTGTTAGTACCTGTAACGAGATTGTACGGCGTGTACAGTGTGACTAGAGTGAAGGTGCCCACTGTGTGACTAGATAGTAACTGTAGTATAGAGATGATACTAAAAGATAGTTCCAGAGAAAGAATACTGGACTATACAGAATTCCCCGGTCCCAGAAATGAGCACAGGTGTATGGATGGCACAGGTTATAGTCAGACAGTAAAGAGCTCCTGTCCATATGGTACTAAGTAGATCAAGAGTCTAGCTTGTCCTCTCGTTACAACTACCCTATACTTTAAACCAATGTAATTCAAATAAAAAAATTCAACTGTAACCATACGAAATTAACAAAGTTCAAAGGTAAATCAATTTATTTATATTGATCTCTTTTTCCTCTGATCTGAGAAATGTGAAAAATAATATGATGATTTGGAAATTTATATTTACACACTATTCACAAAAAGCACACTGATATTACAGTTAATAAATGTCACTGAGCTAATAGTAGCACTGTTTACTGACATTGGTATCTTCTTCTTCTTCGTTCGTCCTGAAAAGGACGTTGGTTGCATTGTGTCTGTTTACAGCGGAGCTGCGATATCTGCGCCTTTCAGCCGGCACATCCGACTTCAGCACGGCATTTTTTGGGACCGGGTTTGCCTTCCCTCTTCGATCCCTACTCTCTCAGCCAGACTGCAGTAATGCAGCCTGTTTCCAGGACCACTACGTGGAGGTGGAGTAGGGTCTTGGTCAGCTCTGGTTCGCTGACCCTGACGCAAGCAGTCAACCTATGAGTCGCTGACTGCGTTACTGACATTGGTATAAAAATAGTCTTTTCACATGACTCTCTTCTCCATAAATTGCTCGAAATGTTCATGAGTTTATTCACTTAACTTGAAATGTTCCTTGACCGATAGACAGCAATGTCCCAGACCAACTATGGTAATGGTCGATGATGTAACACACACTAATATATATAGTCTCTACTGATCTTACACTACAATATGGATATCAGCACATCTGAGTGAACCAGCTGTAGTGCTCCGTGTTGCAGTGCAGGATAACGCTGGTGGTTTACACTTCTGACTTCCCGAGTTTATATATTCGACCGAAACCTGAAACAACACAAAGCCTGTGGCTAGCCTCCTCCTAAGAGTTCCACTAGACTAGTGTATGTTTGTTCAGTGTCATCTGATGATGCATGTGTATGAGATGTTCACATGTTCTTGTTACCTTATCAGTATTACAGGTGTCTACTTTGCAAATACAATCCTAAGTTAGATAGTTATAATGTACATTTATATTACACTAACAACTATACAACATGATGTGATTTCATAGTCCCTTTTACACCTGCTGCCTTTGCAGTCAGCTCTGAAAAGTGCTGTGTTTGTCCAACAAATATAGAATGATCCTTAAATACTGTTGACATGACTTATGATGCAACACTGTGGGTATCTGGTTTGGTTTTCCAACTTCCACCCATCATCTTACGTCTTAGAAATATTCATCCATCGTATGATTGATCATGTAGTTACACATTTAAATTATTTTGTCTAACCGGAAACAAGTTATTGAATTATTTTGCAAGTATATGTACAGCAATTCTACTCACCCTCTGGTCTTCAGAAATACACTAACTGGACTTGATTTGATAAAGGCAGGCTATCACAGAATACACGATAGGTAAATGCAGTCGTGACTAGCTCTTTCCCTCCGACCGCTTTGTACAACAGATTTTCTGTGTCTGTCCAAATTCTTCTTTGGTCGATTTTTGCCTTTTTCTGGCGAGGCGCGTTGCTTTCAATTTAGTTGGTTATATCAGAGCGCGTTTACCATCCAAAAAAAAGTCAACTCTGTTGACAGCTAACCCGATCAGCGTTGATAGATACTAAGTCCTGAAAAGGACTAACATTATCTATCTGCTAGCATGAAGTCCTAAAAAGGACTCGCCAGCTACGCCAACGCCCAAGTTACGTGAGCAGTATATGTTTCAGAGATTGTCCAAATTCAAACTTGCCGCTTGTTTAAATAAGGCTAACGCGAGCGACTGATGATAGCTCTGACGTCATCCCAATTCTGGGCTGAAGGTTTTGCTGGCTTGTCGAGTACAATTTAGCAAACCTTGTTTTTCCTCTGCACATTATTTCGTCATACTCGTCTTCTACATCAGCTGTCGCTTTCGTTATACCTCTTTTTATTCAGCCGAAGTGTAGCTTCCTCTACATATCAAACGTTCCCAGATTGGTTCTTCCTTCGCTTTAATACGATTTTTGAAAGTGAACTTTTTATCATTCTACTAACCACTCGACACAGTTACTTGCCAATAACACAGTAACTACAGCATGCATTTCCTTTCTCATTATATCCACATATGCGTATCCTTTTCCTTGAGAAAATGATAAAGTAGAATCACTTTCTATCCATCCGTTTTCTTACACTTCAATAAAAACTCCACAGTCCTTGCATACTTTGTCCACTGACATTTTGTCAATATAATTATGCAAATGAGCTGCGGCTATCTTGCGTGACTGGTGCATTTCCAATTGGCAGATATGTTTTTCCTTTTCCCTGAAGTATTTGTTAACATTCTGCTACAGTACCTTGGAAATATAGTTTAATCTAAGTTCTTTTCTTCTCAACTTTAGTGGCATTATTCCTAGTGCTACCTCTAGTGCTTCAAGTGATGTTGATTTTATTGCTCCAGCAGTTGTGCATTCCTTTTCGAAACCTGATTTTATTTCATGTTCCAGTTTAATAAGTTGATCCATAGTGCTTCTGTTTTTCCTGAACCCAGATTGGGTTGGGCAGTATAGATTGTTTTTGTATTTTTCATGTGAAATTTTAATTTGTTGTTCACTACAGTCTCCATTATTTTGCATATTATTTTGATCCTAAAATCAACAACAACAACAACTGGAAAGAGCGAATCACAACGAACTAACTTTACTTTCAAAGGGTTGAGAATTGGGCATGCAAGCCTGTCTAGCACACTCTCTCTTTCTCTCCCCCTCTATCTATCTATCTATCTATCTATCTATCTATCTATCTATCTATCTATCTATCTATCTATCTATCTATCTATCTATCTATCTATCTATCTATCTATCTATCTATCTATCTATCTATTTTTCTCTCTCTCTCTCTTTCTCTCTCTCTTTCTCTCGCTCTCTCAACTTGCATACTGTGTCCTTTCATTGCCACATGTTACTTTAAGCATTAATTTAAAGACATGCAGCATTATAAAAGTAACATTACAGCATACATTAACAGTATCCAATCACAATCAAATTTAAGCATGTTTAAAAGAAAAGTCATCACCAAAAAAAAAAACAACAACAACAACAGCAACAATAACAAACAAAACAAACAAAACAAACAAAGAAATACAATCCAAACCCTCCATACAGTACATTAGACAATGATTTGAAACGTAATCAGTTTACGGTGGCATATGATCAGAACTCATGCAATATTGGAACAGTCCGCTATTGAATGAGTAAACTTTTCCGGGTGTATGGAAGATTGTGCCAGAAATGAGCAGCTTTTGAGTCCTATAGCAGATACTTCCGTAGGGATTGAATTGTTAAAGCCTTCACTATGCTAGGCCTAGCTTTATGAAGAGAGACAGAGGAAAACCAAAACAATACGGAGAAGAGAACAAACGAACGAACTCTACTTTAAACGGGTTGAGAATTGGGCTCATAGGCCCATCTGACATCTTGCCCTTTGGCTTTCATCCTCGATCCTGTGGCTTACTGAAACGGTCAAATCATCAACAATTAATGTGACCAATATTTCTGCATGCAGGCGTATCATCAATCGTCACAGAGAAAATATATATAAACACATTCTCGCTTATATCCGTATATTCTAGAGGGAAATATAGAAAACAAATTTACTTTTTTACAAACTACTGTAGCGCAAAATAAATAAATCTTCCAGCAGTTTAAAAATAAAAACCTGCACATTTTAAACAAACGGAAATAATATATATTTCTAAAGTATATTGGTATACAGTTGCTTTCTCACATAAATAACATCATATAATAATACTACATAGATATATAAAAAAATTATTCACATAGAAAAATGTCTTGTCCGCGGAACGAGCGGGAGAGGAAAAAAAGGTTGACATTGGGATGAGATGTGCACAGGCAAAGGCTGCTTCTATGGGGATTAAAAGTCGGTGTTGATGAAGTGTTTGAAAAGTGCTTTGTTGAATGAGTATTGTGTAGGAAGACTTTTTAGGTGGTGCGGATGGCTGTTCCATAAGTAGGCTCCAGAGTAAGCTAAGCTCGTTTTGAACAGGTCGATCCTAGGTTTGGGCAGACGTAACTGATGTGATTGTAACCCCTTCTCTTCTACTGGCTTGAAACGATGATCGTAGGTACGGTAGGGTAATGTTTAATAGAATAGCGGAAGTCACCTTGGCTTTGTTGGAGAGGAGTTGTTCTTAGGGTTCTCTTGGGGTTCTTTTCTTATTCCTGCATGTGTCGTCGTGCGATTATCGGTAATTAGACGTACTGCTCTCTTATGCAGGGAGTGCAATCTCTTCATGGTGGAAGCAAGGCAACACTCTTATAGTGTAGAGCAGTAGTCTACGTCGCTTTGAAGAGTATTTTCCATTGACACGCAGTTATTGACGCTGATGTAGATAGTACAGTCATCTGCGAAGTGGTCACATGTTGACGTAGCGGGAGGTCGTTGATGAATAATGATAAGTGCAGAGGGCCAAGAAAAAAACCTTGCGGTACTCGAGTATCTACCTTGGAGAAATCGAATGTCGAGTTGTTGTGGAGTGCTAACTGTTGTCGATCTGTCAAGAACGATTTGTTGATGTTTAGTGGATTAGGGCCTATTCTGAGGGTTTCCAACTTTCGCACCAAGATGGTGTGATCAATCATTAATGCTTTTTTTTGAAGTCAACAAAAACAGCACCACATAATTTTCCATCATTTACGTTTGAGAGCTACTTGTCTGCCATTTTGGTGAGAGTTGTAAGACAGGAATGTTTGTGTCTGAAACCTGACTGGCTCTCAGTGAGCAGTTTGTTTGTTGTTAAGTTTAAGTGGGGTGTTGTAAATGTGTTTTTCTAGTGGTTTTGATATAGATCAGCTTGGTCCAACTGCAGTCCCGCGGGCAAAATGTTGCTCGCATATTATTGTTTTTTGTGGCCCGCGCACGTACATAAAATGTTCTTTCATTATATAGTATAATTAATACTTTAGAGATTAGACTCAAAACGTCCAGTAGAAAGCAGTGTTTTACTGCCTGCAGTCAGCATCCGAGAGCGTTCGATTGACATTGATATCGAGACTCTGGTTAAAGAAAATCCACACCCCCAAACTAACCGTTACGACGTAAGAATAAAACTAAAATTATGTCCATTGAAATTCAATGTTCATTGTCATTTTAAATGGCTTTTTTCTTCATTTCGCGCTCTTCGATTTTCATCCATTTTCCACTTAGCTTTTATTTTAAATAATTTTTTATCATGAATGCCGCGAACTTTAAATTTTTGATTTATGTGGCCCACGGGGTTGAATAAGCTGGACCACCGTTATATAGATGATAGAAAGGATATTGGTCTGTAACAGTTGGGATTGCTATGTGAGCCAGATTTATAGAACAAATACATTGTGACAGCGCCATCTTGTCATAGCCATTTTGTCTGTCGTTCTCTACCCTTTTACTACAACATGGCGATTTGGAAGCCATTTTAGCGTTACTCAGTCAGGATCTAAAAATAGAACATTAGTCATGCCCGCTGAGAGAGTAACAGCCAATCAGAGAAGAGAAAGCGCTCAGACTGACCGCGCCTGAGTTTAGCCGGTTGAAATCTTCTGTCATTAGAACACAAGACGCAGAGAGAAGAAGTCGCCACAACCAGAGTTGAAATCTGTAGATGCCTTGAACACATTGGCAATAGAGCACTGGCTGGGTGTTTTGTTTGTTGGTTTATTTGTTTAATGTTTGCCGTGTGTGCTTAGTGCCACTGACTGGGTTATATAAATAAATACAGCCCCTGCCTTAGAATCAGAGTTTTATTGTTGATCGGTCGGTTGCGAGTGTGCAAGAAAGTGATCATATATCACAATAGCATCATCATCATCTCGCCCACCCTATCACAACATTTTGGCAGTTTTCAAATGCTGTGATAAAGTAATTGTGTGCTATACATTGGTTGCATTATATAGGTTAGAGAGTTGCAAATGATGGGTGCAGAGTAGGTAGAATCCTGTTGATGATACCATCAAGTCCAGAAAAGTTGTTTTTTAATGCCACGAGATATTTGAGAACTTCGTGTACCGTTAGAAAAGGAATATCTCTTAGATCTGAAATGGTGTGTTTAGTGTTGCAGATGGCTGATAATTTACTAATGTCACAGTCCAAGGGCTTTAGTGCCGACTTGAGATGGTTAATTTCTGTTTTGAAGTGGTTACTAAAATGAGTTGCCGCTAGACAGCAGCTTTTTTGGTAAAGAGTTTAGTGAATTTGATTTGCGTGTTAGCATTCAAATGGCTGCCCAGACTTCCTTGCTATTTGCTTTGTCCTGAATCATCTTTCTAAAATATAGTTTCTTTTCCTGACGAATGAGGTATTGCATTTTGTTTCTAAGCATCCGATATCTGCTGAAATCTTTGTGCTAATGTGCTTCGTTTCGCTCTCTCATGGTTGATCATATTTCTTAGATTATCCGTGGTGGTCTTTCTGATGTTTTTAACACGGTTCTGCTTTATAGGAACATGCTTGTCGAATACGTTGTAGAAAGTTTGTGTCCAATCAGCTTTGGCTTCTTCTGGATGCGGAGATCATCTTACATTGTAGTTACGCCGCTGGATTCTACCAATGAAAGAGCGCCAAGAAACGGCTTGAATGGCAAACGCGTCAGCTGTCCTTTTCTTGTGAATTATACAAATGTTCTGGTAATCTCCAAAAGAACCTTATCAATCGTTCCGCACAGAATATTCGTATGTTTCCCTTTAGCAGTGTTTCGTGGACTGTCACACTATTTCAGACAAAACGCCGAGACAATTATAACTAAATAATTTTTTTTTAAAGAAAGGGGGGGGGGGGGGATTATTTATAGGCATGCAATTCATCCATAACTGTGGAACAGGTGTTGAGAATAGATAGACCTAGAGAATTGCACAATTGAGTAAAACAGTGTATAAAAAGATCTAAAATTAATATATAAGGATCAATGATAGTGTGGGGATAAGGGGTAATCTGATGGGCTGCTCATGTGGATGATGGCAGATAATTGGTAGATTGGGTGTCATGCCTGACAACCCTAGTCTTTCTGACCCCCTGTCACCTTGTTAACAACAGCGCAGTTATGAGAGATTTTACTTTTTTTTTTTCGGTATTTGTTTTGTATTTATTTATTTTTTTAGAAAGGGGAGGGTACACACATACATTCACACAATTTTATAGTTTTGATTTACTGTATTTGGACTGGGGGGAGATATTTTATTTAGATGTCGGAAATCAGATTTTATTATCTTGAATTTACTACGGTACATTAAATATTCTAATTAGAACCCAACAAGGGTTGAAAGCGATACTTTACCTATAAAAACAATCCAAGTGAATAATCTGTGCGGAACGATTGGCAACGCTCTTTTGGAGATTACCAATTTTCTTTACATTTCTGCGTGAATTTTGTAATTATCAAAACATTGACTTGTGTGAGGGGCGGTAGAGAAAAAGCTCTTCAGTTGTTGGAATTATGTTTCAACATCACAGTCAATCAAGGATAGTCACTCTTGTTGACATTTTTCTGTTATGGCCGGTAAACATGAAACAAAATGTACAGTTCAGAACGTAGGAATCAGTGTGTTCTGTCATATGCTGACTGGTAATTTTGGGATGCCTTCATGAAAATGACACAGTCTATAGTAGTTCAAGGTCAGAGAACTTTTTATATGTATCATGGAATATTTTTTATTGTTAAAAAGGCTGCAGTCAAAAAACATGGGCCTTATCGGAACAGTTGCATTCCTTTAGGGTGAAAATGAAAAAGGCCTCATGCCATTCTTAGGCCTATCCTTATTCAGTCGCCCACATCCTTAGAGTTAGAATTTAGTGTTTGGTTAGGTTTTGGATTATAGTTCAAATGTCATTCAAATAATTCACCCACGTCAATAGGGTTTTATGAATCCTGAACCTAACCATAATCAAAATCCTAACGACGGTGGCAAATTATTTGGATGACATCGAAGGACATGCCCCACTTTTCTTCATTTCAATTGGGTTAGGATTAAGGTTAGGGTTAGATTTAGGATTCCCAACCCGGTTGAAACGAAGCACAGTGGGCCGTGTGTCGCCTTTAGCCCAGATGTCTATTTTTAAGTAAGAATTCATTTTCGTGTTTATAATGGGAAAGTTGGAAGTTTATTGTTCGTTATTTTTTAACGTGCGATGTTGTCTTGCAGTTTTTTTTTAAATCGGATTTATTTTGTATCCAAAAGGGGTAGGGTTAGGGTTAACACTTTGCTGACCAGCAATCCGGAGCATTACTGTCTCCATTTCCCAAGGGTGTTTGCAGATTTCTTTAAAAATAAATCTGTTTTTTTTTTAATTCCTAAAAAAAATGTAAAAACAGACATAGGGCTTTGAAATGGTCAAAGCACCACAATGAGTGGTTGCAACATCCGAAAAAACTTATTTTATGCAAATTGGTCACATGATCATGGCGGCCATCTTGAATTTATGTGGCTATTTATAGAACGATGTTTTAAAACCATAATCTTTTTCCAGTTTTTAGTGAATCTGTTCAATGTCAGTGCAATAAAATGTTAGGGACATGTATGGTAATGAATAAATTAAGCTTGATTGACGTACCGATTTAACGATTGACCATGTATTTCTACATGAAAGGCTAACGAAAATTGTGAATAAAATGCAAAAAATTCAATTTTTATATTTGTCTTTTTTGAGTGGATTCTGTGTCTGTGGCATCTGACAATGAGTGTTTGTGAATGTTTGTGGTTAAGTACGTCTAGTTGGAGTCTCAGCTGCTTTCTTCATTAATTGGGGTTGAAGTTGTAGCTGTAGGCCTCTGCAAGAGGAACGTGAACGTTGATAATCCTCGACTGTGTGGTATAACTTGAAGTAGGGTATCAGGCATAGAGGTACATTGCAATCTGGGCAGCACATGCAACTCTGGCTTCTTTTCCTTGCAGCCTTACACACTTTACAGTCTGGTTTGTGCCTTGCCCTTTCATATTTGTCAATGAAGTGGCGCTCAGTAAGTCGTGTTGTTGTGACTTGTGGTTTTGTAGGTGTCACATTGCGTCAAAGAAAAGCAGATTCAATAAGAGTGAGACTGTCATCCTGCCTGAACCTCTTTGCTTTGATCTTTTTTGTAGAGTTGGCAGTGTTGTAGGTTATGTGCCCATTGTCCAGGGCAGTTTCAACTAAGAAATGATGTAACGGCAGGTACCATTTATAAGGATCTATGTGGGTAGGGGTAGCTTGCAACCAGTTGGCCAAAGTGGTCGACACCTCCCATACTTTTGTTGTATTTTTCTGCAAGGACTGGCTTCTGACTTGTTCTGCCTTCAAGAATTCCTCTTTTTCTAACTGTTTTGTCTGTAATATCATTGCAGTGAACAGTAGATATGAGGTTAAATCTTTTCATATCATGCCAGGTGACTGCCAGCATGCCTTTATCTTCTGTTGCACAAAACACAGAATTATCTGCCTTTTTTCAATTTGAGTTGCTTTTTCTTCAGTGCTTCAGGGAAATGCATCCTATTCTCAGCTACTGTTCCAAATGCACCAATCTGAATTTCTTTCAGGTCTTGAAATAAAGCTGGAGGCTGAATACAAACTGCCACAGTAGAGAATATGTCTTGTTGCCTATTAATTAAGATCTTTCACAACACTGGAAGTTGCCCCAACACAAACTTCATCATTTTCCTTACCAGTATCAATTTTCAGTTTCATGCAGTATTGTTTTAGCATCAGTGAGAGCAGATAGTTTGAATCCCCACTTTGTGGGTTTTGCTGGCAGGTAGTGCTTGAAATATATTCCTCCCTGTGTGCTGAGCGAGGTGATTTTCTCAGTACCTATTCACTTTGTCAGTGATCAGATCTTAGGCAGTGTCAGAATATAAAAGTTTGTAAAAATCAATATACTTGAATTCTGTTGTATCTGCCTTGTTGTTCTTCATATGGAGGAAGAATGTCAAGCTCAATAAGTTCATTCTGGGTATGCTTTCTCCATTTCCAAGGATTATTTTGATGTGCAGTCCTGCTATGGCCCCTTGTGCCACGCCCATCTCCTGCTTCAGGCCTACCTACATCACCTCCAATTTTGTTGTCGCTATTGTCACTAGTGTTATTATTCAGTATTCCATCTCTACTTAGCCATGCATTATCACTTTCAGCCCCAGTTTTGCTGCCAGAGTCAGAATCAACTCTGTTATAAGTCAGGTTTTCATCATCACTCATGAAGAAAACAATGAACGGGCTCTTATACTAAAAATTTATGAAATTTTAATCAAATTTCCACTACTAACATCGCTAAATGATATCAATCGTGGGCGCAGCCATTTTGGAATGCTGCAAATACCCGGATGTAGCTTATTTCGTAAAACTATCAGTGCGGCTGCCCTGTCGCTTTCTTAGTCTTACTATTTCAACTCTCGTCGAACTTGGTCAGCGAGGGTATGTAGGAAATTTGATGATCATCGAACTTGGTCTGCAAAGTGTTAATGTTAGCCAACATATTTGTTTATGTGTGTTCCCATACAAGGTGACCTATTTTTGCACATGCGGCAAGATGCACACGTTAAAAATCCCTCGGCAGTTGGAAATCTTAAAGAGTATGTCATACGGTCGCTGCCCTGGCAAAATTACAAAATTAGGAAACCTACCCACCACAAAATTATTTATAGAATGTATGATTCCTGTATACGCATATTGGGATCCTCGCTGGTGCTACGGAGTTTGTGCACTGTGTTGAGATCCTCCTTGTGTGTTCTAAGGGAGGAGACCAGAGCGCTGATGGAGTTGTCTGTGTGCAATGAAGATGGTCCTTAAAACCAAATCATATCAATAGGCACTTATGCAACATAGCGGTCTCCTGGTTACTGTTTCCTACCTCCAGTACATTATGTTGCAGATAGAAGAACCATTTCTGTTTCCTTTTCATTCATCACTTTACAGCTCCCCAATGAGCATAGGCTTAACAAACTCATACCAACATAGGCTTAACAAACTCATACCAACATAGGCTTAACAACTCTTACCGACATAGGCTTAACAACTCTTACCAACATAGGCTTAACAAACTCATACCAACATAGGCTTAACAAACTCATACCAACATAGGTTTAACAAACTCATACCAACATAGGCTTAACAAACTCATACCAACATAGGCTTAACAAACTCATACCAACACAGGCTTAACAAACTCATACCAACATAGGCTTAACAAACTCATACCAAAATAGGCTTAACAAACTCATACAAACATAGGCTTAACAAACTCATACCAACATAGGCTTAACAAACTCATACTAGGATTAACAAACTCATACCAACATAGGCTTAACAAACTCATACCAACATAGGCTTAACAAACTCATACCAACATAGGCTTAACAAACTCATACCAACATAGGCTTAACAAACTCATACTAGGATTAACAAACTCATACCAACATAGGATTAACAAACTCATACCAACATAGGCTTAACAAACTCATACCAACATAGCTTAACAAACTCATACTAGGATTAACCAACTCATACCAACATAGGATTAACAAACTCATACCAACATAGGCTTAACAAACTCATACTAGGATTAACAAACTCATACCAACATAGGCTTAACAAACTCATACCAACATAGGCTTAACAAACTCATACCAACTCTACCTTCCTGTGCTATCAGCTGATGGTATTACCGTGTCTTCCTCAGTCCATTCATTTATGTCTTCTGTTCTCTTCTCCATTCTTGTTAGTACATATGGAGACAGTACTGTTTACTTTGTGTTGCACGTAGTTATAGTATTTTGCAGTAAACTGGAGCTTTCACACACACACACACACAAACCACCCACCCCACACAGTTCTCATCATGTTTCAAATCTGAGCAACTTACTAAGAGACCATAATCAAGAACATGCCATGTCTGACTGAAATAATTATTTCACTGGTACTTGCATACATTTTGTAGCCTAGGCAAAATCCTTAAAGTACTGAGGAGAGAAGAGTCTGCCTTTTACATTTTTGATCCAGTGAAGTGTGATTCATTGTTTATCTGACATATGCCTGGTTTTATACAGAGAACATGACCAGTTCAACTTTGTTGATCTCTGTATGGCTGTCCCGTATTCCCATCTGTTCCAGAATTCTTTGTATCTTTCTCTGATTTACTAAGTTCTCCAGTGTCCTACTTAATATTTAATTTTGATATTTTGATATTTTCATCCATAAACTAGGAATTTCCTTTATACAAGGCTATAGTTCTGATGCTGGCCTAATAGAGATTTATCTTTGTTTTCTGACTGGATAGTGATCTCCTTATATCACATAATCTGTTATTTTTAATGAAAAGGAGCCTAAGGATGCAGGGGTGAAATCGGAAAGAAAATGTAGTCATAATTTGTAACAGTGTATCAGTATGGGAAGAGAAATTTTGAGGGCACCTGTTGATAGCATTACAAGGCAGTCCTTTTTTCTGGAATCCCCAGGGTAAGAGAGGTAGAGGAATACTGAAAAACACATGCAGAAGAGAACTGGAGAGATAATTGAAAGTGGTAAAGAATGGCATGGAAAGATCTTGAGCTGATGGCACAGGACAGGATGATCTGGCACAGTTTTGTTAAAGGCTTGTGCACCTTTAGGAGTGGAAGGGTAATGATGAGTATGAACATTGCGATAACCTTAGTTTTCTCGTCTTGCTATAGTGGGCCAGTGTGGAAATCAAATAGGCTGCAGGTTCTGGGATCTGGCGCTGAGGGAGCATGCACATGTCAACAAGGTGAGTTTTGTAACGTGGTCAAATCTAGTATGTTACCTGTAGTTAACTGTGACCAATGTGAGGTTGTGTATGATTCTGGCAATCTCATAATGTAAAACCAATTTTTACATAAAAGCCACTGCTGCAAGAGCCACATGAGTGCTTTAAGTGTATACTTTCTGGCAAGAGGGCCTGCTGCCGTAGTTACCCAAAGCTCCATGGGGAGCAATAATGGAAAATGATGATGTAGCTAATTAATGTGTACATGAAGAGTTTTATTTGTCATCATTCATCATCATGTTTCTTTTTTGTTTCTTATTGAGCCATCATTGCAGCTGAGTCCTTGCAGAAAATATGCACAAAAGCGTGTGAAGCAGTTGGCTTATGTTTTTTTTTGTTATCTCCAGAGACCCCTAGAAACTACACCCACTGATTAACATAAATAATTGTAAATGCATCACTTTGTCAAAGCAACCTACTTCATTTCCTGTTTTGCTCCATATGGAACATGTATCCACCATAGCAGGTGGCCTCCTTGAAGAAGTCTATATAAAAGCATATACTCATGCAGCTGTGGTTTCTGTGTGTACTTTATTTTAAATGACGGTTGCTAGTCCCATGAACAACCTCATGCTGGTTGCCTCTTGCAGTATAGGAGGAAAAGGGGAAAGGATCCCGTAACATGCCCATTGAGGCATGTTGGGAATATGGTGTTGGGCCCATATTTTCTTGACCATTGGCACACTAGGGGTGATGTGGTCAGCATCACGCCGGCTGCCTTAACCTTCCAAGAACTTGCAATATGCCTGAACAAAAATACTTTTTGAAATATAGAAAACAGTATGTCTGTTAAACAATTAAGAAAAATTAAAAGGCCTGCTCATGAAACCCACAGTCTAGTCTGGCACATGACAAATGCTGGTTACATCATTCAAGCAGGACTGTTCCAACATACATACTAGTACCCCATTACTTGATCAATGTCAGAACACTCTTGTGCAGTTTTAATGCATACATTTCACTGCTGAGGTTATGAACATTTATGATAATACAAGTCACCAGCTAGCAGGGGAGAAATACAAGCATGGCTTATAAAAATATATCATCATTTTGGGGCCTAGAGGTAAAGCAATGTGGTTATTTTATAATCACAGATGTGTGTCATAGGGTGATTCACATGCCATGGCTTAGCAATACCCTCAACCGAGTCAAGTATTACTATTTTACATTTATATATGATGTCACACATTGTTGAGAGTCTGTCTTACATAATTAATTGTAAAAAAAACGATAAAGGATCCCGTTACATGCCTATTGAGGCATATTGGGAATATGGTGTTCGGACCATATTTTCTTGACTATCAGCACACTACAGATGATGTGGTCAGCATCCCATCGGCCGCCTTAACCTTCCCAGAGTTGCTCTGGTACATGAGGCTGGGTCGACCCCAGAGACGTTTGCAGTTTAAAAAATCCCACATCAACTGGGGATCGAACCATGGACCACCGAGCTAGGAAACACTAACCATTGCGCTACCACGGCTCAATTACTTGTAAGGTATACATAATATGTACAGGCAGCTTCTTGTACTATGACAAAGTGACAAATGTTGAGGTACTGTCACGTGCTGACCTTCAAAGCATGTATGCACTGCTTAGACAGTGCAGAGTATGCTGTCTTGGCCATGTCAGTCACATGGAAGATGGTTGCATCCCAAAAGATATTTTTATGGACTGGCAGATGGCAAAAGAGCAGTCGGACGACTGCAGCTGAAGTTCAGAGATGTGTACAAGAGAAATGTGAAGGCACTAAACATAAATCCAGCAACCTGGGAGACCTGCCGATTGCACCAATGGCAATGCTACTATGGTACCCATACATGCCACACTTAAAGGTTTACCCATAATCTGTACGGGGTGTTTGCGTTTTCAGATGTGTACGGGCCGTACACGGGTCTGTACGGGTTTTTTCGCCTAATTATTAAATATACATATAAATCTTGTGCCACTACACAATTTGCGTCATGAGATTCGGCGAGATTTTAAGCCAAGTGGATAAAAAAAAATAACCAGTGAAAATCAAGCTGCCTATTTTTCAATTGCCGCGGGATGTGCGTGGCGTGTTCATTCACAATTTTTCGCTAAAGCTAGCGCGAGGTTACTGATTATTTGAACGATTACGCAGCACTGAAATCTTTTTTGAGTCGAGCCTATTGTTTAGGATTAATTTCCAGTTTAGTATTGGTAAGTAATTCATTTTTAAAAAAATATTACAATAACATTGTTTAGATGAAGTTAGATTTAACTGTCAGATAACTTAGGCCTATGCTTTCTTTTCCCCTAAGGTTTAGCATAATTTATTATTTACGGCTGGTAAAAAAAAAAAGGCTCATACCACTACATATTATTTGATTTCACTAAAACTTGTAGAAAGTGCGTAAGAAATGTAAATTTGAAAAATAATACAATAGCCTACAAATTATGGGTAGCCTAATATCGTAATGACGGTCGCCGAATGCTCCGCATGTATTTTCGTACCATTTAGAGTTATAATTAGGGTTACAGCTAGGGTTAACCCTAAATCTAAATGGTACGAAAATACACGCGGAGCATTCGGCGAACGTCATTCCGATATTACCAAATTATGAAACTGAAAAGAAAAAAAAACCACAATAGCGTGGAAAATTTACATCTTAACTCGATCAGAGAAAAGTTTATTTGGAGTTAGCCTACTTCTCTTCTTAGTTTTAATTTCGTTTCTTTAAAAAACAATGTTATTTTGCCTTTGGTGGTCATCATTACGGTCATTCAATGATTTATAATTATTAAATAATTAATTAGCCTACTATCAATGTTTGATTGACACTAAAATTTGTATGGGAAGGTCTATTTAAAACTACCAGTTGGGCTTTAACGGCTATTCCAATTTTTGAAGTTCGGTAGAAAATATACAGGCTAATATTACGCCAGCGCTAGTTTATATTTTCATTACCAGCTTTAGCAAAAAATTTATTAGATTTTAAATTTAAGATTCCTAACCCATAATGCTTATTACTGGTCTCTTTAGGCCTGTACTTTTATAAGGCACTATAGAAAACACAGCAACTGTTCTTCATTTCAACCATAAATTGTATTAATTTTTTTCCAAGATTCTATTTCATTATATAATATTAAAATTACAAATAATTATATTTTTCAAATTGATTATTAATATTTGTATTTACTATGCAAAATAAATTCTAACTCTTGTTGTTTAGGTTTTAAAGCAAGTGAAGACATGCTTAAAAAGGCAAAGGCCGCATGTCACTATGATGGTGCAGAACCATCTAATTGAATATACTTTTACATGAATAAACTCTTTTGTTACGTTTTTCAGTCTTTGTACAGGTTTTGCGGGTCTTTGTACAGGTTTTGCGGGTCTTTGTACAGGTTTTTTTAATTTTTTGTACAGGTTTTTCATCTCTGAGGTGTGGCATGTATGATGGTACCACCTGAGATTGGGAGAAAAGAAGCTATCACAACAAGCAGATAAGAAAAGAAAATGCCAAAAGAAACACCAGGAAAAAAAGCAGCTGAGGGCTATCACCTCAGGGGTGCATTCCCATAGTCAGTTATGGCTGAAGGGGGCTTCTTATTTACATATAATTTTTACAGGCAGCTCTTGTAACTATGAAACTTTTATGTTATCTTGATAATCTCAGTGTATAACAGTTAGGATTGTACCAACACATCATACACATAGAGAGACATGAATAATATTGTTATGTTGATGCCAAGAGCATCCGAATGGCAGAGTGATTGCTTATTGAGGCAAAGTGACTGGGCTTAAAACCAGATCACATTGCTCTCATCAACTCAGCTGTAAAAGTGGGTAGGTACCCACTCAGGTACAGCTGAGTTGATGAGAGTGGTGTGATCTGATTTCTTATGGCGTATTCTTTTCTTATCTGCTTGTTGTGATTCTGCTGTGGATTTAGGGAAGGCAAAGGCAGCAAAGAATGGGACTGACTGGTCCATCTCATACAGCTGAGACCCAGTTTAGGTGAAACCTCTAACAAACTTTAAGACCCTATGGCAGTATCTGTTATGGAACTACCATTAACAGATACAAGCAGCCCTAGATTTACGCTTGGGATGTATTCCTGGATGAATTGACACAATTAGAATCAGTGTAAATTGAAATTGAAACCATTTTATAATATAAGTCAGTGGGAAGTCAATGACTGACGTTTCTGGCACCCAAATATTGACAAGCAATATAATGCTGTTATATTTAAAGCTCTGTAATAAAATAAATTATTGATATTAAATAAAGTAGATTAAATTTTTAAAAATATTTTGTAGACTTACAACTTGACATGGCGTAATGCAGCAGCTTTAGTTCTCTGATGAAGTCCTTTGTTGAGGATCATCGCTTTTTTTTTTGTTGTTGTTGAAGAAAGCTTGGAGTGGTGACTTCCCTTCTGTCAAAATCTCATAGTAAGGGCTCTTCTTTGCTCTTCATAAGGCTCTTCTTCGCTGTAGCACTCTGCTGCCAGTTGTGGTCAATCTTGCAAACCTCATCAGTGAGTTTCTCCATGTCTGAAAGGATGCACTGCAGATCGCTATCTCCGTTTCTCTTGTAGGAGTTTCTTTATCCTCTATTTCCCCCTCTTATTGTTGGATTAAGTGATCAGCCGATCATTTAAAGTATTCACTTGAAAGCAGCTCTCCATGGTCTTCCAGCATGACTGTTGCATCTTCATATGTAACTTTTTTCCAAGCGCACCTCTTGTGCCAGTCTTCTATTGTCGTTAGTTTAATTTAATTTTTTTTTTAATTCATAATAATATTTCATGTGTAAGACAGGGTGATATCCTGTCACCTTACCTTTTCATACTCCTCATGGACGATGTCATTAAGGCATGTAAGGAGAGAACAAGAGGGTATTCAGTGGGGTACTGGAAGATGGGACAGGTCTTTATTTCAGAGCTGGCATTTGCTGATGATGTTGCCCTGATTGCTAAATCAGAGGCACATCTCCAATCCAACCTGCAGGTCTGGAAGGAAGAGCTGGAGAGGAGAGGGATGGTCATGGGCAGCTCTAGAACAAGGTCCATGGTGATATCGCAAGAGGAAAGAAGACATCGGATTAAGCTGGGAGAACAGGTCCTGGAGCAGGTCGACCACTTTAAATACCTTGGAGCTATTATAGACCGAAAGGGAGGCATCAAAGAAGAGTTGGCCACTCGAAAAGCAGCAGCTGGGAGACTTTTTCAGGCCATAAACCGAGGATTCCTCAGCAAGAGAGAGGTTGGTGGGAAAACAAGGATGGCTGTGTGCCGCTCCACCTGTGTCCCAGTCTTGACATATGGATGCGAGTCGTGGGCAATGACTGCGGCCCACAAGAGCCAGATCCAGGCCTCAGAGGTGAGGTATCTGAGGAGGGTGGTTGGGGTAACAAGAGGAGACATGGTCCGCAACCAGAGGATACGTCAAGGCCTTAAATCCCACCCCCTGCAGACCCAGGTAGAACAGTCCCAACTAAGATGGTTTGGCCATGTCTGCAGAATGGGAGAAGATCGGCTACCACGACAATCATGGGAACAAAGAGCCAGGGATCCAGACCCCCAGGATGACCCAGAGTCCGCTGGGAGGACAACATTAGACAATCTTTGAGGGACCGAGGACTGGAATGGAACCAGGCCAGGAGGAAGACAGCCGATAGGATGGTCTGGCGCTCTCTCTTCCAAACCTCTACACCTCACGGTAGAAGGGGAACGACTAAGTAAGTAAGTAAATTAATGTTATAAGGAACTCCGCCTAGGCCGGTCTCAAGCCTGGCTGAAAAAGGAGGAGGGCGGCCTGCATGGAGGCCATAAGGAGGCAGCCCCTCCACCATGCAAAGGCACAACAGGCCAATCACCTGTTTGTTTTAAACTTTTGATTACGAGAACCACAAGAGAGAAAACAGGATTGATTCTAAAGGCGACGAACTGGAGCGGACTACGACTTATGGAACTTGGAACACTAGAAGTATAAATGGGAAAGAAGAGGAGCTAGTGGAAGAGATGAGGAAAGCAAAACTAGAAATCCTGGCTATAACGGAAACAAAGAAAAAAGGACAAGGAGTCATGGATCTCGATGGCAACATGCTGCTCTACAGTGGTGTACCCACATCTGAAAGAGCTAAAGGAGGCGTGGGTTGCATTGTGGCCAAAAACCAAAAAGATAGTATCAAGGGATAGAACTTTGTCTCGGAGCGCATTATGGTTGTAAAACTAAAAGAAGGAGAAACCATAGTCAACCTGGTCATAGTGTATGGGCCAAATGAGGATGAGAGAGCAGAGGTCAAGGAAGAATTCTTTGAGCTGCTTCAAAGGACAGTGGATGACTGGCTATATGAAATTATCATGCTCGGAGATTTCAATGCCAGAGTTGGAAATGACCATGCTAGATGGGGTGGAGTTATCGGAAGATATGGAGAAAATACTCTCAATGACAGTTGTCACGAGAGGGTTGATATTTATTGAAATTATTAAGTATCCTGGACACAAAGTTGTATCAGATGATACCAGGATAGTGCCAGATAAGAGTCTGATCTTATAAGTAATACCCCCTTCTCTGAAAAGAGTAAGTGTGTATAGACATCAAAGGTAGGATCAAGCTGTATAAGTTCCTAGAGAAGATGGTAATGTATTACTCTAAGTTCCTACTTGCTCCTCTCCAGATCCTCTTCTGTTAATATTATTCTTATTATTAGCTCTGCTAGGGGTATTAACTAAATTATTTACCAACAAGAACTGTAACTTAACTTAAAGAATTTAAGCAAGTCTGCTGGTAAATATTTACAATTTATTTATACAAGTTTTTCCCTTATCTGTGAAAATATTTCACTGAACTAAAATTGATTCAAAACACAATTAATAAAATTCCTTATAAAGTATACACAAATAATTACAGTCATTGAGTTTTATAGAAATAGTTCTTCTTTCTGGGCTGTAAATCTGGTAATAGACTGCTTAATTTTAGTTCAGTTCACAATAGGTACTGTTTATCAATCACTGGATATCATTAGGCCCAACCATATGTCATCATTAGACAGTTTTATATTATGATTGTGGTTAAGCTGGGGTAGTCTGGACAGTAGCCTTGTTTGGCCACTTATCTGGTATATTGAAGCTGGTTCCACTCTTGTCATAGAAGGAAAGATCAACTGAGCTTCCTCCAGGCAGTAGGCACTTGGTGACTGGCCCTCTGAACTCAAAAGGCGCTTGCACCAGTAGTTCCTTCAGTAGTGGCTGACTCTTTTATGTGTAGTTTGGTTGACAGGATATAACTTGAAACATATTGGATTAACCACTATATTCTCTATCACTATCCCTTTATTATAGATGTAGGGGATGTGAGACAGTTTTCAGACAATGTGCAAGCAGACGCACAGGGCACAGTATCAGTAATAACACAATCCAGTTTACCGTGAATATATCTTACTCTAATTCCTTGGTTATAGCTATCTGTCCATGATTCGCCTCCATACATTTATTTGGTCGTGTGTAAAACACTAAGTGATATCTCAAACAATACAGTAAAGTAATTCCTTTCATCCTTTCCTATGTTCCTGGTGTGTGGTCCATTCCTTCAAGAAATAATTCTTTAAATACTTTTCTAAAACTATAGACACACTTTTGCTACCATTCTCAATTTATTTGAATATACACAGGCTTGCGTTTGCCTCCAGAAATTTACACAGTAGTTCAAACACATCTGCACACTTCCTAACGCACACTGTAATTAATCAATAGAAATACATATATATATATTCTTTCTTACCCTCAGGCACATACAGTCGAGCTGTTAATGGTTATAATGGTCTGCTCTCAGATGCAGAAGGCAAAGGCACTCTTCATTAACACTTTTAGCGCTCGCTGTGAATTTCAAAATATTATGGCCTCGATTTGCATGATGCAGGGTCTTATATAGGTCACATCCGGTGACACAGAGAACAGTTGCCGAAATGCGCTTGAGTTCCCAAAATGTATGCATAATTTGTCTTGATGTGCAAATATGAAAAACTAAGATTTTAATTATCATCCTTATTCCTGGAGCGATTTTATTCATCTAAGGCTTAAAATACGCCCTGAATTAATCTTCATCTATCTAAATAATTGACTCTATATTACTTTCTTTAGTTTTATTCTATGCGTAGCCTAAACAGCAAAATTTTAGACTTGCCTGATGTCTCGATGCATTCCACTCGATATTTCTCCATTACTATAGCATTTCCCATGGAAATCTTTGCACAGACTTATAGATGAACATTCCTATGTGTGTTTTCTTGACCTCTGCCATGCTGTACTTCGCTCATAAGTCTGTAGTTAAATTCCATATCCAACGGATTTGCACAGATTTGAGACTCCATGCTGAATGCCTAATCGTTATTTGTAAACACCCGAATAAAGATGGCGTTTCATTGGTTCTGCTATCCAATAGTATTTATAAAGTATGGTGTTCCGTTTGGGTAAAGAATGACGGGTTGTGAATCAGACTTCATGACAACAATGGAAAGCGACTCCTTAGATTCTGCAGTGAGCAGAATCTGATCATTACAAACACAAAGTTCTCCCATAAGCGCATACATGCATACACTAGATGTGAACCAACAAAGAATGAGAAGTCAGTGATCGACTATGCCATTGTTAGGAGAAGCTCATTCAAATATGTCCGGGATGCTAGAGTCTGGAGGGGGCCAGAAATTGGAAGTGATCACTACCTGCTTACAATCAAAAGAACTATTGAAAGAGTTGCTCAGCCTAGGAACTGCCCAATATCACGCAAGAAACTAAGTAAATGAACGGGAGAAATGAGCATTAAGACCTACAAGCTGAGAGAGCCAGAAATTAAGACCAGATATCAGGGGCTTATTGCTGCAGCGGTGAGCAACACAGAAGAACAACCTGATAACTTGGAAACCCTCTGGATTAAATTCAAGGACATCATAAAGACAGCTGCTGCAGAAGCATGTGGTGAAGTTCGACTTGGGAACAAGAGAAAGAGGACACCTTGGTGGACAGAGGAAGTCAAAGAGAAAATAAGAGAGAAGAAAATAGCATGGAAACAATACTTAGGAGCTAAAAACACAACAGGACAAATGGAGAAATATAGAGAATATGTGACACTCAGAACAGAAGCAAAGAACAAGGTGCTAGCAACAAAACAGAAGTCCTGGGAAGAATTTGGAGAAAAGCTAGAAAAAGATGCGCAAGAAAACCAGAAATTGTTCTATAAGACCCTAAAGAACATGAGGAAGGAAAAACAATGCCCTCTCAAATTTATAAAGGACAAGCAAGGCAAATTGCTTACTGCCCCGAAGGAAGTAATGGAAAGATGGAAAGAATATTTCTCAGAAATCCTTGATGGTGAGCAAGGTCAAGCATCAGAAATGATAACCACTAGCACAAAAGAGGAAACAAATGGTGATGAAGATGACATAAAGATGGAAGAACTGAAGGCAGCACTGGAGAAAATCAAGATGGGCAAAGCAGCAGGGCATGATGGTATAACACCAGAAATGGTTAAGTACATGGGAGCATCAGGCGACCTATTACTCTTAAGGGTCCTACAGGCAGCGTGGTGCAACAAGACCATACCAAAGGACTGGGAGATTGCCATCATAACACCAATTTTCAAAAAGGGTGACAATAGACAATGTGGAAACCATAGAGGCATATCCCTTCTCAGTGTCCCTGGTAAAATCAACTCTAGAATCCTAGAGCAGAGACTCCGACGCCTAGCTGAGCCACAATTGGATGAGGTCCAGTGCAGATTCTGAGTAAACCAAAGTACTCAAGACCTAATCTTCACACTCAGACAGCTGAGTGAAAAAGCCCTTGAGTATAAGAGTGAGATCCATCTTTGTTTCATAGATCTGGAAAAGGCGTTTGACAGGGTCCCCTGGAGCAAACTTTGGGACTGTTTGGCAAGGAAGAACATTCTAGCACCTCTGATTCATGCTAAACAGAGCTTCTACAAGTCTTGCAGAAATTATGTGAGGACAGCAAACCGTAAGTCAGAAGAGTTCAGGACCACCACTGGTGTAAGACAAGGTGATATCCTGTCACCTTATCTTTTCATACTCCTCATGGACGATGTCATCAAGGCATGTAAGGAGAGAACAAGAAAGTATTCAGTGGGGTACTGGAAGATGAGACAGGTCTGTATTTCAGAGCTGGCATTTGCTGATGATGTTGCCCTGATTACTAAATCAGATGCACATCTCCAATCCAACCTGCAAGTCTGGAAGGAAGAGCTGGAAAAGAGAGGGATGGTCATAAGCAGCTATAAAACAAAATCTATGGTGATATCACGAGAAGAAAGAAGACATCAGATTAAGCTGGGAGAACAGGTCCTGGAGCAGGTCGACCACTTTAAATACCTCGGAGCTATTATAGACTGAAAGGGAGGCATCAAAGAAGAGTTGGCCACTCAAAAAGCAGCAGCTGGGAGACTTTTTCAGGCCATAAATCGAGGATTCCTCAGCAAGAGAGAGGTTGGTAAGAAAACGAAGATGGCTGTATACCGCTCCTCCTATGTCCCAGTCTTGACATATGGATGCGAGTCATGGGCAATGACTACAACCCACAAAAGCCAGATCCAAGCCTCAGAAATGAGGTATCTGAGGAAGGTGGTTGAAGTAACAAGAAGAGACATGGTCCGCAACCAGACGATACGTCAAGGCCTTAAATCCCACCCCCTGCAGACCCAAGTAGAACAGTCCCAAATAAGATGGTTTGGCCATGTCTGCAGAATGGGAGAAGATCGGCTACCACGACAAGCATGGGAAACAAAGAGCCAGGGATCCAGACCCCCAGGACGACCCAGAGTCCACTGGGAGGACAACATTAGACAATCTTTGAAGGATTGAGGACTAGAAAGGAACCAGGCCAGGAGGAAGACAGCCGAAAGGATAGTCTGGCGCTCTCTCTTCCAAACCTCTACACCTCATGGAAGAAGGGGAACGACTAAGTGACAAGTAAGTAAGTTAATGTTATAAGGTTTAAAGTATGTATTTTACTTTGTTCAATATTTGTTTTTTTATCTTTGGGTTTCATAATCTGCATTATTTTGAATCTGCGCAAACTTGACCGTCGCAAATCAAGGGCTACCAGTATATATGACTGTTAAATGGACATAGTATTTTGGAAATGCAGTAAGTTGATGGGAAGGATAATCCTTTAATTTACTATTACAGTTACTGTTTAAAGGAGCATAAAATGAGATGATGATGCTGAATATGACTGTACAGCATAGAAATAGATTTGAGGGAATTCGGAACAGAGAACTAAAAGGAGACTTTTTTGGACTTTTTTTTAAAGTGTCTGCAACAGAGTCCCTTAATGGCCAAAGCATTGAATTAAAAAAAGCAAAATTTAAAACAAAGAGAAAAATGGTAAGAAATACAAAGACCTTCCAGGATAGTGATTTTTCTTGTATGGTACTTTATATACACTTGTGGTAACCCACAAAGGCATAGGGGAAAACAAGGAACCTGTGACAGATATAACAAGGTGACAGAAGCATATTCTGATTCTAGCCGTGACAATACACCTTGCACAAGAATGAAATTGCATCTCTCAGTTATGTTTGACATCATAATTTAAAGAAGAAAAATAAAAAAACTGAAAGTATTGCCGTTAACATATTGTACTTTGTTATGTCTTTCCTAAAAGGAGATAGTGCATTTTCATGATAATATTTTGTTTTTCAGAATGGGGTATATGATGAATCCATTGGCAATTTTTTCTGTAATGTTGACAACAGATATGAGAGCCCCGCCAACATACCCTTGGGAAAGGGAAGTGGGAAAATCAAGTCATTGAAAGCTCGGGTAAAGTTTATGTTTGTTGGCTTGTCACTTGAATTTTCAAATGTCGAGAAGTGAATAAACCCTACCTGCCTTACCATGATGAGAAATACTGTATATGAAGTCCCAAATAAGTTTATTTATACATGCAGTCATATCTGAATCACTGCCCATTTCACCACCATGTTTAACTTCTTAGCTTTGAAGGTGTAGTACACGGATGTGCAATATGTTCATCAGTTGACATGTAGCGAATTGGCAACAAAAGTATGGATTATTAGATCTGCCATGATACTGAATAAGAATCGTTGCACTGAAAATACATATGCTGTTATTTCTGGCCTATGCTGAAAGCTCGGAGGGTTTCTTCTGCATCCATATGATTCCACATACTAACTAAATTGCAGATATTCAACCAAATTGTGACGAGGTGGCCAGACAGAAAGATTGAAAGGATTCATATTGTTTTGTTCATGAGTTTCCTAGATTTGTGTTTGACCCTGTAAACATGACTAATCCTTGAATAAAGTCGTTATAGGAATTTCAGAATTTTACTCTGTGATCAGGATAGTTTACCTTCAGAATTCTTCTCCATATGTTTTTTTTTTTTGGGTCTCCCTACATTTCTTTTACACTGGGGATTCCAGAACTGCTTTGTAACCACAGATTCCCTCGGCACATATTCTCTCACTTGCCAGTATCTTTGCATTCCTTCTTGTGCGCCTAGAGTTTGTTTCTTTCCATTAGCTTCACATTGTAAATCATTCTATTCTGTGCAGGCACCCATTGTGATGTGTAATGGAAAAAGAGTCTACAGTAATCCGACAGCCTATTGCAACCTTATAGCTGCCCTCTGATTTGCTAGCTAAACCATGTATCAATACCCACTGTCTATTTCTGCAACGTACCATTTTGTTCCGCCTCTTTGTTTTAACATGAGCTAACGCAATGTTTACAAACTGCGTGACCTGTCAGTCATAACAGGAAAGCAAATCAGGCTGTGTTTACCTCATCCACTCACGTGAAGCTCATCTGTCAATCACAATACTTCTCAGATAGGCAAGCAGCTTGAGAGAGACAAAAACGCAGACCCTTTTGAAGTTTTGTACTCAGGGGAGTTAGAAACCCCTGGGCTCTTTGATCTTCAGAAGCGGGCATTCTTACGGAGAAACTCATTAGGGAACAGTAAGTCTTTTGATGACGGTCAAAACCCTCGCCGAAGACTGGCCGTAAAGCCTTTATCTTGATACACTTAGCTTCTGTCTGAATTCTGGATAACACCAGAATGCGAAATTAACGCATTCAGATATCAGAGAATCCTAATGATACTGTTGTTTTCTTAACCCCATCATCAGTTGTCAGTCAGAATTTTGAATAGTCTAGCGCAGTCCTAGAGCCAGTCTTTATTGTTGGAATATGGTTTTCTAGTGTTCGTGGAAATTTTCATTTCTGAATTTTCTGATAAAAAGGATAATAGTGCTAATGTTTTAAGAATTGATAGCTTTTAACATTTGTTCTTCACTTAGATTTTTCTCGCTAGTAAAACGAGTGAAACAAAGTAACGCGTAGCGATTTTATATCAGATATTCTATTAAAACGTGCCATGTAAACATAATCAAACTTTACTTTAAATTTTCTCATAACCTGTTTAGGAAACTGTGTCTCTTCTTTTTTTGCTATTCTGTACATTTAATTGCTTTTTGCTTTTTATTTTTTAAACAAGTGTGTTTCCTGTTTCTATGTTTCTTTGTTCAGTTTACATTTTTCAAACTTTTTATCACTTTTAATTACCTTATTGCTTCTTTTTTTTAAATATATGTATATTTCTGCTCTTCTCAATGATATGGGTGACAAAAGCAAAATCTTCCCTTTTTTTAACTCTTTGAGTCCGCAATTATTTTCCACCCTGTGCCGTAATTTTAATTCGTGATAGACTAAAAACAACGCTCAGAGAGTTGTGTTGGCACGGGTGTCAGATCTGACCAACACTCTGAGCGTTGTTCCGGGGTCAAAGAGTTAATGTTCCCACTCTACCCCAAAACCCTTTTTATTCTTATAATTTTCTCCTTTCACAAAATCTAGGCAGTTCTTGTAGACATGGAAGAAGGAGTTGTAAGCGAGATGATGAAGGGGCCCCTTGGTGAAGTGTTTGACTGCAGGCAGCTTCTTACAGATGTTTCAGGATCAGGAAATAACTGGTATGCACAAGAGATTAAATCATCATCATTTTCTTGTGCACTCCTTTCGGAGCGTGAGACCACCACTGTATTTGGTCCCCTTGCTGGAAGCCTGCACCAAGCTTTCACATGCTCCTGCAGGGATGGTTTCTGAGGCAGTTTGTTTTACATGATGAAGTTGCCAGCCCCAGGCACAACCTTGTACAACATGCCTCAGGTGCTGTAGTCCTGTTCTGTCTGTCTCTGCAGACGCCCAGTAAGTATATGGTGCAAGAGTATATGATGCAAGAGTATATGGTGCAAGAGGTCAAATGCTATGTGGCAATTTCCAGGCCATACTTAAATACGTATAAATGATTTGAGGTGGACTAAAGTCACATAATTCAGTTAACTGAGTTTTTGTGTGTTCATTTGTTTGGTTTTTTTTGGGGTGGAGAGGTTTGACACAACTACATAAAAGACATGCTCTATGGCAGGCTTGTCAAAATCAGATCTTGTTAAGGGCTAATGATATGGAAAAGCTTTTATGTATGCAGACATTTATGTACGGGCTCATTCAGTGTATTTCAGCTTTTACCACTAATTTATTAAGAATTTAGTCAGATTAACCGAATTAGTATACTGGGGGAAAAAAGCTAATTTTCATTACTTGTTTTTACAAACTTATGTTTTATTTTTGTTTGTTACTTTAATAATTTTGTCAACTTTTTCTTATTGTGTGATTTACTACCTAAGACATAAACTGACTAACATCAACTTTTACAAAAAGACAAATTATGTCATCACAACACTTACATGACAAATAGACATTTTGTATTAAAATGTATTGAAAGGTCATAAGCAGCTCTAAAACAAAATCCATGGTGATATCACAAGAAGAAAGAAGACATCAGATTAAGCTGGGAAAACAGGTCCTGGAGCAGGTTGACCACTTTAAATGCCTTGGAGCTATTATAGACCGAAAGGGAGGCATCAAAGAAGAGTTGGCCACTCAAAAAGCAGCAGCTGGAAGACTTTTTCAGGCCATAAATCGAGGATTCCTCAGCAAGAGAGAGGTTGGTAAGAAAACGAAGATGGCTGTATACTGTTCCACCTATGTCCCAGTCTTGACATATGGATGCGAGTCATGGGCAATGACTACAACCCACAAAAGCCAGATCCAAACCTCAGAAATGAGGTATCAGAGAAAGGTGGTTGAAGTAACAAGAAGAGACATGGACCGCAACCAAGGCCTAAAATCCCACCCTCTGCAGACCCAAGTAGAACAGTCCCAACTAAGATGGTTTGGCCATGTCTGCAGAATGGGAGAAGATCGGCTACCACGACAAGCATGAGAAACAAAGAGCCAGGGATCCAGACCCCCAGGACGACCCAGAGTCTGCTGGGAGGACAACATTAGACAATCTTTGAAGGACCGAGGACTAGAATGGAACCAGGCCAGGAGGAAGACAGCCGATAGGATAGTCTGGCGCTCTCTCTTCCAAACCTCTAAACCTCACAGTAGAAGGGGAACGACTAAGTAAGTAAGTAAGTATACTGGAGAAAACAGCTAAATTTCATTACTTGTTTATAAACTTATGTTTTATTTTTGTTTGTTACTTTAATAATTTTGTCAACATTTTCTTATCGTGAGATTTACTACTTAAGACATAAAATGACTAACATCAACTTTTACAAAAAGACAAATTATGTCATCATAACACTTACATGACAAATGGAGATTTTGTATTAAAATGTATTAAAAGTCTTAAAATCACTTGAAAGGTGACATGTTTGTGAATACAGTTTTACCAACTATATTTTGCTTGCTATAGAGTTTGTATGATTTCTGTATAAGGGATAGCCATTGTTGTGTTGTTATTTTTGTGGAAATACAATTTTATCAGTGGTAACAGATGTTAGACTTCATGTACTTTTGATGTCCCTCGTAAGTAATAAGTATTGCCTGCAGAAATATGTGCAGCCAAACATATGAACAACAGAGAAAGGACATATGGCCATCACCAGTATTGTTCCTGGACAAACTAAAGAGACATCAGCAACCTCTGGCTGACCACTGCTTTTTTAAAACATATTCTAGCTGGTGTCTCGCTGCAAAGGTGCTAGGTTCGATTCACGGTAACGACACGCTCAAGTCTACCCAGATGTAAATTGGTACCTGACTTTGAGTTAGGGAAGGAAAGAACAGAGAGTAAGGGAACTGGTCAGCCCACCTCTCGATGCTGGACATAGTACAGTGAAGTCTCTAACACGTCACTTCTTTACAGAAGTCTGCTATAGGACTACCATTTATTCCACAGTGTGCAAAGATGCAGAACTTCTGAAGAGCTTGTTCTTTCTTTGTTTCTTCTGTCTATGAATGAAATGGTAAAATTTGGCTTAAGGAACGTCTAAATATTAAAAAAAACAAGATGCCTAACCTATTCTTTGATGATACATTCCTCATGACAAAATACATTTAAAAACAAAATTGGATGTGAAATAAATAATGCGGTAGACTTCGCCAGTGCAGAACTTGTAGCACCATCACTCAACAATTTAAAATAGACCCAGGGTGTGTGCTTTCCTAAATTAGTCATGCAGAAATTGAAGCACCACAGGGAGGGGCTATTATCACATCTTATCTTTGGAGACCAAAATAACACAACAGAGAAGAGAAGTGGATGCAGAAATGAAAGGATTGAAGAACCTTGAGTAGATGGCACAGGACAGTAGAAGACATTTTTTTGCCTATGCTGTATGAGGAACTAAAGGGTAATAGTGATGAGGATACGTGTCAGGTCATTCAACAGAGCTAGAGAAAGTGTAGGGTGTCAGGTCATTCAACAGAGCTAGAGAAAGTGTAGGGTGTCATGTCATTCAACAAAGCTAGAGAAAGTGTAGGGTGTCAGGTCATTCAACAGAGCTAGAGAAAGTGTGGGGTGTCAGGTCATTCAACAGAGCTAGAGAAAGTGTGGGGTGTCAGGTCATTCAACAGAGCTAGAGAAAGTGTGGGGTGTCAGGTCATTCAACAGAGCTAGAGAAAGTGTAGGGTGTCAGGTCATTCAACAGAGCTAGAGAAAGTGCAGGGTGTCAGGTCATTCAACAGAGCTGGAGAAAGTGTAGGGTGTCAGGTCATTCAACAGCTGGAGAAAGTGTAGGGTGTCAGGTCATTCAACAGAGCTAGAGAAAGTGTAGGGTGTCAGGTCATTCAACAGAGCTAGAGAAAGTGTAATGGTGTCAGGTCATTCAGAGCTAGAGAAAGTGTAGGGTGTCAGGTCATTTAACAGAGCTATAGAAAGTGTAAGGTGTCAGGTCATTCAGCAGAGCTAGAGAAAGAGAGAAAGTGTAGGATTACGTGGTTTTAATTGACTGTTATTCTTCAGCTTCTTCAACTACCATGCCTGGTGGCATAGGTGATCGTATCTCTCCACAACGTCCTGTTTACTGTACTGTTAATCAATTCTGTTGTTGACTTCTTTCTGTGCCATAATGTCAAACTGTCCAAAATCGTCTGTCTTTGTCATCCTTATCTCTTTTTTTCCTTCTGTCTTTCCTGTTGTCACGATATACTCCAGCTTCTTTCCTCTCATAACATGCCCCAAAAGAAAGTGGATTACTTCCTTCTAACTTGAGGAATAAGCTTCCTTTGCACATTGACCACTTTCAAGACATCCTCATTACTCATTTTAGCTGTCCATGGTATTTTTAACATTCTTCTGTAAAACTACACCTATGTGGCCTCTAGTGCTTTTCCTACTTGTTTCCTAATTGTCCATGACTCACTTCCATATGTCAGGATTGGTTCTATATAGCATTAAAGAACTCTCTTTCTTACTTTGATTGATAAAGAGTGGTTGCATAAAATACTTTTCATTTTATGGAATGCTGCGTTTGCTTGGGCTGTTCTAGTCCTGTTATAAAAGGTAATTTAAATATGATGTGGGGAAACAGTCATTACATTATGTTTGTCATATTCACCACTTCTTATCTACCCCAGGGCTACTGGATATAAAATGTATGGAACACAGTACAAGGACAGATTATCTGAAGTAATCCGGCGAGCTGCAGAATTGTGCGACTGTCTGCAGTGTTTCTTTGTGATACATTCAATGGGTGGTGGTTAGTTACTTTTCCTCTGTGTGTTTTCTTCCAGTAAAGTTTAGCATGCCTGTCAATAAGTGACATTGTCATTGGTGTAAACTTCAGTTAAGCAGCCAGTGTCCATTTTTTGGAGTGGGAAGGGTGGGTTGGTAAGCATGTAAGAAACATTTTACTTACTCAATCTCTTTCAATTTTTAACTTGTTTTCTGTACAAGTTTTACATGATCAAAAGCTCTTTCAGAATTTGTTGATAGTTTTGTCCAAACACTGTGCTCAGAACTATAAGATCATTACAGTGTATTGTTAAGTTCTAGATAAATGCAAAAGATTCTTATCTTACATTGTGACAGTCTAATGGGAATCTGTCTTTCTACCAAGTGAGTCAACTAGGTGGTGGAAAGATGAACAGTATCTAGGTATAGATGTTGTCTGTAACTACTGAATAAGCAGCCATGAACAAAAATAGATGATTGTCACAAGGGGTGAGGTGAGGTCATTTTGCGAGGCAACTTTTTATATATTGGCAACAAACAGCAGCTTACAAATTGGTAACCAGATAAGAAAGTTTTAGGAGATAAAGTATGGTGAAAGGCAGGGACAATTACTGTCACTTGATCTGTTTTCTCAGTTAAGTGGAGGTATAATGAAATACAAAGAGAACATGGCAGGAATATCAGTTTGTGGACATAAACAACTTGAGATATGCTGATGATACTGTCTTAATAGCAAAAAAAACAAAAACACAAATAGTGATATGTCTTACTGGGAGAAAGGACAAGAAAAAAAACCTACGCTGTGGCCACACGGCCTTCGTCAGGGACAGACAAACGAAAAATAGAAGGTAGAGAAAGTGAGAATTAAGTAGAGAACATAAAACTATAAAAATAAGAGAAAACACTCTTTGATATGTGTCACATGTCAACATATGACACACATCAGGGAGTGTTTTCTCTTATTTTTATAGTATCACTGTTTTTGTTTTTCTCATTCTACAGTTTTACCACCATCTTACGGCAGTCCCCCTCATATACTCTTAATAGCAAAAGGTGAAAAAGAGTTACTTGAAATGATTGATAGAAAAGTGACAGAAAGTAAAAATAAAAGCCTTAGCTGAAATGTTAAAGACAGAAGTACTGGTTATCTCGAGAAAAATGACTTATTCAAAATGTACCAACAAAGTAAATGGTTCAGTTTTGAAACTAGTCAGTGGATTCAAATACTTGGACATGTAAATAACACCAGATGGAAAATCTTCTCAGAGTTAAAGAGTAGAATAGCCAAAGAACAAGCGATGTTCCATAAAACTAAAAGTCGTTTATTCAGCAAATCTTTATCAGTGGAAGTAAAAGAGAGAGTTCTTTATTGCTATGTTGAGCCAATCCTGTCATATTGAAGCGAGTCATGGACAGTCATTAAGCAAGCAAGAAAACTGCTGGAGGTCATAGAGATGTGATTTTACAAAATAATTTTGAGAATACCATGGACCGCTAAAAAAGAAGAGTAATGAGTATGTCTTGAAAGAAACAATGTTCAGTGTATGATGATGATAATATTGGAAGGACACAATCCACTTTTCTTTGGGATTTTTGATTTTGATGAGAAGAGGAAAGCAGGATATAAAGTGACAACAGGAACAAATGACAGAAAAGGAGATAAAGGACAACAAATAGATGAGATACTGGACTGTTTAACAACATGTTTATTCATTATATGAATTGGGTACTGGAGCAGCTCTGGGAAGGTTAAGGCAGACGGCGTGATGCTGACCACATCACCCCTAGTGTGCCGATGGTCAAGAAAAGGTGGGCCTAGCACCATATTCCCAATATGCCTCAATGGGTGTGTAAATGGATCCTTTTTTCCCCTCCTTTATTCATTATATGGCCCAATTATTTTAACTTAATTTTATTATTTGTGAGAACTCATCTAAAAACTTCTCCATTGGGATAATTCATTCATTTAGATTTGTTTCTTTATCCAGTCATTCTTGCAAATCAGTATACCACTTCTGTTTCTGTTATTGTTTTGACACTGATCAAAAGTTATGTTCATTTTCAGATCAAAATTTTGCTGCTCTTAGTGATTTAATAAACTCATTTCTGTTATTTGTTTGTGTCTTGTTTAAGCTAAGGAAGATATCTGTCAAAAATGTATCTTCCTATATCGCTGTAAAACTGACTTACTTTCAGTTAATCTTTTGCTTCGTATTTAAACTAGGGACGGGATCTGGTGTTGGAACATACATACTAAACTTACTGGAGGATGAATACCCAGATGTTTACAGGTAATGAGTGTGTAAGAAACAAAGTGAAGAAGGTCTTAATTTATAACTGGTCACGCCACCCCAACTTTAAAACATTATTAGGAAGCAAATTTAAGTGCAATCCACAAAGATTCATCTTCTTGCTGAGCTTTTCACTTCATTTTGGTTGTTCTTGGAACAAATACAATCTCTCGCCATTTCTATTTTGCTGGGATACTTGTTTTGGCTTATTAAGCTAAACATAGCAAGTTGAGCTGAGGACATGGACGGGGTAATCAAACTGAGAAGAAAAAAATGGCATGAGGACCTTTTATTAACTTGTGATATACTTGGTGTTTTAAAATTATGTTTACACTCTGAATGCTGATAACTCTATTATTATTTGAGACAGAATTATGGCATTTTCACATTTAAAGTCACAAATGTTCAAAGTGTCAACGACCTGCAACAATGCATTGTTCACAGCAATAAACAATTGACTGCCATTCTGTATTGTTACTGCATGAGTAGGCGAAACATGCAGTTTTAATTTGATGTCTCAGGTGCTTCATTGTGCGTGTTTTGAGATGAGCACAACCTTCTATTAAAAAGCTTCACTAGTAATAATCTAATGGCATTATTGATTTGTATCTAGTTTTATTCCAATCTGTTCTTGCAAAGTAGCCAAATTTTATGTTAAGTTATATGTGTGCTGTATGCGTTCAAGGTATGTATACATAATTTTGAAACACCCTGTATATTAAAAGTTACAGAGATAGAGTGCTATAAGTGAATTGGCTTGATTTGTCACATACCACTTGGTCATTGGGGTACCACAGACGAACACTTGACTAGCAGTCACAACTTTTGTCTACCAATTATTAGTCTGAATAATCTTTTATGTTGTCAGTCATTTATTTTTTTGTTCACCTCGTCTTCTTTCATTTGGTACTCTGTTTTGAAGAAAAATCTTTACTAGCCCATGTGATCTTGATATGTGACCATATTGTGTCAACTTCTGTCTCCTTAGTGTTGTAAGAAGGTCTCCATATGGTCCTAACTAAGAGAATGAATGCATGAATGTTTAACACATAACCAGAAGATATCTTTAACATATCACTCACAAATATAATGGAACATTGCGGTCACATTTGTTATGGAAGATAAAATTCACAATCTAGCAAGCAGTATGCTATCTTATTTTATGTCAGCATTAATTTAGAGCCATGCTAAATTTTGTGTTTTATACTGCAGATTTGTCACAGCTGTGTATCCATCGGCAAAAGATGATGTGATTACTTCACCCTACAACAGTGTTCTTGCCATGAGGGAGCTTACAGAGCATGCACACTGCGTTCTTCCAGTTGAGAACCAGGTAATTCTCAGATACTGAGTTGCTGGAATCAGTTTTTTTGTCTTGATGTTCTTACATTACAGAAACAGTCTAGAAATCCGGACCACCCGAGAATCCGGACTTTTTGAAAACTCAAACTTTGTAAAATTTCCAGGCAGAACAGGGCATCAAAACAGTTATTATAAATTTGTGTATCAGATCCATAGCTTTAGTCTTCTAGATGTCATGCATGTGCACATGGTGCAGAATAATCTTATCACAAAGAAATTACAAAGTCGTAACCAAAGTGATATACTAAAGTATTTAAAGGAAACAATAGAAGTGTCTGCCGATCAATCTAGTGTTCCATCGACAAACAGTGCAAAAGATGCAGTAGAAGCTGTGAGTGTTCCATCCACAAGCAGTGCAGCAGGCGCAACAGAAGTTGCAGAAACGAACAAATAAATATACTTATTTTGATAAATGAAGCGTTCTGTTTTTATTAATGAATAAATCAACAAAATTTGCCTGTTCATCTCTTCTTTATTCTTCCTTAAATTTGAATTTAAAATTAATAAAAGTACTGCCCGAAAATCCGGACTGACCAAATCCCAGAGCAGTCCAGATTTTTGGACTTTCACTTTACTTCTTTCTTTTGTCATGCATTTTCTTCTTTAGCAGTGAAATGTTATAGATAAGATTAATTTTATTGATTTTGGATCCTTCTTCGTGAACTGTACCCTCTGGCTAGGGTGGTGATGTATCTCCAGAACTTCATGTCTCCAGTACTAAAGAACAAAAAGGAATAAAAATTGGTATCAGTTTTATAATTGAACGATACACGCAAGCACACAAGGGTTTACCCTTCATCAGTCACAGTCACAAACAGGCGACATAGATAAGTAACATCTGTGGGTGAAGAGAAAAAGGCAAATGACATTGCCACCATGTGGACAAAAATAGATAAGCAAAAAAAAAAAAAAGAAAAGACAATAAGATGAGCAACACAGAAAGATGAAAAAGGGCAAAGAAAGCATTGTTTTGTTCATTTCATTTTCCTCTTTGTACTTCTGTTGTTAGTTAGATTCTTTATGTTTGGTATATTTTATTTCTTATTCTGTATTTTTACTTGCCTATTTAATGTTACTTTTTTCTCTCATGCCAATATTCTTTGTTGTTTTTTTTTAAAAAAAACCCTAAGATTAAATGCAGCAAATGATAGCGAGACTGTGATACGAGGTTTGTTTAAGTGTTGAATATAGTAGACAAAAAGATGTATCAGGTGATACCAGGATACACTTACCAGAGATAGAAGAGTTCTGGTCTTAAAAGCAATACCCCATTGTGATGCTGCACTGTAATTCTGTCTTTCAACAGGCCCGATTCTGTTCTTCTATTCTTCTTCACTTTGTAACTATATGTGTTTGCCATGCTTCTTCTCATTTGAATATATATCGTGTTTGGTATTTTTGTGTTGGTAATTTAAATGGGTTCTTTTTATGGCGGTAGGTTTATTTCTTACTCCCACCAGTTTTACTTTCTTCTGATTTTCCGCGATCACGTAGAGTTTCGTTGTGTACGAAAATCGCTATTTTCGTGCACGCCTGTATGACGCGTCAGAAACGTCACGTAACGTGATGCCATTTTTGGACACGCGGTCTGCGCGTTTTCAAATCTGATTGGCGTAGGTCGCTAGTTGTTTTATTCTTCTAGCGTTTCCATTGGCCCGAGTGGATAACTTAGCAGATGCATAAGTGATCAACAGGAGTGGTTCCCTGTGTATATATAGAATCATTTAGAGGGGATCTTTCTCTATTAAGAAAATAATTGCCTGCCGTGCGACTACGTATTTATCGTCTCCATTTGCGGGGAAGAAAAGCGGTAATTGGTATGTAGTAATTTTATTATCGTTTTACTTATTAGAGGGTTCTTTGAGAAATCTCGGCCCGTAAGGAAAGTTCTTCGGGGACATTAACTTGAAGTTTTAAATGGTAGCGCCATCCATTATTATCTTTGAAGAACGATGTAAATGTAAAAGTGTGCATAAGTCTTTCTAGGATTTTGGCAGTAGATAGGAGCGTGTGAAGTTATGAGATGCACGTGTGCTCATAGTTGTAGAATGTTGTGTAAAACCACCATTTATTCCTGTGTATTTACAAAGGTAATTTTATTGGGAACTCCATTGTGCCTTAAATGTGAGAAATGCAGTCGGAGGGTACAGATTTGTGTTATCAGTGAAATATACGGCTTAGGGGAGTAAAGTATTCCTATAGCACGAGGTTTAATTTAAATTGGGGCTTAAGTCGGGAACCCAAGGTGTAATGGGAATTTCGGACAAAGGATTTCCCTGGGTGAAATGTTTGGACACGTGGTTAGCCATGCGTAACAGCCACGTAACCCGTCAGACAGTGTCTGGAGCTTTGTTTACTTACCTGGCAGATTTAAGTTGAGGGAAGAGAGGAGTAGAAGGAGAGTGAGATAGAGACATGTGGGCAGAAATATTTTATGTATCGTTGTGCAGAACGAGAGAAGGGGAGTAGAAGGAGTGAGATTTAAGTGCCACGTGGGTAGTATTATTTATGTATTGTTGTACACAATGAGTGAGGTATTGAGTAGGGGAGTTGTAAAGATTATGGGAGCTATATGTGTTAGAGATGCGTTATGTTGGAGTTGGTGTACATTAGATGCATTTCCTTTTAATTTCAGCGAGTCACGGCAAACAGTGGGGGAGCATAATTTGCCAATACAAATTATCCACAGCAAAAGGACATATCTCAGGGGTCAGAGGACTCGAGTTATCGTCAGAAGCAAAAGAAAAATAACCTACGGTCTCTTGCAGTGAAGTGCCCATGCTTTAGCGGGAACGGGGTTTATTTATCATAAAAACCCAGAGCTCTTCGCTATTATAGTCTCCGACAACGGCACGTGGCCTGGAGACTGGTGTAATGGTATACAGCCAGAAATCAAGGCTGTGTTTTTTCTCTAAATCCGGAGCGGGTTAAAAGTGGAAAGTTATAGAAGCTAGTCAGCCGCAGAGAAGTTTTTGACAGCTATTCAAGTACCTCATGCTTGATACCCGAATATCATCATCATCACCGAATTCAGGAGCATGTGATAGGGTTACAATACCTGGGTCCTGAAAGTAACGAGAGAAGAGCGTAATGGAGACGCCGCATCATCAGTCGAGTGTTAGAGAGACCCTGAGACCAAGAGAGAGAGAGGAGGGAGGAAATAGACAGGACCAGTAGGGTCTGTTCATTATCCATTTGACGGATAGACACTGAGCCATCGTTGTAAGCCAAGTCTATTATTTTAGCATTTCCAGTGGTGTTAGGTAGCGGCTCATATCGCCTACCAAGTTGGAAGCTGTGTAGACGTTCTTTTAGGAAGAGGCAACAGGACAGCAACAGTAGAAATCTTATTAGTGTTAGAGAGTGGAGGCTAAAGTTGACAGCCCCACCAAATTAGATTTGTTTAAATCACTAACCATTTTATTGTTCCCCAGCAGGGTGACAGAAAGAGTGAATGTGATTGGGGTTTTTCTAGTGTCTACCAATTTAATTGTTACTTTGTGTTTTTCAGGCCATGCAACAGTGCACGCTATTTATTTGATTGATGTATGATGAAATTTAATGATTTCTGTGTGTAAATAAATATATCTATAATATATACTGGATCAGCTTCTACTCTATACTATACCTATATGTGGTCTGTATAGGGATGTCTGTGGTCGTTTTATACACCTTATCTCCTTGTGTTTAAAGGTAGTTAGAGGGGGGTGATACTATAGCTTTTCTGAAGTCACGAAGCGGCAAGTGGAGAGTCAAATCCTGGTTCTAGCCCTTGAGCCAATAGTCTCATCTGTCCACAGGCATGTCATTTTTCATCTAATTCTATCTTCTCAGACTTTCTCATACTAGGGTCTTGCTTTCATTCAGGCAAACTCAATAAACTTAAATCCACTTCGTGACAAGTGGGCGGCAATTGTCCGGTGGATCATCTTTGATTGGGATCAATTCTGGGATCTTGTCTAGATTTTAGATTGGTTCTATAGAAAGTTTTCTGAGAATAGAGTTTCTTTAAATATCCCCTAGACGTTGAGCTATTAGAACTGATCCAGTTATAAGTTTTTCCACAGGTTACAGTCGAGTAGATTTTGGTGGTAATTTAGCTATATACGACTTAGTGGTAATTGATGGCATACTGAAATTTTTCTTTAACAGGAAGATAATTTCGGGTTTTTGATAGCTTCTTAACACATTTTGTTCAGGTTATTATTCAGACTTGGTGCTAGTCTGAGGTCGGGTTTTTTGGAACAGCGGTTATAGAGGGAGTATTTCCTATTACGTAACAGGTTATTCCTTCTCTTTTCCTTTTCTGTCATTTCTCTGTATTTGTGAACTTACAGCAGTTTACAGGTAAGATGGCGGATATGGCCAAGTTACGAGCTGCCTGGCGCAAGGCTGCTCAAGAAATGGGAATGGATAATGAGGAGACTAAGGCCTACCTGATAAGGGAAAATGATAGGCATATTCAGCAAGAGAAAGAGGACAGGGCAGCCACCGCAGAAGCAGCGGAGAGGCAGGCCGAGATGGAATTTAGGAAATTGGAAGCACAGGAGAGGGAGAAGGCAGCAGAGAGGGAAGCACAGGAGAAGGCAGCAGAGAGGGAAGCACAGGAGAAGGCAGCAGAGAGGGAAGCACAGGAGAAGGCAGCAGAGAGACAGCATGAACTTGCCATGCGTTCCTTAGAACTGCAACATAGATCTTCGGAGGGCAGTTCGGCTAATGGAGATTCTCCCAGAGCAGGAGCAGCAGACACCTCAGGAAACGTAGGCCACCGGATGGCAGCCATGAACTTCCCATTTGACTCGTTCCCTAACGGGAATGAGAAGATTGACGTGTTTTTGGAAAAATTTCAGAGGATGGCAAAGGCATACGGGTTGGATGAGAGTCTTTGGTGTCTGAAATTATCGCAGTCATTAAAAGGACATGCATATGAAGTGTACAACAAGATGCTCATAGATGACCAGAACAACTTCGAGGCACTGCGAAACGCTTTATTGCAAAGATTTCAGTGGACTCCCCGTAAATGCCAAACCATGTTCAGGAAGAGCAGGCCGAAGAAGGGAGAGAGTTTTGCTCAGTTTGCAGAGCGGGTGAGAAATTACTTAACCCGGTGGAGGGAACTGTCAGGACTGGCGAAAACTTTTGAAGGGTTGGAGGAGTTAGTTCTGTGTGAGCAAGTAAAGGCAAACATGTCTCCTGACTTGAGGCTGTATCTGGTAGAGCAGGGTGCCCAGCAACTGGACCAAATTATTCTGTTTGCGGAAAGGTTCCAGACGGCACAGGCCGAAGTACTGGGCCAGAAAAGAAAATACCCAGACCTGCCAAACCCGGACAAAGGAGCTTCATCATTGCAGTCGGCTACTTCACCAGCTCATCAGCAACCAGGGCCTTCTCGCAAGGAGCCTCATTCTGGTTATAACTTGCGGCCCCAGCCGCACAACAGAGCACAGCCAACAACATCTCTTGAACCCGCTAGGAACAGGGGAGATAATAAGAGGTACTGTCGGAATTGTCAAACTACTTCCCACTGGACATCACGGTGCATGAACAAACCCCCAGCTCATCATGCAGCTTGTTTAAGGCCGGTGAGAGTGACTAAAGGGAATAAATGGGAACCTGTCAAGTCAGAGAAGTTGTTCTCTAATAGTGGACCAGCTGAGGTGAATGGAACGGCCACTACTTGTTTGTTTGACAGCGGGCTCACATACCCCAGTATCGTCGCCCGACATCTGGTGAAACCAGGGCAATGGACAGGAGAAATAGTTGAGATTGGTGGCATTTTGAGAAGAGGTACCTCACAGCGTCTGCCCGTAGCCAATTTTGAGGTGAAATGCAAGTTTGTGTCTGGCACAATCAAGGCAGCTGTAATGGCACAGCCAGCACATGATTTCATCCTGGGAAGCCCATACTTAGTTTTGGGAAACCCAATCACGCCGATCCTTGCTAATGCAAGGGGGCCTACTGCAGGCCAGAAAAGTGAAAGGGGAGAGCCCAAAATTTACGGAGCCCCACGAGAGCTCAACCAACACCCATGTCTTGCGATGAAGAGGATGGAAGCCTCTAAAGACAGTGGAATGTTATCTACAGAGGCGTATTCGCCTGTCAGCCCTGTTCAGCCTAATGGCCAAACAGTGGTGATGCCTCTGATTTTGGAATTACCTTCTTTGTCGTCGGAAATTAGGCCCCCAATGGTATTACATCTCTCAAGGGATGGAAATACTGACAAGAATGGTACGACTTATGTCCACGACCAGCGCCATCTTCATAGGGCACAAGATAGCGGTCTGAGTGAACATATGTTTCCGACCAGCCCTGGAGCCCCATACGACCAGCACTTTTCTCAAACGGAGGAGGACAGTGATTTGAGCGACCGTTCGCCTACAGACGGAGATGGGCCCCACCCCACTACTAGCTCGCTTACAGAAAGCGGCTGTTGCAAAGAGGCGAGAAGCAAAAACGTACAGCCAGTTGCGTCCTGCTTAGTAGGGAAAGCGAATGTCGCTGAGGTGAGGCGCAACCCAGTGAGGACCCCAGGAGAGAGGGAAGACACAGGAGGAGTCTCTAGACATCTACTAGGCAAACCAGAGGGTAATGAATTGTTGGCTACCAGCTATATTAGCCACAGCAGTTTCAACCCCGCCCCGATAGATGATGAGAGAAAGAAGAAACATGCGCACGTTTCTTCGGTCAACTGCAACCAGTTACGTCCAGTTACGGCAATGTCTGGCCAAGCCAGTCAGTCTGTTTCAAAACACTGGGAGGCTGCACCATTTGGTAATCATTATTTACCACGCGCCGTCAGGAAAATTCGTGGGCGAAGGAAACACATGAGAGGGAGGAGGAAGCGCGACCAGTCAGGTTGCAGTCGCCAGGAGGAAATCACCAGGCGTGACCCTCACGATCCAGTGCTTGCAAAGATTTTCAAGGATATGGAGAGGGGCCTGTATGACAATGCTAATTATGACAGTGATTAGATCGGGATGTAGATGTAGATACAGGCCATTATGAAACCCAGAGATTTCAGTGATTTAGCACAGATTCCCACACTTCAAAGGGGGGACTTATGTGATGCTGCACTGTAATTCTGTCTTTCAACAGGCCCAATTCTGTTCTTCTATTCTTCTTCACTTTGTAACTATATGTGTTTGCCATGCTTCTTCTCATTTGAATATATATCGTGTTTGGTATTTTTGTGTTGGTAATTTAAAGGGTTCTTTTTATGACAGTAGGTTTATTTCTTACTCCCACCAGTTTTATTTTCTTCTGATTTTCCGCGATCACATAGATTTTCGTTGTGTACGAAAATCGCTATTTTCGTGCACGCCTGTATGACGCGTCAGAAACGTCACGTAACGTGATGCCATTTTTGGACACGCGGTCTGCGCGTTTTCAAATCTGATTGGCGTAGGTCGCTAGTTATTTTATTCTTCTAGCGTTTCCATTGGCCCGAGTGGATAACTTAGCAGATGCGTAGATGATCAACAGGAGTGGTTCCCTGTGTATATATAGAATCGTTTAGAGGGGATCTTTCTCTATTAAGAAAATAATTGCCTGCCATGCGACTACGTATTTATCATCTCCATTTGCAGGGAAGAAAAGCGGTAATTGGTATGTAGTAATTTTATTATCGTTTTACTTATTAGAGGGTTCTTAGAGAAATCTCGGCCCGTAAGGAACGTTCTTCGGGGACATTAACTTGAAGTTTTAAATGGTAGCGCCATCCATTATTATCTTTGAAGAACGATGTAAATGTAAAAGTGTGCATAAGTCTGTCTAGGATTTTGGCAGTAGATAGGAGCGTGTGAAGTTATGAGATACACGTGTGCTCATAGTTGTAGAATGTTGTGTAAAACCACCATTTATTCCTGTGTATTTACAAAGGTAATTTTATTGGGAACTCCATTGTGCCTTAAATGTGAGAAATGCAGTCGGAGGGTACAGATTTGTGTTATCAGTGAAATATACGGCTTAGGGGAGTAAAGTATTCCTATAGCACGAGGTTTAATTTAAATTGGGGCTTAAGTCGGGAACCCAAGGTGTAATGGGAATTTCGGACAAAGGATTTCCCTAGGTGAAATGTTTGGACACGTGGTTAGCCATGCGTAACAGCCACGTAACCCGTCAGACAGTGTCTGGAGCTTTGTTTACTTACCTGGCAGATTTAAGTTGAGGGAAGGGAGGAGTAGAAGGAGAGTGAGATAGAGACATGTGGGTAGAAACATTTTATGTATCGTTGTGCAGAATGAGAGAAGGGGAGTAGAAGGAGTGAGATTTAAGTGCCACGTGGGTAGTATTATTTATGTATTGTTGTACACAATGAGTGAGGTATTGAGTAGGGGAGTTGTAAAGATTATGGGAGCTATATGTGTTAGAGATGCGTTATGTTGGAGTTGGTGTACATTAGACGCATTTCCTTTTAATTTCAGCGAGTCACGGCAAACAGTGGGGGAGCATAATTTGCCAATACAAATTATCCACAGCAAAAGGACATATCTCAGGGGTCAGAGGACTCGAGTTATCGTCAGAAGCAAAAGAAAAATAACCTACGGTCTCTTGCAGTGAAGTGCCCATGCTTTAGCGGAACGGGGTTTATTTATCATAAAAACCCAGAGCTCTTCGCTATTATAGTCTCCGACAACGGCACGTGGCCTGGAGACTGGTGTAATGGTATACAGCCAGAAATCAAGGCTGTGTTTTTTCTCTAAATCCGGAGCGGGTTAAAAGTGGAAAGTTATAGAAGCTAGTCAGCCGCAGAGAAGTTTTCGACAGCTATTCAAGTACCTCATGCTTGATACCCGAATATCATCATCATCACCGAATTCAGGAGCATGTGATAGGGTTACAATACCTGGGTCCTGAAAGTAACGAGAGAAGAGCGTAATGGAGACGCCGCATCATCAGTCGAGTGTTAGAGAGACCCTGAGACCAAGAGAGAGAGAGGAGGGAGGAAATAGACAGGACCAGTAGGGTCTGTTCATTATCCATTTGACGGATAGACACTGAGCCATCGTTGTAAGCCAAGTCTATTATTTTAGCATTTCCAGTGGTGTTAGGTAGCGGCTCATATCGCCTACCAAGTTGGAAGCTGTGTAGACGTTCTTTTAGGAAGAGGCAACAGGACAGCAACAGTAGAAATCTTATTAGTGTTAGAGAGTGGAGGCTAAAGTTGACAGCCCCACCAAATTAGATTTGTTTAAATCACTAACCATTTTATTGTTCCCCAGCAGGGTGACAGAAAGAGTGAATGTGATTGGGGTTTTTCTAGTGTCTACCAATTTAATTGTTACTTTGTGTTTTTCAGGCCATGCAACAGTGCACGCTATTTATTTGATTGATGTATGATGAAATTTAATGATTTCTGTGTGTAAATAAATATATCTATAATATATACTGGATCAGCTTCTACTCTATACTATACCTATATGTGGTCTGTATAGGGATGTCTGTGGTCGTTTTATACACCTTATCTCCTTGTGTTTAAAGGTAGTTAGAGGGGGGTGATACTATAGCTTTTCTGAAGTCACGAAGCGGCAAGTGGAGAGTCAAATCCTGGTTCTAGCCCTTGAGCCAATAGTCTCATCTGTCCACAGGCATGTCATTTTTCATCTAATTCTATCTTCTCAGACTTTCTCATACTAGGGTCTTGCTTTCATTCAGGCAAACTCAATAAACTTAAATCCACTTCGTGACAAGTGGGCGGCAATTGTCCGGTGGATCATCTTTGATTGGGATCAATTCTGGGATCTTGTCTAGATTTTAGATTGGTTCTATAGAAAGTTTTCTGAGAATAGAGTTTCTTTAAATATCCCCTAGACGTTGAGCTATTAGAACTGATCCAGTTATAAGTTTTTCCACAGGTTACAGTCGAGTAGATTTTGGTGGTAATTTAGCTATATACGACTTAGTGGTAATTGATGGCATACTGAAATTTTTCTTTAACAGGAAGATAATTTCGGGTTTTTGATAGCTTCTTAACACATTTTGTTCAGGTTATTATTCAGACTTGGTGCTAGTCTGAGGTCGGGTTTTTGGAACAGCGGTTATAGAGGGAGTATTTCCTATTACGTAACAGGTTATTCCTTCTCTTTTCCTTTTCTGTCATTTCTCTGTATTTGTGAACTTACAGCAGTTTACAGGTAAGATGGCGGATATGGCCAAGTTACGAGCTGCCTGGCGCAAGGCTGCTCAAGAAATGGGAATGGATAATGAGGAGACTAAGGCCTACCTGATAAGGGAAAATGATAGGCATATTCAGCAAGAGAAAGAGGACAGGGCAGCCACCGCAGAAGCAGCGGAGAGGCAGGCCGAGATGGAATTTAGGAAATTGGAAGCACAGGAGAGGGAGAAGGCAGCAGAGAGGGAAGCACAGGAGAAGGCAGCAGAGAGGGAAGCACAGGAGAAGGCAGCAGAGAGGGAAGCACAGGAGAAGGCAGCAGAGAGGGAAGCACAGGAGAAGGCAGCAGAGAGACAGCATGAACTTGCCATGCGTTCCTTAGAACTGCAACATAGATCTTCGGAGGGCAGTTCGGCTAATGGAGATTCTCCCAGAGCAGGAGCAGCAGACACCTCAGGAAACGTAGGCCACCGGATGGCAGCCATGAACTTCCCATTTGACTCGTTCCCTAACGGGAATGAGAAGATTGACGTGTTTTTGGAAAAATTTCAGAGGATGGCAAAGGCATACGGGTTGGATGAGAGTCTTTGGTGTCTGAAATTATCGCAGTCATTAAAAGGACATGCATATGAAGTGTACAACAAGATGCTCATAGATGACCAGAACAACTTCGAGGCACTGCGAAACGCTTTATTGCAAAGATTTCAGTGGACTCCCCGTAAATGCCAAACCATGTTCAGGAAGAGCAGGCCGAAGAAGGGAGAGAGTTTTGCTCAGTTTGCAGAGCGGGTGAGAAATTACTTAACCCGGTGGAGGGAACTGTCAGGACTGGCGAAAACTTTTGAAGGGTTGGAGGAGTAAGTTCTGTGTGAGCAAGTAAAGGCAAACATGTCTCCTGACTTGAGGCTGTATCTGGTAGAGCAGGGTGCCCAGCAACTGGACCAAATTATTCTGTTTGCGGAAAGGTTCCAGACGGCACAGGCCGAAGTACTGGGCCAGAAAAGAAAATACCCAGACCTGCCAAACCCGGACAAAGGAGCTTCATCATTGCAGTCGGCTACTTCACCAGCTCATCAGCAACCAGGGCCTTCTCGCAAGGAGCCTCATTCTGGTTATAACTTGCGGCCCCAGCCGCACAACAGAGCACAGCCAACAACATCTCTTGAACCCGCTAGGAACAGGGGAGATAATAAGAGGTACTGTCGGAATTGTCAAACTACTTCCCACTGGACATCACGGTGCATGAACAAACCCCCAGCTCATCATGCAGCTTGTTTAAGGCCGGTGAGAGTGACTAAAGGGAATAAATGGGAACCTGTCAAGTCAGAGAAGTTGTTCTCTAATAGTGGACCAGCTGAGGTGAATGGAACGGCCACTACTTGTTTGTTTGACAGCGGGCTCACATACCCCAGTATCGTCGCCCGACATCTGGTGAAACCAGGGCAATGGACAGGAGAAATAGTTGAGATTGGTGGCATTTTGAGAAGAGGTACCTCACAGCGTCTGCCCGTAGCCAATTTTGAGGTGAAATGCAAGTTTGTGTCTGGCACAATCAAGGCAGCTGTAATGGCACAGCCAGCACATGATTTCATCCTGGGAAGCCCATACTTAGTTTTGGGAAACCCAATCACGCCGATCCTTGCTAATGCAAGGGGGCCTACTGCAGGCCAGAAAAGTGAAAGGGGAGAGCCCAAAATTTACGGAGCCCCACGAGAGCTCAACCAACACCCATGTCTTGCGATGAAGAGGATGGAAGCCTCTAAAGACAGTGGAATGTTATCTACAGAGGCGTATTCGCCTGTCAGCCCTGTTCAGCCCAATGGCCAAACAGTGGTGATGCCTCTGATTTTGGAATTACCTTCTTTGTCGTCGGAAATTAGGCCCCCAATGGTATTACATCTCTCAAGGGATGGAAATACTGACAAGAATGGTACGACTTATGTCCACGACCAGCGCCATCTTCATAGGGCACAAGATAGCGGTCTGAGTGAACATATGTTTCCGACCAGCCCTGGAGCCCCATACGACCAGCACTTTTCTCAAACGGAGGAGGACAGTGATTTGAGCGACCGTTCGCCTACAGACGGAGATGGGCCCCACCCCACTACTAGCTCGCTTACAGAAAGCGGCTGTTGCAAAGAGGCGAGAAGCAAAAACGTACAGCCAGTTGCGTCCTGCTTAGTAGGGAAAGCGAATGTCGCTGAGGTGAGGCGCAACCCAGTGAGGACCCCAGGAGAGAGGGAAGAGACAGGAGGAGTCTCTAGACATCTACTAGGCAAACCAGAGGGTAATGAATTGTTGGCTACCAGCTATATTAGCCACAGCAGTTTCAACCCCGCCCCGATAGATGATGAGAGAAAGAAGAAACATGCGCACGTTTCTTCGGTCAACCACAACCAGTTACGTCCAGTTACGGCAATGTCTGGCCAAGCCAGTCAGTCTGTTTCAAAACACTGGGAGGCTGCACCATTTGGTAATCATTATTTACCACGCGCCGTCAGGAAAATTCGTGGGCGAAGGAAACACATGAGAGGGAGGAGGAAGCGCGACCAGTCAGGTTGCAGTCGCCAGGAGGAAATCACCAGGCGTGACCCTCACGATCCAGTGCTTGCAAAGATTTTCAAGGATATGGAGAGGGGCCTGTATGACAATGCTAATTATGACAGTGATTAGATCGGGATGTAGATCTAGATACAGGCCAGTATGAAACCCAGAGATTTCAGTGATTTAGCACAGATTCCCACACTTCAAAGGGGGGACTTATGTGATGCTGCACTGTAATTCTGTCTTTCAACAGGCCCAATTCTGTTCTTCTATTCTTCTTCACTTTGTAACTATATGTGTTTGCCATGCTTCTTCTCATTTGAATATATATCGTGTTTGGTATTTTTGTGTTGGTAATTTAAAGGGTTCTTTTTATGACAGTAGGTTTATTTCTTACTCCCACCAGTTTTATTTTCTTCTGATTTTCCGCGATCACATAGATTTTCGTTGTGTACGAAAATCGCTATTTTCGTGCACGCCTGTATGACGCGTCAGAAACGTCACGTAACGTGATGCCATTTTTGGACACGCGGTCTGCGCGTTTTCAAATCTGATTGGCGTAGGTCGCTAGTTATTTTATTCTTCTAGCGTTTCCATTGGCCCGAGTGGATAACTTAGCAGATGCGTAGATGATCAACAGGAGTGGTTCCCTGTGTATATATAGAATCGTTTAGAGGGGATCTTTCTCTATTAAGAAAATAATTGCCTGCCATGCGACTACGTATTTATCATCTCCATTTGCAGGGAAGAAAAGCGGTAATTGGTATGTAGTAATTTTATTATCGTTTTACTTATTAGAGGGTTCTTAGAGAAATCTCGGCCCGTAAGGAACGTTCTTCGGGGACATTAACTTGAAGTTTTAAATGGTAGCGCCATCCATTATTATCTTTGAAGAACGATGTAAATGTAAAAGTGTGCATAAGTCTGTCTAGGATTTTGGCAGTAGATAGGAGCGTGTGAAGTTATGAGATACACGTGTGCTCATAGTTGTAGAATGTTGTGTAAAACCACCATTTATTCCTGTGTATTTACAAAGGTAATTTTATTGGGAACTCCATTGTGCCTTAAATGTGAGAAATGCAGTCGGAGGGTACAGATTTGTGTTATCAGTGAAATATACGGCTTAGGGGAGTAAAGTATTCCTATAGCACGAGGTTTAATTTAAATTGGGGCTTAAGTCGGGAACCCAAGGTGTAATGGGAATTTCGGACAAAGGATTTCCCTAGGTGAAATGTTTGGACACGTGGTTAGCCATGCGTAACAGCCACGTAACCCGTCAGACAGTGTCTGGAGCTTTGTTTACTTACCTGGCAGATTTAAGTTGAGGGAAGGGAGGAGTAGAAGGAGAGTGAGATAGAGACATGTGGGTAGAAACATTTTATGTATCGTTGTGCAGAATGAGAGAAGGGGAGTAGAAGGAGTGAGATTTAAGTGCCACGTGGGTAGTATTATTTATGTATTGTTGTACACAATGAGTGAGGTATTGAGTAGGGGAGTTGTAAAGATTATGGGAGCTATATGTGTTAGAGATGCGTTATGTTGGAGTTGGTGTACATTAGACGCATTTCCTTTTAATTTCAGCGAGTCACGGCAAACAGTGGGGGAGCATAATTTGCCAATACAAATTATCCACAGCAAAAGGACATATCTCAGGGGTCAGAGGACTCGAGTTATCGTCAGAAGCAAAAGAAAAATAACCTACGGTCTCTTGCAGTGAAGTGTCCATGCTTTAGCGGGAACAGGGTTTATTTATCATAAAAACCCAGAGCTCTTCGCTATTATAGTCTCCGTCAACGGCACGTGGCCTGGAGACTGGTGTAATGGTATACAGCCAGAAATCAAGGCTGTGTTTTTTCTCTAAATCCGGAGCGGGTTAAAAGTGGAAAGTTATAGAAGCTAGTCAGCCGCAGAGAAGTTTTCGACAGCTATTCAAGTACCTCATGCTTGATACCCGAATATCATCATCATCACCGAATTCAGGAGCATGTGATAGGGTTACAATACCTGGGTCCTGAAAGTAACGAGAGAAGAGCGTAATGGAGACGCCGCATCATCAGTCGAGTGTTAGAGAGACCCTGAGACCAAGAGAGAGAGAGGAGGGAGGAAATAGACAGGACCAGTAGGGTCTGTTCATTATCCATTTGACGGATAGACACTGAGCCATCGTTGTAAGCCAAGTCTATTATTTTAGCATTTCCAGTGGTGTTAGGTAGCGGCTCATATCGCCTACCAAGTTGGAAGCTGTGTAGACGTTCTTTTAGGAAGAGGCAACAGGACAGCAACAGTAGAAATCTTATTAGTGTTAGAGAGTGGAGGCTAAAGTTGACAGCCCCACCAAATTAGATTTGTTTAAATCACTAACCATTTTATTGTTCCCCAGCAGGGTGACAGAAAGAGTGAATGTGATTGGGGTTTTTCTAGTGTCTACCAATTTAATTGTTACTTTGTGTTTTTCAGGCCATGCAACAGTGCACGCTATTTATTTGATTGATGTGTGATGAAATTTAATGATTTCTGTGTGTAAATAAATATATCTATAATATATACTGGATCAGCTTCTACTCTATACTATACCTATATGTGGTCTGTATAGTGATGTCTGTGGTCGTTTTATACACCTTATCTCCTTGTGTTTAAAGGTAGTTAGAGGGGGGTGATACTATAGCTTTTCTGAAGTCACGAAGCAGCAAGGGGAGAGTCAAATCCTGGTTCTAGCCCTTGAGCCAATAGTCTCATCTGTCCACAGGCATGTCATTTTTCATCTAATTCTATCTTCTCAGACTTTCTCATACTAGGGTCTTGCTTTCATTCAGGCAAACTCAATAAACTTAAATCCACTTCGTGACAAGTGGGCGGCAATTGTCCGGTGGATCATCTTTGATTGGGATCAATTCTGGGATCTTGTCTAGATTTTAGATTGGTTCTATAGAAAGTTTTCTGAGAATAGAGTTTCTTTAAATATCCCCTAGGCGTTGAGCTATTAGAACTGATCCAGTTATAAGTTTTTCCACAGGTTACAGTCGAGTAGATTTTGGTGGTAATTTAGCTATATACGACTTAGTGGTAATTGATGGCATACTGAAATTTTTCTTTAACAGGAAGATAATTTCGGGTTTTTGGTAGCTTCTTAACACATTTTGTTCAGGTTATTATTCAGACTTGGTGCTAGTCTGAGGTCGGGTTTTTTGGAACAGCGGTTATAGAGGGAGTATTTCCTGTTACGTAACAGGTTATTCCTTCTCTTTTCCTTTTCTGTCATTTCTCTGTATTTGTGAACTTACAGCAGTTTACAGGTAAGATGGCGGATATGGCCAAGTTACGAGCTGCCTGGCGCGAGGCTGCTCAAGAAATGGGAATGGATAATGAGGAGACTAAGGCCTACCTGATAAGGGAAAATGATAGGCATATTCAGCAAGAGAAAGAGGACAGGGCAGCCACCGCAGAAGCAGCGGAGAGGCAGGCCAAGATGGAATTTAGGAAATTGGAAGCACAGGAGAGGGAGAAGGCAGCAGAGAGGGAAGCACAGGAGAAGGCAGCAGAGAGGGAAGCACAGGAGAAGGCAGCAGAGAGGGAAGCACAGGAGAAGGCAGCAGAGAGACAGCATGAACTTGCCATGCGTTCCTTAGAACTGCAACATAGATCTTCGGAGGGCAGTTCGGCTAATGGAGATTCTCCCAGAGCAGGAGCAGCAGACACCTCAGGAAACGTAGGCCACCGGATGGCAGCCATGAACTTCCCATTTGACTCGTTCCCTAACGGGAATGAGAAGATTGACGTGTTTTTGGAAAAATTTCAGAGGATGGCAAAGGCATACGGGTTGGATGAGAGTCTTTGGTGTCTGAAATTATCGCAGTCATTAAAAGGACATGCATATGAAGTGTACAACAAGATGCTCATAGATGACCAGAACAACTTCGAGGCACTGCGAAACGCTTTATTGCAAAGATTTCAGTGGACTCCCCGTAAATGCCAAACCGTGTTCAGGGAGAGCAGGCCGGAGAAGGGAGAGAGTTTTGCTCAGTTTGCAGAGCGGGTGAGAAATTACTTAACCCGGTGGAGGGAACTGTCAGGACTGGCGAAAACTTTTGAAGGGTTGGAGGAGTTAGTTCTGTGTGAGCAAGTAAAGGCAAACATGTCTCCTGACTTGAGGCGGTATCTGGCAGAGCAGGGTGCCCAGCAACTGGACCAAATTATTCTGTTTGCGGAAAGGTTCCAGACGGCACAGGCCAAAGTACTGGGCCAGAAAAGAAAATACCCAGACCTGCCAAACCCGGACAAAGGAGCTTCATCATTGCAGTCGGCTACTTCACCAGCTCATCAGCAACCAGGGCCTTCTCGCAAGGAGCCTCATTCTGGTTATAACTTGCGGCCCCAGCCGCACAACAGAGCACAGCCAACAACATCTCTTGAACCCGCTAGGAACAGGGGAGATAATAAGAGGTACTGTCGGAATTGTCAAACTACTTCCCACTGGACATCACGGTGCATGAACAAACCCCCAGCTCATCATGCAGCTTGTTTAAGGCCGGTGAGAGTGACTAAAGGGAATAAATGGGAACCTGTCAAGTCAGAGAAGTTGTTCTCTAATAGTGGACCAGCTGAGGTGAATGGAACGGCCACTACTTGTTTGTTTGACAGCGGGCTCACATACCCCAGTATCGTCGCCCGACATCTGGTGAAACCAGGGCAATGGACAGGAGAAATAGTTGAGATTGGTGGCATTTTGAGAAGAGGTACCTCACAGCGTCTGCCCGTAGCCAATTTTGAGGTGAAATGCAAGTTTGTGTCTGGCACAATCAAGGCAGCTGTAATGGCACAGCCAGCACATGATTTCATCCTGGGAAGCCCATACTTAGTTTTGGGAAACCCAACCACGCCGATCCTTGCTAATGCAAGGGGGCCTACTGCAGGCCAGAAAAGTGAAAGGGGAGAGCCCCAAATTCACGGAGCCCCACGAGAGCTCAACCAACACCCATGTCTTGCGATGAAGAGGATGGAAGCCTCTAAAGACAGTGGAATGTTATCTACAGAGGCGTATTCGCCTGTCAGCCCTGTTCAGCCTAATGGCCAAACAGTGGTGATGCCTCTGATTTTGGAATTACCTTCTTTATCGTCGGAAATTAGGCCCCCAATGGTATTACATCTCTCAAGGGATGGAAATACTGACAAGAATGGTACGACTTATGTCCACGACCAGCGCCATCTTCATAGGGCACAAGATAGCGGTCTGAGTGAACATATGTTTCCGACCAGCCCTGGAGCCCCATACGACCAGCACTTTTCTCAAACGGAGTAGGACAGTGATTTGAGCGACCGTTCGCCTACAGATGGAGATGGGCCCCACCCCACTACTAGCTCGCTTACAGAAAGCGGCTGTTGCAAAGAGGCGAGAAGCAAAAACGTACAGCCAGTTGCGTCCTGCTTAGTAGGGAAAGCGAATGTCGCTGAGGTGAGGCGCAACCCAGTGAGGACCCCAGGAGAGAGGGAAGAGACAGGAGGAGTCTCTAGACATCTACTAGGCAAACCAGAGGGTAATGAATTGTTGGCTACCAGCTATATTAGCCACAGCAGTTTCAACCCCGCCCCGATAGATGATGAGAGAAAGAAGAAACATGCGCACGTTTCTTCGGTCAACCGCAACCAGTTACGTCCAATTACGGCAATGTCTGGCCAAGCCAGTCAGTCTGTTTCAAAACACTGGGAGGCCGCACCATTTGGTAATCATTATTTACCACGCGCCGTCAGGAAAATTCGTGGGCGAAGGAAACACATGAGAGGGAGGAGGAAGCGCGACCAGTCAGGTTGCAGTCGCCAGGAGGAAATCACCAGGCGTGACCCTCACGATCCAGTGCTTGCAAAGATTTTCAAGGATATGGAGAGGGGCCTGTATGACAATGCTAATTATGACAGTGATTAGATCGGGATGTAGATCTAGATACAGGCCAGTATGAAACCCAGAGATTTCAGTGATTTAGCACAGATTCCCACACTTCAAAGGGGGGACTTATGTGATGCTGCACTGTAATTCTGTCTTTCAACAGGCCCAATTCTGTTCTTCTATTCTTCTTCACTTTGTAACTATATGTGTTTGCCATGCTTCTTCTCATTTGAATATATATCGTGTTTGGTATTTTTGTGTTGGTAATTTAAAGGGTTCTTTTTATGACGGTAGGTTTATTTCTTACTCCCACCAGTTTTACTTTCTTCTGATTTTCCGCGATCACATAGATTTTCGTTGTGTACGAAAATCGCTATTTTTGTGCACGCCTGTATGACGCGTCAGAAACGTCACGTAACGTGATGCCATTTTTGGACACGCGGTCTGCGCGTTTTCAAATCTGATTGGCGTAGGTCGCTAGTTGTTTTATTCTTCTAGCGTTTCCATTGGCCCGAGTGGATAACTTAGCAGATGCGTAGGTGATCAACAGGAGTGGTTCCCTTTGTATATATAGAATCGTTTAGAGGGGATCTTTCTCTATTAAGAAAATAATTGCCTGCCATGCGACTACGTATTTATCATCTCCATTTGCGGGGAAGAAAAGCGGTAATTGGTATGTAGTAATTTTATTATCGTTTTACTTATTAGAGGGTTCTTAGAGAAATCTCGGCCCGTAAGGAACATTCTTCGGGGACATTAACTTGAAGTTTTAAATGGTAGCGCCATCCATTATTATCTTTGAAGAACGATGTAAATGTAAAAGTGTGCATAAGTCTTTCTAGGATTTTGGCAGTAGATAGGAGCGTATGAAGTTATGAGATACACGTGTGCTCATAGTTGTAGAATGTTGTGTAAAACCACCATTTATTCCTGTGTATTTACAAAGGTAATTTTATTGGGAACTCCATTGTGCCTTAAATGTGAGAAATGCAGTCGGAGGGTACAGATTTGTGTTATCAGTGAAATATACGGCTTAGGGGAGTAAAGTATTCCTATAGCACGAGGTTTAATTTAAATTGGGGCTTAAGTCGGGAACCCAAGGTGTAATGGGAATTTCGGACAAAGGATTTCCCTAGGTGAAATGTTTGGACACGTGGTTAGCCATGCGTAACAGCCACGTAACCCGTCAGACAGTGTCTGGAGCTTTGTTTACTTACCTGGCAGATTTAAGTTGAGGGAAGGGAGGAGTAGAAGGAGAGTGAGATAGAGACATGTGGGTAGAAACATTTTATGTATCGTTGTGCAGAATGAGAGAAGGGGAGTAGAAGGAGTGAGATTTAAGTGCCACGTGGGTAGTATTATTTATGTATTGTTGTACACAATGAGTGAGGTATTGAGTAGGGGAGTTGTAAAGATTATGGGAGCTATATGTGTTAGAGATGCGTTATGTTGGAGTTGGTGTACATTAGACGCATTTCCTTTTAATTTCAGCGAGTCACGGCAAACAGTGGGGGAGCATAATTTGCCAATACAAATTATCCACAGCAAAAGGACATATCTCAGGGGTCAGAGGACTCGAGTTATCGTCAGAAGCAAAAGAAAAATAACTTACGGTCTCTTGCAGTGAAGTGTCCATGCTTTAGCGGGAACAGGGTTTATTTATCATAAAAACCCAGAGCTCTTCGCTATTATAGTCTCCGACAACGGCACGTGGCCTGGAGACTGGTGTAATGGTATACAGCCAGAAATCAAGGCTGTGTTTTTTCTCTAAATCCGGAGCGGGTTAAAAGTGGAAAGTTATAGAAGCTAGTCAGCCGCAGAGAAGTTTTCGACAGCTATTCAAGTACCTCATGCTTGATACCCGAATATCATCATCATCACCGAATTCAGGAGCATGTGATAGGGTTACAATACCTGGGTCCTGAAAGTAACGAGAGAAGAGCGTAATGGAGACGCCGCATCATCAGTTGAGTGTTAGAGAGACCCTGAGACCAAGAGAGAGAGAGGAGGGAGGAAATAGACAGGACCAGTAGGGTCTGTTCATTATCCATTTGACGGATAGACACTGAGCCATCGTTGTAAGCCAAGTCTATTATTTTAGCATTTCCAGTGGTGTTAGGTAGCGGCTCATATCGCCTACCAAGTTGGAAGCTGTGTAGACGTTCTTTTAGGAAGAGGCAACAGGACAGCAACAGTAGAAATCTTATTAGTGTTAGAGAGTGGAGGCTAAAGTTGACAGCCCCACCAAATTAGATTTGTTTAAATCACTAACCATTTTATTGTTCCCCAGCAGGGTGACAGAAAGAGTGAATGTGATTGGGGTTTTTCTAGTGTCTACCAATTTAATTGTTACTTTGTGTTTTTCAGGCCATGCAACAGTGCACGCTATTTATTTGATTGATGTGTGATGAAATTTAATGATTTCTGTGTGTAAATAAATATATCTATAATATATACTGGATCAGCTTCTACTCTATACTATACCTATATGTGGTCTGTATAGTGATGTCTGTGGTCGTTTTATACACCTTATCTCCTTGTGTTTAAAGGTAGTTAGAGGGGGGTGATACTATAGCTTTTCTGAAGTCACGAAGCAGCAAGGGGAGAGTCAAATCCTGGTTCTAGCCCTTGAGCCAATAGTCTCATCTGTCCACAGGCATGTCATTTTTCATCTAATTCTATCTTCTCAGACTTTCTCATACTAGGGTCTTGCTTTCATTCAGGCAAACTCAATAAACTTAAATCCACTTCGTGACAAGTGGGCGGCAATTGTCCGGTGGATCATCTTTGATTGGGATCAATTCTGGGATCTTGTCTAGATTTTAGATTGGTTCTATAGAAAGTTTTCTGAGAATAGAGTTTCTTTAAATATCCCCTAGGCGTTGAGCTATTAGAACTGATCCAGTTATAAGTTTTTCCACAGGTTACAGTCGAGTAGATTTTGGTGGTAATTTAGCTATATACGACTTAGTGGTAATTGATGGCATACTGAAATTTTTCTTTAACAGGAAGATAATTTCGGGTTTTTGGTAGCTTCTTAACACATTTTGTTCAGGTTATTATTCAGACTTGGTGCTAGTCTGAGGTCGGGTTTTTTGGAACAGCGGTTATAGAGGGAGTATTTCCTATTACGTAACAGGTTATTCCTTCTCTTTTCCTTTTCTGTCATTTCTCTGTATTTGTGAACTTACAGCAGTTTACAGGTAAGATGGCGGATATGGCCAAGTTACGAGCTGCCTGGCGCGAGGCTGCTCAAGAAATGGGAATGGATAATGAGGAGACTAAGGCCTACCTGATAAGGGAAAATGATAGGCATATTCAGCAAGAGAAAGAGGACAGGGCAGCCACCGCAGAAGCAGCGGAGAGGCAGGCCAAGATGGAATTTAGGAAATTGGAAGCACAGGAGAGGGAGAAGGCAGCAGAGAGGGAAGCACAGGAGAAGGCAGCAGAGAGGGAAGCACAGGAGAAGGCAGCAGAGAGGGAAGCACAGGAGAAGGCAGCAGAGAGACAGCATGAACTTGCCATGCGTTCCTTAGAACCGCAACATAGATCTTCGGAGGGCAGTTCGGCTAATGGAGATTCTCCCAGAGCAGGAGCAGCAGACACCTCAGGAAACGTAGGCCACCGGATGGCAGCCATGAACTTCCCATTTGACTCGTTCCCTAACGGGAATGAGAAGATTGACGTGTTTTTGGAAAAATTTCAGAGGATGGCAAAGGCATACGGGTTGGATGAGAGTCTTTGGTGTCTGAAATTATCGCAGTCATTAAAAGGACATGCATATGAAGTGTACAACAAGATGCTCATAGATGACCAGAACAACTTCGAGGCACTGCGAAACGCTTTATTGCAAAGATTTCAGTGGACTCCCCGTAAATGCCAAACCGTGTTCAGGGAGAGCAGGCCGGAGAAGGGAGAGAGTTTTGCTCAGTTTGCAGAGCGGGTGAGAAATTACTTAACCCGGTGGAGGGAACTGTCAGGACTGGCGAAAACTTTTGAAGGGTTGGAGGAGTTAGTTCTGTGTGAGCAAGTAAAGGCAAACATGTCTCCTGACTTGAGGCGGTATCTGGCAGAGCAGGGTGCCCAGCAACTGGACCAAATTATTCTGTTTGCGGAAAGGTTCCAGACGGCACAGGCCAAAGTACTGGGCCAGAAAAGAAAATACCCAGACCTGCCAAACCCGGACAAAGGAGCTTCATCATTGCAGTCGGCTACTTCACCAGCTCATCAGCAACCAGGGCCTTCTCGCAAGGAGCCTCATTCTGGTTATAACTTGCGGCCCCAGCCGCACAACAGAGCACAGCCAACAACATCTCTTGAACCCGCTAGGAACAGGGGAGATAATAAGAGGTACTGTCGGAATTGTCAAACTACTTCCCACTGGACATCACGGTGCATGAACAAACCCCCAGCTCATCATGCAGCTTGTTTAAGGCCGGTGAGAGTGACTAAAGGGAATAAATGGGAACCTGTCAAGTCAGAGAAGTTGTTCTCTAATAGTGGACCAGCTGAGGTGAATGGAACGGCCACTACTTGTTTGTTTGACAGCGGGCTCACATACCCCAGTATCGTCGCCCGACATCTGGTGAAACCAGGGCAATGGACAGGAGAAATAGTTGAGATTGGTGGCTTTTTGAGAAGAGGTACCTCACAGCGTCTGCCCGTAGCCAATTTTGAGGTGAAATGCAAGTTTGTGTCTGGCACAATCAAGGCAGCTGTAATGGCACAGCCAGCACATGATTTCATCCTGGGAAGCCCATACTTAGTTTTGGGAAACCCAACCACGCCGATCCTTGCTAATGCAAGGGGGCCTACTGCAGGCCAGAAAAGTGAAAGGGGAGAGCCCCAAATTCACGGAGCCCCACGAGAGCTCAACCAACACCCATGTCTTGCGATGAAGAGGATGGAAGCCTCTAAAGACAGTGGAATGTTATCTACAGAGGCGTATTCGCCTGTCAGCCCTGTTCAGCCTAATGGCCAAACAGTGGTGATGCCTCTGATTTTGGAATTACCTTCTTTATCGTCGGAAATTAGGCCCCCAATGGTATTACATCTCTCAAGGGATGGAAATACTGACAAGAATGGTACGACTTATGTCCACGACCAGCGCCATCTTCATAGGGCACAAGATAGCGGTCTGAGTGAACATATGTTTCCGACCAGCCCTGGAGCCCCATACGACCAGCACTTTTCTCAAACGGAGGAGGACAGTGATTTGAGCGACCGTTCGCCTACAGATGGAGATGGGCCCCACCCCACTACTAGCTCGCTTACAGAAAGCGGCTGTTGCAAAGAGGCGAGAAGCAAAAACGTACAGCCAGTTGCGTCCTGCTTAGTAGGGAAAGCGAATGTCGCTGAGGTGAGGCGCAACCCAGTGAGGACCCCAGGAGAGAGGGAAGAGACAGGAGGAGTCTCTAGACATCTACTAGGCAAACCAGAGGGTAATGAATTGTTGGCTACCAGCTATATTAGCCACAGCAGTTTCAACCCCGCCCCGATAGATGATGAGAGAAAGAAGAAACATGCGCACGTTTCTTCGGTCAACCGCAACCAGTTACGTCCAATTACGGCAATGTCTGGCCAAGCCAGTCAGTCTGTTTCAAAACACTGGGAGGCCGCACCATTTGGTAATCATTATTTACCACGCGCCGTCAGGAAAATTCGTGGGCGAAGGAAACACATGAGAGGGAGGAGGAAGCGCGACCAGTCAGGTTGCAGTCGCCAGGAGGAAATCACCAGGCGTGACCCTCACGATCCAGTGCTTGCAAAGATTTTCAAGGATATGGAGAGGGGCCTGTATGACAATGCTAATTATGACAGTGATTAGATCGGGATGTAGATCTAGATACAGGCCAGTATGAAACCCAGAGATTTCAGTGATTTAGCACAGATTCCCACACTTCAAAGGGGGGACTTATGTGATGCTGCACTGTAATTCTGTCTTTCAACAGGCCCAATTCTGTTCTTCTATTCTTCTTCACTTTGTAACTATATGTGTTTGCCATGCTTCTTCTCATTTGAATATATATCGTGTTTGGTATTTTTGTGTTGGTAATTTAAAGGGTTCTTTTTATGACGGTAGGTTTATTTCTTACTCCCACCAGTTTTACTTTCTTCTGATTTTCCGCGATCACATAGATTTTCGTTGTGTACGAAAATCGCTATTTTTGTGCACGCCTGTATGACGCGTCAGAAACGTCACGTAACGTGATGCCATTTTTGGACACGCGGTCTGCGCGTTTTCAAATCTAATTGGCGTAGGTCGCTAGTTGTTTTATTCTTCTAGCGTTTCCATTGGCCCGAGTGGATAACTTAGCAGATGCGTAGGTGATCAACAGGAGTGGTTCCCTTTGTATATATAGAATCGTTTAGAGGGGATCTTTCTCTATTAAGAAAATAATTGCCTGCCATGCGACTACGTATTTATCATCTCCATTTGCGGGGAAGAAAAGCGGTAATTGGTATGTAGTAATTTTATTATCGTTTTACTTATTAGAGGGTTCTTAGAGAAATCTCGGCCCGTAAGGAACATTCTTCGGGGACATTAACTTGAAGTTTTAAATGGTAGCGCCATCCATTATTATCTTTGAAGAACGATGTAAATGTAAAAGTGTGCATAAGTCTTTCTAGGATTTTGGCAGTAGATAGGAGCGTATGAAGTTATGAGATACACGTGTGCTCATAGTTGTAGAATGTTGTGTAAAACCACCATTTATTCCTGTGTATTTACAAAGGTAATTTTATTGGGAACTCCATTGTGTGTACGTTAATTTTATTGTGCCTTAAATGTGAGAAATGCAGTCGGAGGGTACAGATTTATGTTATCAGTGAAATATATGGCTTAGGGGAGTAAAGTATTCCTATAGCACGAGGTTTAATTTAAATTGGGGCTTAAGTCGGGAACCCAAGGTGTAATGGGAATTTCGGACAAAGGATTTCCCTAGGTGAAATGTTTGGACACGTGGTTAGCCATGCGTAACAGCCACGTAACCCGTCAGACAGTGTCTGGGGCTTTGTTTACTTACCTGGCAGATTTAAGTTGAGGGAAGGGAGGAGTAGAAGGAGAGTGAGATAGAGACATGTGGGTAAAAATATTTTATGTATCGTTGTGCAGAACGAGAGAAGGGGAGTAGAAGGAGTGAGATTTAAGTGCCACGTGGGTAGTATTATTTATGTATTGTTGTACACAATGAGTGAGGTATTGAGTAGGGGAGTTGTAAAGATTATGGGAGTTATATGTGTTAGAGATGCGTTATGTTGGAGTTGGTGTACATTAGACACATTTCCTTTTAATTTCAGCGAGTCACGGCAAACAGTGGGGGAGCATAATTTGCCAATACAAATTATCCACGGCAAAAGGACGTATCTCAGGGGTCAGAGGACTCGAGTTATCGTCAGAAGCAAAAGAAAAATAACCTACGGTCTCTTGCAGTGAAGTGCCCATGCTTTAGCGGGAACGGGGTTTATTTATCATAAAAACCCAGAGCTCTTCACTATTATAGTCTCCGACAACGGCACGTGGCCTGGAGACTGGTGTAATGGTTTACAGCCAGAAATCAAGGCTGTGGTTTTCCTCTAAATCCGGAGTGGGTTAAAAGTGGAAAGTTATAGAAGCTAGTCAGCCGCAGAGAAGTTTTCGACAGCTAATCAAGTACCTCATGCTTGATACCCGAATATCATCATCATCACCGAATTCAGGAACAGGTGATAGGGTTACAATACCTGGGTCCTGAAAGTAACGAGAGAAGAGCGTAACGGAGACGCCGCATCATCAGTCGAGTGTTAGAGAGACCCCGAGACCAAGAGAGAGAGAGAGGAGGGAGGAAATAGACAGGACCAGTAGGGTCTGTTCATTATCCATTTGACGGATAGACACTGAGCCATCGTTGTAAGCCAAGTCTATTATTTTAGCATTTCCAGTGGTGTAAGGTAGCGGTTCATATCGCCTACCATGTTGGAAGCTGTGTAGACGTTCTTTTAGGAAGAGGCAACAGGACAGCAACAGTAGAAATCTTATTAGTGTTAGAGAGTGGAGGCTAAAGTTGACAGCCCCACCAAATTAGATTTGTTTAAATCACTAACCATTTTATTGTTCCCCAGCAGGGTGACAGAAAGAGTGAATGTGATTGGGGTTTTTCTAGTGTCTACCAATTTAATTGTTACTTTGTGTTTTTCAGGCCGTGCAACAGTGCACGCTATTTATTTGATTGATGTATGATGAAATTTAATGATTTCTGTGTGTAAATAAATATATCTATAATATATACTGGATCAGCTTCTACTCTATACTATACCTATATGTGGTCTGTATAGTGATGTCTGTGGTCGTTTTATACACCTTATCTCCTTGTGTTTAAAGGTAGTTAGAGGGGGGTGATACTATAGCTTTTCTGAAGTCACGAAGCGGCAAGGGGAGAGTCAAATCCTGGTTCTAGCCCTTGAGCCAATAGTCTCATCTGTCCACAGGCATGTCATTTTTCATCTAATTCTATCTTCTCAGACTTTCTCATACTAGGGTCTTGCTTTCATTCAGGCAAACTCAATAAACTTAAATCCACTTCGTGACACCCATTCTCAGAAATGAGCAATGGTGTATGGTTGTTAAAGGTATAGTAGACTATAAAGTTGTCTGGTCCAGGTGGTAAAGTGAGGTACCAGATACTTAGACGCCTCCTCTCTACACTATCCTATGATATTATACTACTCATCAAAAGTCAAGGGCCACTTAGAAAAACCTTGGTTGAAACCATAAAACAAATAAATTACATGTCACGTAAAGAAATGGAAACACACATTCAAACGCAGTGAAGCTGTGAAGTGTGTCACCCACCATTTCAAAAGTCACACAATAGATATTGGACAAATAGACATGTCAAAATCGGGTATGACCACCGTTTGCAGCAAGGCATTCAAGACAGCGTAGACGCATCGAGTCCACAACGGTCTGAAGAGTATCCTGAGGAACAGCTTGCCATTCCTGAAGCAGAAATGCAGTCAGCTGTGCAACATCCATTGGCAGGGGGTGATTTGTTGACAATCTTCGACCAAGGACATCCCAGAGGTGCTCAATCAGAGAAAGGTCAGGTGAATGAGCTGGCCACGCCATCCTGATGATCCCATGTTGTTGAATAAACTCATTCACCACACGAGCTCGATGGGGTCGAGCGTTATCATCTTGGAGGATGGCATTACCACCTATGGCCTCCAGAGCAGGCTGAACAATTGGTCTCAAGATTTCGTTCTGGTATCTTGGGCCAGTTAAGTTGCCTTGGATGATGTAGAGTGGGGTCCTGCCGTGTCTGTAAAAGCCTCCCCAGACAATGACAGAACCCCTACCATAACGATCCACCCCTCGAATTGTGTCATCAGTAAATCGCTGTCCTGGTCGTCTCCAAACTCGAATCCTGCCATCATTGAATGACACAGTGAAGCGAGATTCATCAGTGAAGAGAACTTGACTCCATTGTTGCCTTGTCCATCGGATGTGCTCGCGACACCAAGCAACACGGGCTCTGCGATGAGCAGGAGTAAGAGGAATTCTGACTGCAGGACGTCGAGCAGCCAGTCCAAATTCATGTAAACATCTGCGAATGGTGCTTTGACTGACATTAATGTTTACAGTTTGTCTCAGCTGACATCTTAGAGTGGAACAAGTCACTGTTCGATGGCACAGGGCTGACAACAAGAGGTACCGGTCATCATGTCTATTGGTGCATCTAGGGCGACCTGGCCGGTTGCGATCCTCCACACTTCCTGTGGCCTGAAATCTCTCCAAAATTCTTTGGATAGTAGAGTGTGACACTGCAAGCCGTCTAGCAACCTCACGGACAGATAAACCACTTTCAACCCACGCTATAGCCCTCATTCTTTGTAAGGTGTCAAGACTTCTTCTCAATGGCATGGTTTTTGCAAGTGATGAAACTACCCTAAGTCTGCTGATTGTAAAACAAATTAAGCGTGAACTCTGTTCACGAAAAGTCGCCATTGCACATGGAATGTCAATCAGCACGATTACTTCACCTGTTTGGTACTACGGAAGTTTGAAAAAACAGATTAAAAATGTGAATTTATGGTCAACAAACCAAATTGCACGTGATCACCATGGATGTCGGTGAGTTGTTTTTATTCTTAACGTGCATAGAGGACTGTCAGAGGAAGATATTGCACCCATTTTTACTAAAAACTTCCTTCATTTAATCATTCTATGCGCTTATATAAAAGTGTATTGAAAATAATAGGGTGGCCCTTGACTTTTGACGAGTAGTATATATTATCCAGGGGAATTAATAAAGAAAAGTAACTGCAAAACACAACTGAAATGGGTTATTCAAGGCTCTGGTTATAAATTTACAATTTATTTTATATACATTAATTTCTGTTGTTTTTCATGAAATGGAGTGATGATAGGATGTATGAAGACTGAGGTTACACAACCATTTACAGAAATTTCAAATAAAGATTTAAACTCAAAATTAGTGTCTCTTTTCTGTCTCTTGAAAAATTCCTTTGTACACACAGTTTAGTTTAATTGAGAAAAGCTAATCACACTTTCAGGTACTTGAACTAGCACTGTTCTGTTATTTATTAGCTTTGATAAAAGTTCTGGGACTAGAGTTTCTGTCTTTCTTAATACTGAGATACACAATTAGATTTGTCATCATTAGTCAATGCTACTAATATTAAGTGTGGTGACCAATATATTTTGTATCAGCCTGGTAGGTGTTCACTTATCTTTGATGATCATGCCAACTGTTTTCTGCAGCAAACCGGGTTAGGAAGATCCCAGGTCATTATGGCTTCCAACACCAAATTCAAATACTACTCTGGGGCCTGAACTTTTACTTGCACGGGTAGTACATCAATCTACGGTCTGGCTGACAGGGTTGTATAATTTGAGATCATAGGACCTGTAAGACATAATGTCCTATTATCATTTGAATTCTTCTGTCACTTTCATTACCTTGAAGTGTTAAATTGGCTTGCTTAAATGGTTTGAGTTATTTGAGGTTTTTTCCCCCTTACCTCTCTACTTTTCATAGGCTTTAGTGGACATTGTCAATAAAATAACACAAGCATTTCCATCATCAAAGACTGGGAAAAGAATGTATGGCAGTTCAGCAGTAAAAGCAGACAGTGCCCTTTCAGGCAGTGATGGTGGTGTTGCCAAGAAAGCTGATGAACGTCCCTTTGACAAGATGAACAATTTGGTTGCAAACCTTTTGCTAAACATGACAAGGTATTTTTATGTTTTTAGAATGTTATTCTCATAGAATTTTGGTTGTTACATCCATTTTCTAGAATCAGCAGCCTGGCCATAGTGTGGTTCTTGAGCCGTATGAGGCTTACATGAGCTTTTGGTTTGTCTCTCATTATGTATCCAAAATTATATACAAATACTGCTGAATAATGTTCAAAATATATTATTTTATATTTTTACCCTGGAGATGCCACAGAAACATTACTAGGAAGGTGAGAAACCAGTGACATTCATTCTTAAAAGAAAATTTTTGCTGTTTGCAGAAATATGTGGGTGGCTCTTCTCAAAATTTCCTCCAGTATTATGGCTCTCAAAGGTTGCTTAGTTGGCCACCCTTGTTCTCATCATCTCATCTCAACCCATAACCCGTCATGGGTCGTAGGGGTGCCATGGTGGAAGCATCAGCAGACAGGGTCCTCCACTGCTCTCTATTCTCAGCAATGCGTACAAGTGTGGAGAAACCGTGTCCTGCCCATTCTTTGATGTTATCAGCCCAGGATTTTCTTTGCCTTCCTCTTCTCCGTTTACCTTCGACTGTTCCCTGGAGGATCGTTTTCGAAAGGGAGTCATGACGAGTTACATGCCCAAACCAGGCAAGCTTTCGACGTTTCACTATTGACAAAAGTGGTTCTTGATGGCCTGCATAGGTGTTTATCTTCTCTCTAACATAGACATTTGTTTTGTGCTCTTTATAGCAAATGCGCAAAATTCTTCTATAACATTTATGCTCGAAAGCCTGAATCCTTCCCTCCGTATCTGCAGTGAGTGTCCAGCCCTCACACCCATACAAGAGAATAGATAATACAAGTGATTTGTATAATTTGATCTTCACAGGAAAACTGATGTTACTTTTCCAGATCACATTCAACCTTGTCATGGCAGCTGAGGCCATCTCAAGTCTTGTCTTGATTTCTTTATTTGATCTTCCATCACTACATATAGTGGACCCGAGATATTTAAAGGTGTTAACTTCTTCTAACGTTTGCCCATTTAACGTAATGTTGGTCGGAACATGTTTCTTATGGCTATTCACCAATATCTTGCTTTTTTCTATATTAATTTCCATCCCATATGTTCTTGTTACTTTCTCCAGTCTAGAGGTAAGGTCTTGAAGTTCTGATTCTGTTCCAGCTATCAGATCAATATCATCAGCAAAACGTAGATTACACAGAGGTCGGCCTCCAATCGATATGGTTGATTTATAATCGTAGAGAGCCTCCTGCATAATATGTTCTAGATAAATGTTAAAGAGCACTGGTGACAGGATACATCCCTGGCGAACTCCTACAGTTGTTTTGAAAAATTCTCCAATGTCATTGCTTGCAAAAACAGCACTGCTTGCGTCCTTGTATAGTGCTTCAATGATATCTATGATGTTGGTATCAAAATTGAATTTTCTCATTATCTGCCATAAACCTTCATGCTAGACTCGATCGAAGGCTTTTGTGAAATCGATGAAGTTATGGTATAAATCATGTTGATGCTGGAGATGTTTTTCGATCAGTAATCTAATATTGAAGATTTGTTCTGAGGTACTTCTTTTTGGTCTAAAGCCAGCCTGTTCCTCTGACAAGATTTCTTCTGATTTCTGTTTTATTCTGTTCAAAAGTATCCTTAACATCACCTTACTTGGATGACTAATAAGGCTAATGGTTCTGTAGTTCTTGCACATTTTTAGATTTCCTTTCTTTGGAAGCGGTATTACTAATGACTGCGTCCATTCTTTTGGCCATTTTTTTGTACTCCATATCTTCTGGCAAATTGTTGTCATGATTTTTACTATATCTGGTCCTCCATATTTCAAGAGCTCTGCTGGTATATTATCCACACCCGGTGACTTCCCTCCTTTCATCGAACATATAGCCTCTTCCACTTCTTCCCGTAGTATTGCTGCATTTCCGAGTTCTCTGTTTTCGCACTTAATGTTGTTTAATATGCCTAAGTCAGTGTCAAGTTTACAGTTATATAATTCTTTACAATATTCTGTCCACCTTCTCATTACAGCTGTTTTTTCATTGAGCAGAGCCCCATTGCTATCTTCTATGACAGTTACCCAGGGCTGTTGGGGTTTTGATAGTCTTCTTAATGTGTCAAAAACTGCCTTGCTGTTACCTTTTATTAGCCCCGTATTAATGGACTCACATTGATCAGCTACCCATTTTTCTTTGGCCTGTTTCATTTTCTTTCTAATATTTTTATTCACCATACTGTATTGCCATGCTGCTTCAGGAACCTCTTTCTTAACCTTTTTCATTTCTCGCCATGTATCACATAACTTCAGAATTTCATCTGTAACCCATGGTTTGTTTATTTTCTTTCTTTTACCAAGTATTTCTGTTGCTGATTCAATGAGCATGTCTTTCATGTTCTCTGTGATTGAGTTGATATCATCCTCCAAAAAGTTGAGAGCTGCGAATTTTCCTCCAACAGTTGCCTCAAAGATTCCCGCGATTTCTGGATCTTTCAATTTGTCTAAATTGAATCTTAACTGAGAACATCTGTTTTGATTATAGTTCTTTTTGAGTTTAAGCTTGAGCGTCATCAATACCATGTCGTGATCACTACCAATGTCGGCGCCAGGAAAAGTCCTAGTCTTGGCTTTATTAATGCTGGACTTGAATCTTTTGGATACAAGAATAAAATCAATTTGGTTATGTATCTCAGTTTTTGGGGCATGCCACGTTGTTCTTCTTGATAACTTATGAGGAAATAGTGTATTTGCAAGGGTTAGTTTATAGTTGCTGGCAAATTCTAGTAGCCTTAGTCCTCGATCGTTGGTTTCTCCAGTCCCAAATTTCCCCACTGTGCCAGCCCAGTGACCGTATGCCAGCCCAGTGACCGTATGCATCTGGCCCTATTTTAGCATTCCAATCTCTCCACATGTAAGCCTACCTTGCCGTGGTTGGAGAGCTTGAGCGCCTCAATGATCCCGGGAGCTATGCCGGCGGGAGTTTTACTCCTGGCAGGGTCACCCAAGCCGGACAGGTCCTGGGTGAGGGGCCAGACTAAATGGGCTGAGGAGTGGGTGGAACCCTATAGGTGTAGATGCAGAACCCACCGGCGAGTGGTACATGCTCTGGTCTGCACCAATCCACCCCCACTTCATGGGTTAAATGCTTTCTTGCCTCATTCTTCACTGTTTGTCGTCTATCACGCCCATGGCGACCGTTGCCTCAATTGGCTGTGTGTGGTGTACCCGGAAACGGGGCCTCCCAGTACTGAGGCAAAGTTAAGTCCCCGATGTCACTTATCGGTGCAGAATTGAGAGAGATGGCTGAGCATCACAATCCCTCCTGTGTTGCAGCATGATGAGAACCCAGCATTGCACACTGAGCTTGGGGGGATCACTTGGGCACCAGACTTAATACTGGCTCTTGACTGGATGGCCGCATGCAGGAGATTTCTACAATGGAGGGTTGGCAGGTGGTGGGTATCGGGAAGTGGCTCTGTGCAGGACGTGAGGATTCCTTGGGAGAGCCCAGAACCAGAGCACAGCATTGTGCAAGCTCTGCATAGTTGGAGAGCCCCCTGGATGACGGGGAATGCACAGTGTGCTACCCCACCTATCCCCAACTGCTAACTTAGAACCAGAAGTGGGGTCCTCTGTATGCGTGCCAGGCCAGGATAAAATGCCTGGGAAAGAGACTGGAGCTCAGAACTCCCTAACTCAAAGTTGCAGGATGGCAGAAAAGCCACGGGAAAGACAGGGCTATTTTGAAGATAACGCAACCATATTTTCACCATACGAGCTCGGACGCCGCCTCGGTAAACAAGGTCCGCGCAGAGCAGTGACACCCCCAGGCTGCTTGCGAATAGTCTACTACTGGGAACATAAACAGATTAGGGATGAGCCCACTCTCCCGTTGAACAGGTGCTAAAGTCGTAGATACTGGGCCAGAAGGCGCACCGGAAACCACAGTATCATGCAACTCGCTTTTTTTTTTCTATGGAGAGTACACCGTCAAATAAATCTCGTTCTGGTGCTCGCCCTGTGGAGCTCCACCAGGCAGGTGCAGTGCCGGGCTCTGAGCCTCGACAGAGCCCACCCTCAGCTACTGGAGGACCCTCTAGACCGTCTTGTGGAGTCAACAGACGGCGGAGGAGAACTACTGACCAAAACAAAACAGAAAAAGAGAAACCCAGAGTGCCACTTGTCATGATGCACTGGAATGCAGAGGGAGTGAACAGCAAGCAGGCTGGATACAGCAAAAAGACAGAGCTGGAAAACATCTTGTATGAGAAGCAAGTCAGTGTTTGCTGTATCCAAGAGACTCACTTGAAAGCAGATCAAACCTTTAAAATAAGGGGATATCAATGCTTCAGATCCGACAGACAAGATAGACGAAAAGGAGGAGTACTTACTCTTGTAAGGAATAACATTCCTGCACACGAAAGGAAAACCTTCATGGATGGAGCAGAATATCAGCTGCTGCAGATAAAGGTAGACAAGATGGAAATAGAACTCCTGAACTATTACTGTCCGAACAACAAACCCCTGAGTCTCAGCTCTATACAGGTACCAGCCACCAACTTTATAGCAGTTGGAGACTTTAATAGCCACTCCCAGAGCTGGGGCTATAACCATCTGGATCACAGAGGTGAAGAGGTTGAAACTTGGCAAGATGATCACTCCCTAATCCTAGTCAATAATGCCACAGATACTCCTACCTTCTACTCCAGAGGATGGCACACAACCTCAACACCAGATCTTGCCTTCTCCACACCAGATATAGCTGGATCTATTAGTAGAGAAGTAGGAGACCAACTAGGGGGAAGCGACCATCGCCCAATCTTTCTTACTGTCCAGAGTGCTACTCTCAGTACAGGCCCAGCCATTACAAGATGGAACTACAAAAAAGCCAACTGAGGTTTATTCAGGCATCAGGTGAACACGCTGCTGTCTACCCTCAAGGTACAGAACAGAGACATTAATGAAGTGGTAAAAGACTTCAACAGATGCATACTACAAGCTGCAAAAGAAACCATTCCCAAAGGATGCCGGCGTAACTACATACCATACTGGTCCAGCACACTCCAAGAACGTCAGGAAGCTATGGACAAGGCTAGAAAGGACGCAGAGTCTCAGCCTTCACTTGAAACTCACAACAAATGGAAAAAGGCTGTAGCAGAGTTTCAGAGAACAAAGCTAGAAGAAAAGCGGAAAAGCTGGAGAACTAAAACGGCATCGCTGAACCTTGAGAAAGACGGCAGGAAACTTTGGAGATTAGTCAAGTCTCTAAATGAAGAGCATTCCTCACCAAGGCAGACTATCACATTGGATGAAGGTGGCAAACTTTTCAGAGGAAAACAAGCTGCAGACTTGTTTGCTAGAAGATACAGTTCAGAAAGCAACTTACCCATTAACATAGACCATCAGAGAGAGATAAGAAAAGAAATACTGGCAACCATGGGACAGACAGATACTCCTGCCCCAATGAGGGAACCCATCACACTAGGAGAACTACAGAAGGCTATTTCCAAGCTTAAGTTTCAAAAGTCACCCGGCCCAGACAAAATCAGCAACGAAATGCTAGTAAATCTGAGCTCAGCAGCAAAGACAAAACTGCTTGAGATATTCAACCACAGCTGGTTGAAAGGAACGGTACCCCAAGTATGGAGAGAAGCCATCACAATACCCATACTAAAGAAAGGGAAATGTAAGACCGAGGCTGCAAGTTACCGGCCAATCAGTCTCACAAGCTGTGTTGGGAAGACTATGGAGCGAATAGTCAACCACAGATTGAAATGGTATTTAGAGTCTGAGCAGATCCTGGTGCCGGAACAAGCTGGATTTAGAGAATGCTACAGTATAGAAGACCAAGTTACTTACTTGTCTCAAGCAATAGAAGATGCCTTCCAGGAGAAGAAAAAGGTCCTAACGATCTGGGTCGACTTCAAGCAGGCCTTTGACAAGGTGTGGAAAGATGGCCTCATTGCAAAACTTAGGAGAAGTGGAATCCAAGGCAACATGATGAAATGGATCCAGTCATACTTGCATAACAGGAGAACTAGAGTCACTCTTGACGGTCTGCAGAGCAGAAAAGTGTTGCTCCATCAGGGGGTACCTCAAGGAGGAGTAATTTCCCCAACACTCTTCCTTGTTTACATCAATGACCTGGTGAAAGATCTCCCTGCAGGAGTTAAAGCTGCCTTATATGCAGATGACCTAGTACTCTGGTGCGCTGATGAAAATGTCACCACAGCAAATTATAGAATGCAGCGGGCAGCAGACATGCTAGTGTCATGGGCAGAGAAATGGCTTATCACAATAAACACAGACAAAACCTCCACAACACTGTTCTCCCTCGCCCCCAAGGACAAATCAGCTAACATACACCTAGGGACAACCGTGATCAAGGAAGAAAGCTACCCCACCTATCTTGGGGTGACATTTGACCAAAGGCTTACATGGAATAAGCATATTGAAAATGCAGAAGGAAAGGCCCGAAGACGACTAGGCATACTCAGAAAATTAGCAGGTACCAACTGGGGAGCAAATGAACGAAATCTAAAGAAGATTTATAATGGAGTAATAAGACCACACTTAGAGTTTAGCTCAGCAGCATGGTCATCAGCTGCTAACTCACATCTGCAGTCTTTGGACAAGGTGCAAAATCAAGCTCTCAGGCTCATTACAGGAGCCATGAAAACTACACCAATAACAGAGATGCAGAAGGTTGCTGGATTACAGACATTGTCCCATAGAAGAGACACAAAAACCATGATCCAGATGGAAAAGTACAACAGTATGCCAATGCACCCAATGAAGGCAAGACTAGATGATCTGGCATTGGGACGTCTAAAGCGTAGCAGCTTTGTGCATCGGGGGAAAAGACTTATAAGACAGCATCAAGAAGACCTATCCATGAAGACAACACCACTGAAGCCCACCCTATACCCTGTACCATGGGAGCAGGCCAGCAGTGCCCTCCAAATTAATACATCAGTCAGTGGTCTCACAAGTGGATGTGAGTATAATGATCTGCAAAAACGAACTGCTACATTGAGTATGATCCAAGAAAGCTATCCCGATCAATCATGGATACATGCCTATACAGATGGATCAGCAACTAATGCTGTTAGGAATGGAGGTGCCGGTATCTTTATCTCATATCCTGACAACCACTATGAGACTAGGCACATTCCCACTGGTAAATTCTGTTCCAACTATACAGCTGAGGTTCAAGCTCTAGAGCAAGCTGCAAATATGATTTATAACACCAACTCTGACTGCCACCAGGTAGTCATCCTCACAGATGCACTGTCTGTCCTGCAAGCTCTCAAGGGTGGTAAACTCCCGCATCTGAGAAATGAACTAAACAAGGTAGCTGCCAAAAAGAGAACCATACTTCAGTGGGTACCATCTCATTGTGGTGTACCCGGAAATGAAAAGGCAGATAAACTTGCAAAAAAGGGAGGAGAATGTGAACAAGAAGATAATGAAGTCACATACTTTGAGAAAAAGAGAGCTATCCAGACTATCAGAAGAGAACAGAACCAACCCAAAGACGACTATCACACTCTCGACCGGCAGGGACAGACAACTATTTTTCGACTCAGGACAGGGCATAACAAACTGAATAAACACATGCACAAGCTACGATTGTCTGCTTCACCACTGTGCACATGTGGATTAAACGAACAAACTGCTGAGCATGTTCTACAGGACTGTCCTCTGTATGACCAGTTAAGAAAGATATACTGGCCCAATGACTCAACACTAAACTCAAAGCTATATGGAGTTAAAGAGGAACTTCAAACAACAGTCGAATTCATCATGAGAACTCGTCTGACGGTGTAATCATCAAAGATGCGATCGCAAGAAGAAGAAGAAGAAGAAGCATTCCAATCACCTAGAACAATGAGAAGATCTTTCTTTGGAATTTTCTTAATTTTATTGTTCTAAATTATCTCTAAAAATCTTCTATAGATACTTCCTACAGTGGTAATTAGTTTTCATATTTTGGTCATCTTATCCACATTATTGCCTTATACTTTAACGTGGCCTTCGTTAAGGAGACATTTCTCATTGGGCACGGCAAGATTACACTAAATAGACTTTGGGTAGCCAGGACGGTCTTTTGTTGAAATGTGTTTTTTCAATAGAAATATTAAAGTGGAAGGCTGTTATGCACTTGAGGATGATCAACTTTAAAGGATGTATGGCATAAGGATACTCCTGGGAACATGTCGCAACAATGTACAAAGACAGAACTAAGTGGCGGATGCATGTAGATTACCTGTGCTGTACATGTAGAGTAGATTATAATATTTTTTAAACTCAAGGCAATAGTCAGTACTTACTGCACTCTGTATCTTCTTCTTTTGCACACACCCTTGGACTTCACCTTGAAGGTATTTGGAGTCAGCCTGAGGTTGCTGACATCTCTGTAGAGTTTGTCCTTGACTTGTACCAATGCCGTTAACATAATAACAATATAAGAAGACAAATTGGACAGATTAAGAATATGTGAACAGAGCAACATGATAGAATTTACAGGATTGGACAAAGAATGGATGGGAAAATATGAAAGAGACAAATTAGAGCAGAGTAAATTTTTTTTTGTCCTGGATTTTTAAAATTCTTGGTTGACTTGCCCATACTTGCTGAAGTTTCATTGGCTGAAAAGTTTCTGCAGGAAACAGAAGTTGCAGACTTTCATGAATGTGTGCTGGTACAGAACAGAAGGATTGAAATGGTCTGACAAGATCACCAGTGTAGAGCGGTTGAGAAGAAGCCAGACAAATATCTGTGGAACTATATGTGAGGAGAGGATGCTGGTATTGGATAGGACTCACACTGAGAAAACCAGTTGATAGCATTACAAGGCAGTCCTTGATCTAGAATCACCAGGGTAAGTGAAATAGAGGGAGACCAAACAAAAACACATGGAGAAGAAAATTGGAGACATACATGAAAGGGATAAATAAGATATGAATGAATGGCACAGGACAGGAAGTCTTGGAAGGTATTAGTTGGTGGCCTATGCAACACCGTGAACTGAAGTGTAATTAACTGATAAAGTTGTTGTTTAACTAGGGCTGCTGAGCTTCTCACTCTTTTGCAGCCAGTACCAAGTTGAAGACTCCTTGGTATTATCTACACTGTAGATCTAGGCTTTTCCTGTGACTTTTCTGCCATTCCAAAATATGCTGAGTTGAAGTCATGAGCTCTAGTTTCTCCAGCAGTCATGTAGCTAATCACACTTCTCAGCTTCCCCCTGATGTGGGTCCATAGTGAGATTCTCCTGCATGCAGCCAACCAGGTAAAAGCCTGAGTTACGTCTGGGGCTCAAGTGACTCCTCCAAGCGTAGTGTGCAATGATGGGGCTGATAAAGTTAAAAATGGGACATGACAGCATGAACTGTGATAGAACAACATAAAACCAGACAAAATAAGGGCAGGGCAGTATCAAAATTACAAACAGTATACTAGAAGCACTCCACAGAGTGAACCTCTGGATCATGCAAGACACTTGATGTTAATTAACAAAATCATTCTAACAGCACCATATCTGTGTTACAGTTATCTTGAAATAAATAACAAGGGACACCCGCGGCCTGTGAACAGTAAATAAATAATGAGGGAAACCCAAGGCCAGTGAACAGTAAATAAATAATGAGGGAAACCCAAGGCCAGTGAACAGTAAATAAATAATGAGGGAAACTCGAGGCCTGTGAACAGTAAATAAATAATGAGGGAAACTTGAGGCCTGTGAACAGTAAATAAATAATGAGGGAAACTTGAGGCCTGTGAACAGTAAATAAATAATGAGGGAAACCCAAGGCCAGTGAACAGTAAATAAATAATGAGGGAAGCTCGAGGCCTGTGAACAGTAAATAAATAATGAGGGAAACTCAAGGCCTGTGAACAGTAAATAAATAATGAGGGAAACTCGAGGCCTGTGAACAGTAAATAAATAATGAGGGAAACTCGAGGCCTGTGAACAGTAAATAAATAATGAGGGAAACTCAAGGCCTGTGAACAGTAAATAAATAATACACATAAATGAGTATGTTTCAGGCACTCGTGAGAAATAAAGAAGTAGAAAACTAGACAACAGAAAAACAAGTGATAGACTTCAATCAATCAATCAGTACCCTTTTTGCTCCCCAAGGAGCATAGGTCTTCAACAATCACATGCCAAGTCCTCCTGTCCTATGCCATCTGCTCAAGTTCTTTCCATGTTTTCTGTCTTGGGCGGCTGAGTTGATTTATATTCTGTATTTGATTTGTCCATGTTTGTTGAAGTTTTTTGGTAAAGAGTTTTTTTACGGGTTGGGGTAACCAGCCCCATGCCCAACCCTCCTTAATCGCTTTTTATGACATGCATGGTAGGGTAGAATATAACTATTCTTTGCTCCCCTTTCAGGCCCCGGTAACACATGGGTGGGTGATAGACTTACTGGGAACTTAAACCCATAACTATTCAAATGGCACCGCCACCTCACTATGGGAGTGAATCGTGACTAACCACACTCCCAGCCAAGCACCACAAAAATAGTACTACGTGGACAGTGGTCGTTAGCACAGCCACCCCTTGTAACTATGAAATATTGAATAGAGGAACGACCTAGACTAATTATAGACGCAATCACTTCTATAAGACCTCAAGACGCAGCAATAGAGACCGCAGTCAGCGACTCATAGCTTGACTGCCTGCGTCAGGACCAGCGAACCAGAGCTGGTCAAGACCGCACTCCACCTCCACGTGGTGGTCCTGGAAACAGTCTGCAGCTGTGCAGGCTGGCTGAGCGAGTGTGGATCGAAATGGGAAGGCAAACCCGGTCCTAAAAAATGCCGTGCAGAAGTCGGATGTGTCGACCGAAAGGTGCAGATATCACAGCTACGTTGTAAACAGACACAACGCAATCACCGTCCTTTTCAGGGCGAACGAAGAAGAAGAAGAAGAAGACCAGATAACACAAGATAAAGACCATAATTCTGTGTCTAGTAAATTATAGAAGAATAAGAACAGGACAGAAAAGCTGGTAGGTTTCTATGGTAACAAAAATACAAAAATTCAAACACATAAAAAGGGAAACCAAGACCTCTGAACAGTAAATAAATAATACATGAAAATGGGCACGTGTTCTTATTTCCTTAGTGACTGAAGCATACGAAGCTACAACCAAGATGGAGTGGGTTCAGTTCTCTGCACAAGACAACAGGAGGCTGACACATGGGAGTCATGACCCAAGTGGTCCCTCCCCACCTTAGAGTGTAAAAGAGCTTAAGGGGCCTTGATCGACAGGGGGACCACATCTGATGATCAGATTGCCTCCTGTTGTATCCCTGTGTGTAGAGTTTCCTATCAAACCCATTTTTGTGTATTATTTGTTAATTTATTTACAGTTATCTGGGATGTTGTAACACACTGTTACATTCTAAACAAATGAAGACAAATAAAAATCTTGTAGTTCCTGATACAAACTGGACAAGTATTTAAAATGATAGTCTAGTTTTATATTATCATTCTTGCAGCTCAGCAAGATTTGAAGGATCACTGAATGTTGACCTTAACGAGATCACAATGAACCTTGTGCCATTTCCCAAAATGCACTACCTGGTAGCAAGTCAATCTCCATTATACTCAATGGCAGATGTTCAGCTTCCTCCGCGGCGGTAGGTTCAAGTTTTTTTTATTTTTTGTTGATATCTTCTGTTTTCAAAATTTGTTTTGTATTCTAGATGTGTTCTAGGACACTGGGACGGATGGGAAATGCACTGGGGAGGCAGGTGATAGCATTATAGGGGAGGCACGTAATAGCATTATAGGGGAGGCACGTGATAGCATTATAGGGCAGTTATTTTTCTGGCGTCCCTGGGGTAAGAGAAGTTGAGGGAGGCCGGGAGGTACATGGAGAGGAGAGCTGGAGATGGAAGTGATGATGGGGACATGGAGGACTTTGAGCTGATGGCTTGGAACAGAAGGACAGTGTGAGTTTGTTGATGGCATGTGCTCCATAGTAAGCTGAAGTGTAGTGAATAAATGAATGAATGTGGATTTGGTTTGGTTTGGTTTCGGTTTTAAGGACCATCTTCATCGCACACAGACAACTCCATCAGTGCTCCGATCTCCTCCCTTAGATCACACAAGGAGGGTCTCATCACATTGCACGAACTCCATAGCACCGGTGAGGATCCCACTGTGTGTATACAGGAATCACACATTCTATAAATATTTCTGTGGTGGGTATGTCTCATAAGTTTTACATTTTACCAGGGCAGTGGCCGTATGGCCTACTCTTTACGATTTTCAACTGCCAAGGGGTTTTTAACGTGCACAACTTGCACACAGACCTCCTATTTTTTTTCCCTTATCCAAGAAGGCAACACATCCAATCTCGCTACCCAGGAGATCAGGGGGGAGTTTGGCATCATTAGGAACCACTGTTTCTGAAAACAATTTACATCAATTATATTCCCTGTACTGTAAGCGAACCTGGTACCTTTAGAATTAAAGGCGGACGCCATACCTCTGAGCCACTCTGACCCCCAGAAATGTGAATTCTTGATGTATACAGGCATGATTAATGCTATATAAATGAAGGCATTTTTGTTAAAATTTGATTTAAGGGCAGGGTGTTAGTAGGCAGGCAAATAGATAGGTTTATGGGCAGTCTAGTAGGAAGATAAGTCTGAAAGACATTTAGCACTGCAGGCATGGTTAGTGTTTAATAGATGGCTCTGTTAAATGTGATAAAATCACCTATTCTAGATCAGGGTGTAGATAGGCAGATATTTATAAAAGTAGATAGGCAAATGAGACACTAGGTAATATCTTGATATGTAGGTTTTTTAAGTCATGAATTCATTTCTCCTTTTGCTTCATGGCATGAAAGAAGAAAAAAAAGTAGCTGGTCCCATTACAAGAAGCCTGCACCCAGCATTCTTGTGCTCCTGCCTGCAATGATGTTTTCTATAGCAATGTATTTTACATCATGAGGTTACCAGCCCTACAACTTCATATTAGTCACTTCAAATGACTTGCCTGAGTGCATGGTGGGTTTATTCTTGCTTTGTCTTCTGAGAGGCCACCAGGAACTACACTTTTGTAATTAGGCTGACGATAGTTATTGTGCAAGTCATCAAAACAGATGTAATGGTGATTTTTACTTTCTTAAATAACGTTATGATGACTGTGACGAACACCACTAAAACTCAGAGAAAGTTAAAGTGTAGGAGATGTGACAACAATCATCTCACTGTTGGTTTGGTTTGGTTTTAAGGACTATCTTCACTGCACACAGACAACTCCATCAGTGCTCCGATCTCCTTCATTAGATCATACAAGGAGGATCTCAGCACGGTGCATGAACTCCTTAGCACCAGTGAGAATCCCAGTGTGTGTATATAGGAATCACACATACTATAAATATGTTTGTGGTGGGTAGGTTTCTAGTATTTAAATTTTGCCAAAACAGCGGCCTGATAGGCCTACTCTTTACGATTCCCAACTGCCGTGGGATTTTTAACGTGCGCAACATGCACACGGGACCTCCTATTTTTTCACCCTTATCCGAGAAGGCTTGGCATCCGATCTCACTACCCAGGAAACCAGGGGGGGGGTGGGGGGGGGGGGGGGGTATGACATCATTAAGACCATTGGTTCTGAAAAAAATTTCCAAAAATTATAATCCCTCAACGGGAATCTCACTCTTACAATGGGGAAAGACAGAGGCAAGAGAAAATAGAAAAATGGCATATGCATAACATAAAAGAATGGCACTTGTGTGATGTCCAAAACCTGGACTTGTCAGAGCTGCTGTTTATCTTTCAAGTTTATTGTAATAGGTAGATAAATATTGTTTTAGATGGGCTCATTTTCTGCCTTCATAAACAGTGATATTGTTACATAAACAGTGATAATGTTACAGAAACAGTGATATTGTTACAGACAGTGATATTGTTACAGACATATGGATATTGTAATAGAAACAGGGATATTGTTACAGAAACTGATATTATTACCAAAACAGTGATATTGTTACAGAAACAGGGATATTGTTATAGAAACAGGGATATTATTACAGAAACAGTAAACACAAACTAATATTTTAATACAGTGAAGTCTTGGAGGATGAAGTAAATCTTGATATGGAAGACAGTATAATGCCAAACTGAAAGCTAACAGGTAACTTGTTACAGAACACATGGAGTAGACACAGAGACAGTATAATGCCAAACTGTGAAAGCTGACAGGTAACTGTCACAGAACACATGGAGTAGGCACAGAGACAGTATAATGCCAAACTGTGAAAGCTGACAGGTAACTGTCAAAGAACACATGGAGTAGACACAGAGACAGTATAATGCCAAACTGTGAAAGCTGACAGGTAACTGTCACAGAACACATGGAGTAGACACAGAGACAGTATAATGCCAAACTGTGAAAGCTGACAGGTAACTGTCAAAGAACACATGGAGTAGACACAGAGACAGTATAATGCCAAACTGTGAAAGCTGACAGGTAACTGTCACAGAACACATGGAGTAGACACAGAGACAGTATAATGCCAAACTGTGAAAGCTGACAGGTAACTCACAGAACACATGGAGTAGACACAGTATAATGCCAAACTGTGAAAGCTGCCTGGTAACTATCACAGAACACATGGAGTAGACACAGAGACAGTATAATGCCAAACTGTGAAAGCTGACAGGTAACTGTCACAGAACACATGGAGTAGACACAGTATGACTGAAGTGAAAGATAGAGATGCATCTAGACATTGCACATGGTGAAGTCTAGGGTATTGATTGATTGACTGATAGTTTCAATTCTTGTGATGCCAATATAAAATGAGAAGAAGAGCTCAGGTGGTGAGCATATACACAGATGACAGATAGAATTAAGATATAGAAATTAGAATTCAACAGACCAATAGTTTCTCGCTCTAATTTTTTAACATCCAAAGATCTATTTAACATTGCAAAAACAACTAACAAAAAAGTTCACCAGTACTTTGTTACCAACATTAATTACCAACCAAGGAACAAGAACAAATGCCATATTGGCCCAAATATAGTGCAGTGTTTTTCCTAAAAATGTCCTTCCAAAAACTGTACTCGTATTATATGTGCAGCCTAACATTTTTCACTGAAAAAAAAAATGGCAGATACCTACAGAGGTCTATATTGTAGTATACTGGAACTCTACTGGCAAGTGCAGGTGGAATCACTGCGCATGTCTAATAATAAAGTTTCTGGTCAAAACGAAGCAACAGAGTGAGGATTTGCACTCCTCAGTGTCACTGAACTGGTAATTAAGTAGGTGACAGAATCTGTGCTGTGGTACTTATAAATAAAATATTACAGTATTCATGGCAGATCTGCAATTGAGTGATCGTGTTGAAAAGAAGGCTTCCTTGGCATCTCAAGTAAATAAGGCAATGAGAAGAAGCTACAATATGAATTTTTAATTAAGAGCAATACACAAGACACAACAACCAAATAACAAGCAGGCTGCTAACAAGTTTGGTGTTTCCGCGGCTAATACAGTATGTGACTTTGGCATGAGGAAAAGTTTAGGATGCCAGGTCATCAAGAAAAGCATTCAGAGGACCTAAGACTGTGAAATTTCAAAACATTGATAGACTTGTTTGCGAATACATCCACGATAAACGAAACCTTTTATTTTTCAAAGTTGAACACCTTCAAAACTTTAGGGTCATATTATGTGCGAGGCCATTCTATATTCGGGCCAATATGGTAGTCCATTCTCAAACACGTGAAATGAGATTTTTAACAAGAGGAACTCCTGTAGACAATGAGGCCGAACGAGAAAGATCACAGATATTGTTGGAACAGCTCCACTGAAGGCATATATTTTTAAAAAGTGGCTTTACAAAGTGTAAGGATAAGCCAAGTTGGTCAGGAGCATAGACATTATAACATCTGATTTGAAACAGCTAGAAAAAAGAGTTAGTTATGATGTATTATAACACCAGCCAGATTTGAAGCAGCTAGGAAACAAGAGTTATGATGCATTATAACACCAGCCAGATTTGAAGCAGCTAGAAAAAAAGAGTTAGTTATGATGCATTATAACACCAGCCAGATTTGAAGCAGCTAGAAAAAAAAGAGTTAGTTATGATGTATTATAACACCAGCCAGATTTGAAGCAGCTAGAAAAAAAGAGTTAGTTATGATGCATTATAACACCAGCCAGATGTGAAGCAGCTAGAAAAAAAAGAGTTTGTTATAATGTGCTATCCGGAAACTAAAAATTAAAAACTTTAGTGATAAAAGTAATCAGGAATATATCGAGTTTTTTTTAGTTCTTTTATTTCTGTCCAAGTGAGGTCTTTCAGGATCTCTCTGTCTCTCACTTTCTCCCAGTTGTTACTTTGTGTATGTCTTTAGACAGAAGCAACAGACAGCAACACAGACATTTTAGCAGCAACAAATGTATACTTCAGAATCTTACTGCATAAAGCTTTAAGTATAATTCACTTTCTCTTAGTGTGTCTGTATCTCTCCTCTCTTGTGTTCTAACTGTGTAGGCATCTTCTTTCTCTGTTTGCCACTTCTTTTTTCTTTTCTCATTATTCCGTACACTGTCCTCTAACTTTTTTTTTTCATTCCTTCAATTTCTTACCTACACTGCCTCTTTTCTTACTGTCTTCTGTCCATTATCTTTTTTTGTTCTTAATTTGTACATTTTTTGTATATAATTATTGGTACATGTCTTCTATTTTGTACTGTTCTTGCAGTAAAGCTTTTTTTGTTTGTTTGTTCAGATTCTAGTTTTTATTACATTCACAGCATCTCTTTCACAAGCTTCCTCATGTTTATATATTTTTCATTGTGTTTATCTTATTGTTACCACAGTCTGGACCAGATGTTTTCAGATGCCTTTTCAAGCGATCACCAGATGCTGAAAGTCGACCCCAAACACAGCCTTTACCTGGCATGTGCCCTCATGGTTAGAGGAAATGTAGAGCTATCAGACATTCGAAGAAATATTGACAGGTCTGATTTCTCTTCGTTTTTCTATCTGTCTGTATAGCTGAACAACAAAATTAACATTTAGAAGTTACAGGCTGTCATAAATGCATGATTGACTAAAATAGAAGAATTGAAATGTGTCGTAACATGGTCTATTCCTCTCTCCATCTTTGTCTCCCTTCCCCTCTCTCTCTATTCTTTATTCTCAGTAATTTTCATGTTACACTATGGTCTTTTCGGCACTGTAGTCAGCGTTTCTCTTTCTCAGATATTATCACTGTTGCGCAAGAATGTCGCAACGTATTCTGTGTACTTTATATTTTTCTTATGCAAAGGGAAATAACTCGTGTAATTGTATGTCACTTTTACTTACAACAGTTTTGGTTTCTTGTTGGCGTTCGGTTGCCGATAAGTTTGTTTGAGCGATCTTAAGTCATGTCCATATATGGAGCGATCTTAAGTCATGTCCATGTATGGAGCGCTCGGGCCCACTTTTCTTGATAGCATTTGGCAACTTGCAATGTTTCGGATTCCTATCCTTTTAAGGCTCGATCGAGAAGGTACTATCTTCGTATATTATCTGAACTGTATTCGATTCGCGCGTTTCTGCGCATGTCTAAAGTTTTTGGTTGTTGGCTGAACGGGTTTCCGCCCAGGCAGTCTGGAGCAGTCTGTGGCAGATTCGTTCGAGAGCAAGACGACTGTTTTGGCAGCGTCTGTGCTTATTCTATCAGGAAATGGAGTCCTCTATACATTGTTTGTTCCTTTGAGATGATATCTCTCTTGTGATTCGAAGCGCCTGGAGGCGTGTGAGTTATGTGGTTTATTTCCTGAAGAAAAGATAATGACATTTTGAATAACATTATCGCCATCTTTCGAGATTGACATTGTTTGTAGCCTGCTTATTGAAGAGTCTACGTTATGAGAAGTTTCTCAGCTCACGAATCACGTACATTGTTATGCATTGGGTTGATGCATGTCCTAAGGACTATTTACTTGTTGAACTCTGCTGCTCGATCTAGGTTTGATACCTTTGTTGACTAAAGGAACTTTGAGGACATTGTTAGGTACTTCAGAAGATATGCTTGTCTTGCTGAGGTCAGATAAAGGAGAGTGGATTTGATCTCCTACGGATATCTTCCGGCTATTATGGAAAGGGATGGAGGTTTCCCCTGACTACATGTACAGCTGGTTATGATGTACTGATATTCATATGATTCACCATTATTATGATGCTGTCTGCTATCCAGTGTTGTGCTGACTATGTCAATGTAATGATGACTGTTCTACCGTACACGTAATGTATCTGCATATTAATGTCTATGCACCTCGTCATTGTGGCGTCCACAATACATTATGAAAACGTCACTTGCTGTTTAAAGATTCCTTGACTTTTTACGTTATAAGTCGATGTGACGTCCCTGTTTGAAACTGTAGCTGTTGAACTCCACACTCACATCATTCATACAAACCAGACTAAAGACATCATATTATTACGCCTTTATCATCCCTGGTGTCTGAGGGTGATACACCACGCTTCAAGTGCCAGCATTACCTTACCTTTGGCAAGTAGAAGAAATATGACACCCTCAACCTTGTGTGGCAAATAATAATCCACGGAACATTTATCCAACAACGTAAATACCACGCAAAACATATTTGCTACGCAACAATCACGCTTACTAATGGTCACTGCGCAAATATCGCAAACGCATCAACCCCAGGTTATAACACATGGCCAGAGAATATACCTTTGTTAAGAGTATCAAGGCGTCTTAAAGTCTGGGAGATCTCCATCGCTTCATTGTATTCTATTTGATGGACATGAGGAAAAACAACCCAGTGTAAAATTTCATCGTATCTGGCCAGCACGTGTGTGCCTTCGGAGAAACCAGTAATTACTGCGCGGGGAAGCTTTCTCACGCGAGACGCAGGTCAAGATTGCATCACTAATAGCTCACATGTCGGGGAGATAATTTACATGTGATTACGTCAGAACACCCACCCCTCACAAGTCAGTGATGTGAGCAACGGTGAAAACCCATCAAACGATCTAGAATATGTGAGGAGAGAACCATAAAAGATAGAGGCTTAGACCTGAACGCCACTTACACACACAACTTGTGGACTGAGTGCATCTAAATGGCGGGGAAGTCCAGAGATTACAAACTCTTTGGTGTTAACCAAGTGGTGTGTATGATTTCACTCTGTTCAGACTTTTAGGTTTCTGAGCGGACAACATTCACAGTTGCAGAATTCAGTGTCCGGCGCCTGACGGTAACAGTCAGTCTTTTGACTGATCAGCAGAACCTAAAGCCAGAGATCTCATCAACTCCTTAGCATAAAGGGGCATAGATCAACGCTCGCATGTGTAACGTCTTATCACTGCTGGATGACAGCACCTAACAACCTGTGCCAGTGCTGACAACAAATTATACAGCTAAGTCCATAAAGCATAAGGATTATTTTTCCTCTAGAGATCTTAGTCAGAATTTCAAACAGAACTTTCACCCAATTAATCACAGAACTCTATTTAAAGTGCCTTCCAGATTATCACCAAGGAACTTTACAATCAATAACGTTAGGCAACTCTCATGATATTCACACCAGTGCTAATGATGATTAGTAGGACATACTAGGACTTTTAGTCATTCAGTGTTTATGACCATATTATTTTTGCTTACATTTTTATTTTTACTTTGTGTCGTATATGTGGTTTAGGGATTAAATATCTGTACATAAGTTATATCATCTACCAAGTGGTCGAGTTAGTTTCTTACATGTACTGTCTTTTAGATCCATGTATATGTCATTTCCTCAGAATGAGAGGATGGGGGCTTAACAATAATTATAATATTCAGAAAGAATAATAGGGGAGATTTGTCGCAAGGAAACAGAATCCATTCTCAAGTGCCCTTCTGAGACATTATCTCTTTGTGAGAATATTCGCCTTCGTATTCACCCTTCACTTGTATAGGAATCTAACCTTTAACGAGCCACTTAAAAGATCCTATATATATTTATATATTTCTTACATTTCTTAATTTACATTTATCTTATCCAACTGTGCTGTGACAATGTCCAGTTCGGGATAACGGCACGACAAAATGGTATGTCTTGCATGGCTTTAGCAGGTGTCGCCAGTGATGCAAAAGCTGGTGTGGTAGAGAATGATAATAAATAGTCTATAAGGGCTTAGTCTCGGCTAGCTCATAGGGGCTTATTATTAACAAACAGAGACGTAAACTCAACTATAATCCACAAATACTGTAGAACTCTGAAGTAGAATTCAATCAGTAACCACATAACGCATCTGGATCACGTTTCATTATTTATCAATCATCTTTATAGTCCATGTGCCCATCTTTAAACACATAGCCATGCTTTGGAGGTTAATCATAATCCATTTTTATGCACATTGAGTATTACTGAACACATTCCTTTAACACGTGGCTCAGGTCGGCCATACTACTATATACAGAACACTGTCAAACCTCTGGTTCATACATGAACACCTTGGACAACAGGAGGACATCTCTTTTAACAGTGGCTCCAGCTAGCAACACTTTCCAACAAACTGCCTTCCCTCGGGCTTGCATGGCACGGACTCTCACTAACGAAAACCCGTCATCTAACAAAAATTATGCATCTCTTTTATCGCTGGTGCATTTTAGTGCGCAAACTAATAATAATGTACAATGTCCCATTCATGCAATTATGTGCAAATCTTAACAGAATGGCAAGATCACTAATGTGGAACTGATGACAGGAACCAGTGGAACAAGATTTGAGAAGAATACGCTAGTGTTGGATAGAACACACAATGATGAAACCTATTTATAGCATTACAAGGCAGTCCTGTTCTGGAACCCCCAGGGTAAGAGAGGCAGACCCACAAAAACGGCGAAGGGAACTAGAGACAATCAACGGGCTGATCACCCGTTTGCCAGTCACTTCGATTACGGAAACAACAGCAAATGGGTTGATTTGCCGTTGCCCTAAAGACGCCACTAGGCGTGATGGGAAACAATGGCAAAGAAAACCTATCTGCTGTTGCCCTAAGACGCCACTAGGCGTAATGGCCACTGACTGCTTTGACGGTCGGTGGCTAAGGACGGAAGAAGAAGAAGAAGAAGAACTAGAGACAGACATGAAAGTGATAAATAAGGGATGGAAAAACCTTGAGTGGATGGCACAGACAGGAAGACTTGACACAGGACAGGAAGACTTGACACAGGACAGGAAGACTTGACACAGGACAGGAAGACTTGACACAGGACAAGAAGACTTGACACAGGACAAGAAGACTTGACACAGGACAGGAAGACTTGACACAGGACAGGAAGACTTGACACAGGACAGGAAGACTTTGGGAAGCTGAAAAGTAATGAGAAGGATGATGATGTAGTTAATGCAAGAGTTGCTCTTATCAGCTTTCCCTGTTTCCTATGCTGTAAGTCAAAGTGACATTAGCTGATAACTCATGAATCCACAGTTCCTTGTTTCCTGACTTTGTTGTGTAGGTTTCAGCAGTATAAAAAACCTAAAAAGATTGTAGTAATAGTGATTATGGTTTACAACGTTTTACCTTTTGTTCATGATTGTTCATGCAGATTAAAGCAAAATCTTCATTTTGTTCATTGGAATCAAGAAGGCTGGAAAACCGGTTTATGCTCCATAGCAGCAGTGGGACAGCCCCACTCCTTGCTGACTCTAGCAAACAATACGTGTGTTCATAACACTTTCTCAGAGATCCGTGACCGCTTTAACAAACTTTACAAGCGAAAGGTAAAGTTCACTGGTGTTATAAACAAAATTTAGTTGTTATTCCTTTGTTATTTGTTCCTAAAATGACACTTATTACTAATGTGGGATTGGTCCAAGTTTGTGCATGGACAGAACAGGGATGTGGTTTGTTGGTCTTTGTCTCTATGGTATCTAGAGTCTGAACTCAAGTTCAATTAGAAAATTAAAGGGGACACTGTTTACCTTCCAGACATGTCTTAAGAAATTATTCAGGAAAGATTGAGGTAGGCTACACCACCTAATCCTCTTACTCGGAGCAAGCAAGAGGACATGCACACCATCATAGCTGGCAGACGCTGGAGCTGGGTTGGTCATGTCCTCAGAAGAGACCCCGATGCCATCACAAGAACAGCTATGCTTTGGAACCCCTGAAGGAAAATGAAAGAGAGGCAGACCAAAAACAACCTGGCGGAGGACTGTGGAGGCTGAGATGCAAAGAATGAACCAGAGTTGGGGCACCGTACGAAGGATGGCCATTGACCGAGCAAAGTGGAATCAATTTGTTGTTGCCCTACAAGACGCCACTAGGCGTGATGGCCACTGACTGCTTTGACGGTCCATGGCTAAGGATCAAAGAAGAAGAAGAACAGCACCTAATATAGTTTTAAACAAAAAAAAAGTAAAGGTTGTCCCATACCAGATACTGCCATAGGGCAGTGAAGTGTTAGAGACTTGACCATACCAGATACTGCCATAGGGCAGTGAAGTGTTAGACACTTGACCATACCAGGTCCAGCTTTATGAAGTGGGATGACCAGTTCTGTTCTTCACTGTCTTTATCAACCATAACTCAGGAGCAGAGCCAGGCATCCATATACAGCTGGGTAGACTGGTGCATGACGCTACTTTTCACACCCAGAACCTGATAACACTGTCGCTGAGAGGCCAGAGTTTTGATTGCTTAACCATTCGGATGGTCAATTTGCACATAATAAATTAGAGCATACGTAAAATAGAAGGATTGAATTGTACAACAAGGTCACCAATGTGGAACTGATCACAAGAACCAGACAAGTGCCAGTGGAACGAGAGATGAGAAAAAGATGCCCATAACGAATAGGACACTCACTAAGGAAACTTTTTTTATAGCATTAAAAAGTAGTCCCTTTTCTGCAATCCCCAGAGTAAGAGAGGCAGAGGGAGATAAAAAACACGTTGAGACCTGAACTGGAGGCAGAAATGAAAAGGATGAAGAAAACGGGGATGAAATTTTAGCTGATGACACTGAACAGAAGGATACGGCATGAATGTTTTTGAAAGTCTATCAGCTGAAGGGTAATGAATTACCGTAATGAATTGTTCACAATTTAAAATCATTATCAGATGTTCAAAAGATGAATCATGAGGGTCTTATTTTGCATGCATGGATCAGACTTTCTGTTGCAGTCTCTGTAACATCTGCTAATAAAATAAATGTGAAAGATATAGATAATGCTGCATTTTCTTCAACCAAGCTTAATAAGAGCGTCCGATTGACAGAGTAGTTAGAGCGCTGGTCTCTCGTGGCAAAGGTGCCAGGTGTGATTCTCAGTATTGACACACTTTAGTCTACCCAGCTGTAAATTGGTACCTGACTTTGCACTTGAGTTAGTGAAGGAAAAGGCAGTGAGGAAGGAAACTGGTCACCCCATCTCTCAATGCTGGACCTAGTATAGTGAAGTCTCTAACACTTCACTCCCCTACGGCAGTATCTGCTATAGGACTACCTACCACGCTTAATATATCAAGCACTAGTCAACCACCAGGAAACACAAGTAGACACATACGAGGGGCATTCAGAAAGTAATGCACCACATCGTTTTTCTCAGGAGCTGTTTATTCAAAAAGCATGAAATTTATACACAATATACATGGATATGTCATGTAAACATCGGTATTATTCAACATAATCCCCATCAACTTGTATGGCTTTATGCCAGCGCGAAACAAGTGCATGTATTCCTAGCCCGTACCAGATTTTGTCTTGATCATGTAGCCATTTCTTCGCTGCATGAATCACTCCTTCATCATCTTCAAACCTTGTCCCACGGAGTGCATCTTTAAGTGGACCAAATAGATGAAAATCAGAGGGTGCCAAATCGGGACTATAGAGTGGATGGGGTAGTACAGTCCAACCCAATTTGGTGATTGCTTCCCGTGTTGCCAAACTTGTGTGAGGGCGTGCATTGTCGTGAAGGAGAAGCAGGTCTGCTGGATTCTTGTGCGGCCGAACTCTGCGAAAACGTTGATTGAGTTTTTTCAATGTCTTAATGTAAGCTTGCGAATTGATTGTCTCTCATCTTGGCATAACGTCCACAAGAATCACACCTTCAATGTCCCAAAAGACAGTGATCATGACCTTTCCAGCTGAAGGAATTGTCTTGAATTTCTTTCTTCTTGGTGATTGCGGTTGATGCCACTCCATTGACTGTCTTTTTGTCTCAGGTTCAAAATGATGTGCCCAGGTTTTGTCACCTGTAACGATCTTAGCCAAAAAGTTCTCTCCATCAGCATTGAAACGCTCCAACAATTCAGAAGAAATTGCTTTCCTTTGCAATCGGTGGTCATTTGTGAGACTTCGAGGAACCCATCTTGCGCAAACCTTAGAAAATCCTAGAGTTTTTATAACTGCATTTGCACTACCAATGCTGACTGACAGCTGTAAGGCCAATTGTTGAGTAGTAGTGATTCGCCTATCAGTAAGAATAATGCCCTCAGCGCATTTCAACATTTCTGCGTTGGTGGCTGTGGCAGGACGTCCACAGCGCGGCCGATCAAGCAGCTCCGTATTTCCACTTCCTGATTCTTTGATTCTCTGAACCCAGCGACTGACTGTACTCCTGTCGACTGCAAAACTTCCATACACATCACATAGACGCTTGTGAATATTCACAACAGTTTCCTTCTCTTACAACGAGAAATTCTATCACAATTCGCTGTTTATAACACAAGTTGCTAACACGCTCCATTTCAACGGTTTAGAGCAGCCGTATTATTTGGCCGATTGCGGTGCAATTTAATGCACACAATTGGCACATGCCATATTTGAAGTGTGCAAAATTTCATGCTTCTATCTTCATTATTAGCTGAGAAAAACGATGTGGTGCATTACTTTCTGAACGCCCATCGTATATTACATGTCCAATGAAACACTAGCAAACAGGCCTTGGCTGGAACCCACAAAGCAAACAGCAAATAGGAAAGCTACCCACAGTAAGGTGACAAACTCAGAACATGAATAAGGTGACAAACTCAGAACATGAGTAAGGTGACAAACTCAGAACATGAATAAGGTGACAAACTCAGAACATGAATAAGGTGACAAACTCAGAACATGAAGGTTTTGACCAGCCTCAATTTTGCTATTCTTCTGGAGTCCATAGCATGACATGTTTTGGTGGTGGTTTCAAGGTCTCTTCTGGTCAGTGTGATATATTCAAATGCCAGTTTGTCCAACTGTATGTTAAAGTCAGTGCCAGTTTGGTCAGTGGTATTACTCGTCCAATGCAAACTCGTCTAAAAGTGACTGGTCCAATGCCGATTCATGTAATTATATGACAGGTCCAGTGCTGATTAATCTGGTGTTACAGCTGATATTAAACTATAATTATTGGTCTAATGGAGTGCTTCTTAACCAGGGGTGCATGCACCCCATGGGGGTGTGAGACTCACCTTCTGGGGGTGCGAGAAATGCCAGATATTTTAGAATGTGAATTACCATAAACAATATATAATACACAGAACTCAAACGTATTTGTACAAAATAGAGCATTGACAAAGCGAATTAGTTATGGAACCTTAGTCACATTCTGTAAACAACATTTTCTATAAAAAAAAACTGTTATCTCTTTTAAACATTTCTGGCATGTTTTGCGAGCTAGAAGATAAAGAGGTGTTAGGTTTCTTAAGATGCTGTAAAATGGTGCGTGGCTTCTTAAGATGCTGTAAAGGGGTGCAGGACCTCTAAAAGGTTAAGAAACAATGGTCTCATGGCACAGTTGATATTACAGCTTGGATTTTGTACACAATTTTTAAGGCTGTTTTAACGAATGAAAGACCAATGTGGAGAAGAACACAGACAGGATAAATCAAAATACGTATTGTCACAAACCTGCTTAAGAATATTTCTAAACACTGAGTTCAAGGAAGGAGTCCAGGGAGTCCCCTGTGGAGCCAGGGGATCAATAATGGGAGCAATGAGTAAGGATCATTGCATTCTACCAGTGATAAAACATAACAGGTGACTAAGGAAGGTTATGCATGGGGCTGTCTGTCTCATGTAAAACTAATGGCTACAGACATCACCACTGCCAGAGCACTGAAAGGCTTTTGCACAGGCTTTCTGCAAGGAAGCCAACTACAGTGGTGGCCCCTTGCTCTTTAAGGAGCTCACACAAAAAAGTATGTGATGAAAATAACTAGTTAATGTTAATGTTAAATTAATCAGAATTGACGTCATTGCACTCTGGGCAAACCCATAGGTGATCAGTCTCCCTCAGCAAATGTCGCAGCTTATGAATGCTAATTGTTCCTGTTGTGCACTGGTTATATACACAGCAGATGCGTCCTCTCATACGTCCATCCCTGCTGGTCTTACGTTTGATGCCAAATTCCAGCAGTCTTAGCCTTGATGATTCATCGATTGCAGTGTCATTCTGTAATAGACGAACATGAATTGCCCTTAGTATTTTTTCCTTATCCATGGTCAATGCACCTTATATGGGTGCTCTTGAAGCTAGTCTGTCAGCTCTTTCATTGCCACGCACACAGGCATGACCAGGACAGCAGATCCATATAAGTTCTTGAAGATTTGATGCTTCTATGCAGGTTTCCCATTTATGTCGAAGCCAGCCATTTTGGACCTTTTGAAGCATAGATTGTGAGTCTGATACAATAACTGCCTTTGTTTATAAAGTCTCAGACAGCCATCTTAAGGCAGCAGTAACTGCCTCTACCTCCATTCTCATGCTGGAGCTTGTTATCATGTAAGCCCCGCTATGTTCAGCGACGGTTGTGTCCTTTACTCTAGCAGAGAAGCCCCACCCTGATTTATTACCACCGATAAATTTGTGAAAATAACTAAGTCAATCTTTAATTAATTTTATTTCGTTTTCCCATGTTGCTGCAAAAGCTCTTTTTTTGTGTGTGTGCTTCTTCTAGAGCATGTATGCACCGCTGTAGATGGCCTCCTTGATGAAGCCTACATCATAGCTCATGCTTTTGCAGCAGTGGTCACTGTTACAATTTATTTTACATGATAAGGTTACAGCACAAGTGTTATCACCATTTTATTGTCCAGTTATGACTCCTGAGCTTTGATATTGTTATTCATATTCTAACATTGCTGTGTTCATACTGTCTTTTGTCCAAGGCTCATCTACATCACTACACCCAGGTTGATGGAATGGAAATGTCTGACTTTTCTGAGAGCTTGGATTCACTCAACAGTGTAATCACGGAGTATTCAAGTCTGGAGAAATCTCTCGGGCAGCCAGTAGTTACTGAGCCAAGATTTAAAATATTAACGTAATGACTATAAGATTTACCTATTTATATAACTTGTAATCCAGTGTTCATCATGTCAACAGGTGTAAATCCTCACTTGTAGTAGAAATGTAAGTATCTGGTCTGCAATAAATATCTTGGTACAAAATCTATAATGTGAAACTGATGACAAGAACCAGATAAATGCAAGTGGAACAAGAGATGTGAACAGGTGTTAATCCTCTAGAAAGGAAGTTTCTGGCAGCAATAAATATCTAAGTGCAAGATTACTATTGTGGAACTGATGACAAGAACCAGACAAGTGCCAGTGGAGCAAGAGATTAGTAGAAGACACGAGATGGATAGGAAAGGCATTGAGGAATCCTGTTGATGGCATAACCAGGCAGTCCATGTTCTGGAATCCCCAGAGTAAGAAAGGTAGAAGGAAACCAAAGAACACATAGAGAAGAGAAGCTGAGACAGAGGTGAAGGGGGTGAAGAAGACATGTAAAGACCTTGAGCTGATGGCACGGGACAGTAAGTGATTGGCCTACGTTTATTTCAGGTCAATGCTCCTTGGGAAGCTGAAGGGTGATGATGATGATGAACTGTCAGGGTGATAGAGATGGTTTTTCAGACAAATATTAAGGATCCAATGGTTTTTGCTTAAATGACATATTTGATGTTGTTGAGTGAAACTAATGATGAGATGAATTTTAATCCACCCACCTGTCCATTTATCCCTCATTCATCATTGCAATTTTTTCTCTCATTATATTTCCCTTCTTACTTTCTTTAAACAAGTATAGGAATAATAAGATGATGTTTTGTACCCAGAAAAATGTGTACGTGTATTAACAATGTGTACATGCATTAACAATGTGTACATGCATTAACAATGTGTACATTTATTTCTACTTATTTTAATCAGTGGTCCTTTCACAGCCAGTAAGTTCTCATGTTTTTTTTTTTTGTTCAGTATTTTTTATATTACATGTGGACATGGCTTTTTTTAAGAATGTAAATTACTTGTAGTTAATTCCAATAGTTCATTTGTTTAATTGCCAATTTTCACCTTTTTCCTTTTTTGACTTTGACTTTCAGAGTCAGGAAAACTACATTGTCAACCTGCATATAAATTCAACAAACTAACACTGGGTGGAAAGATGTGTTCTTCATTCAAAAAAAGCCTGTCCCAAAAAGTCCCTTTGACCCTGTAAAAGTACATCTTTTCTTTATATATATATTTTTAAAAAGTGAAGTGTAATATGCTTTGTTAAAGAAATTAAAACAGTAAAATATATTTTGTAAAATGAATATATATGTAAACAAAAGATTTTGTGGCGTAGGGGTATAGGGACTTGTGGGACACCCTGAACTTTAAAAAACAGAAAAGAGAAAAAAAGCCTTGAAAAGACTCATTTGTCACTAAAATATCAGTGCATCTTAGTCTGTTCTTTGCATCTACGCAACTGCTCTACAAAGTATTTTGACTTTCCATTTTTTTTTTTTTTAGTCATGGAGATTAATGTTTACCTTTGTCACAGTATACATTCCAGCCATCAACATTTAAGGCAGCACTATATGTTAATGATGTAAAATTTTATACAGAAAATTAGGAGGTAATCTGAAAATCACAAGGAGTCCTCCCATCAAATACCATAAACTGCTGTATTTAAGCCAACCAGGCAGATAAATCAACACTACATGTATATGGTATTGATGAGGACGGAGATAACACTACAGGGAAAATACTTTCAGTAATTCAGACCCATATGCAAACATCTTTACGTCAGATGATGAACGCATTTACAGCAAGACTTTGAAGGATTTTAAAATATGATCATACATGCTTTCATTGTCAGTAAATTATAACTTTGAAGCTTAATGGATCTTGGAGTTTTAACTCTTGGGTAAAGGTTCACATTTTATACTCACCATATAAGGCGGCTGACCCTAGTTTTGGAGAGATTTATTTCAGGCTTAAAAAGTCGACATATGCTGCAATTTATGGTTAGTGTTGTGACCCTTTTACATCCTTGACACTGGGGTGGAGGGGAGGGGTCACGCTGCTGTTGGTTTGAATTTGTTCCCCTCTCACCTGCACTGGGAGTTGAGCTCACTTCCACCTTCCATTTTTTGTTTCAAGTTCTCTTCTTCCTGTATGTTTGGGTTTTCTTCTATTTATCTTACCCTTGGGATTCCAAAACACAGACTACCTTGTGATCATATTAACTGGTTTTCTCAATGTATGTCTTGTCCAGTCTCAGCATCTTCTCCTTACATCTTTGTGCTCTTTTTTTTGGTTAAAAATATCAAATTCTTGGGGGAAAAACAAATCAGGTTTGAAATTTATTATTTTAGTGATGTTTCATATGTCAAAGTGGCAGAGTGTTTAGAGTGCTTTCTTCTCGAGGCAAAGGGACTAGGTTTGAACTTGGTCATGTCACACTCCAGTCTACAAAGACAAAGGAAATAAAGAAGGGAACTGTTCATCCCCACCTTATAAAAGCTGAGTAAAGGTGAAGTCTGTAACACTTCACTCCCCTATGTCAGTATTTGCGATGAGACTACCCTATCTTTCATGCCAGATTATCTTGTTAAATACATATTTAAGTACTTTTAATATAATTTAATTTTTGCATTTGTAGCTGACAGAATTTGAAATCTGGTAAGCTGAGTTCTGTATCATATATTTCAAAGTCAGTGTTATAAATCTTTAAAAACAGCCAAATTAAAAAACTGGCCTGGATTTGCTTTCTTTCTCTTCTTGAATCCTTGACCACTGAGTAACAAAGCAGTCAGTGTCCGTCATATCTTTCATTGGCATCTTGTAGGGCAACAACAAGTTTTCTCCACTTTGCTCATTCCTTTGCCACCCTTCGTACTGTCCCCTAAATCTGCTTTTCATCTTAGTCTGGACTGTTCTCTGCCAAGTAGCTTTTAGTCAGCCTCTCTTTTGCTTTCATTTTGGGTTCCATAACATGAGTTCTGCTTATATTATTGGGGTGTCTTCTGCAGATAGGACCAACCCAGTTGAATTTGGCTTTGTATTACATTTTTATTTTCTAGCCATTTACTTAATTTTAAGAAGTAAAGATGTAACGTAGTAAAAATTGTATTTAAAACCAAAGAAATTAAACAAAAATAAATAAAAATTAAGAAGAAAACTGTTGTTTCTGTGCATCTTATTCTGCTGTTTTCATCATTTCTGTACTTCATGTGGCATTTGTTACCTGGCTGTGCATCTTATTCTGCTGTTTTCATCATTTCTGTACTTCATGTGGCATTTGTTACCTGGCTGTGCATTTTATTCTGCTGTTTTCATCATTTCTGTACTTCATGTGGCATTTGTTACCTGGCTGTGCATCCGTGTTTTACCATAGCAGTGTTTTATTTTCATTTTTTTTTTTTTTTTTGCTGTGTTTTTGTTGTTTTTTCTTTTTGTTCATTTTTGTTTGCTTAGTTTTTTTGCTTTGTTTTATTAGTTTTTTTTTGGAGGAAAGTGCACTTTTTAATGTTAGTGTTATCAATTTTGAGTTTGTTTTAGATCCTGTGGCTAATTGAAAATTGCAACAGTAAAAGGAAAATTGTACTGTGTGTTGGAAAATCGGACTAAATAATATGTCACGAATGACGACAGTTATGTTGAAGCCTAAACATGTGAACTATATTGTGTTAAAACGTGATAAATTATGTTTCTAAATGCAGCTTAAAGTGTGCTTCTATCATGTGTACATCTAAAGTTATTAAAGTTTAAAGTTACACAAGGATTTTACACACCCATGTGTTACCGGGTCCGAAAGGGGAGCAAAGAATAGTAACACTGTATCCTACCAGGCATGTCGTAAAAAGTGACTAAGGAGGGTTGGGCATGGGGCTGGTTACCCCATCCCGTAAAAAACTTTTTACCACAAAAACTTCAACAAACATGGACAAGTCAAATAAAGAATATAAATCAACTCAGCCGCCAAAGACAGAAGAAGGTCTTCTGGAAAGGAGGCGCATGAAGCAACCTAGAGAAAGCCGAAAGGAGCCTGGGTTGCCGACTAACCTTTTTTCGTCTAGAAAAATCTCCAGGATTGGCACCTGGAATGTTCGCATGCTGTGTGAACAAGGGAAAACTGCACAGGTAGCAACAGAAATTAAAATTACAGGATTGATATCCTGGGTCTCTGCGAGACACGGTGGAAAGGCATAGAGAAGAGGAGATTGATCACAAGAGAAATGGTGTTGTCCTCAGGACATGAGGAGGAAAGAGCCCACCACAGTGAAGCGGTGGCTCTAATGCTGTCCAAGGAAGCACAGAAGGCACTTATAGAATGGGAAGCAATGGTGTCACGTAGCGTTTAAAGGATAAGAGAATTATTTAGAGGAAATAATAGATCTGATGTGGAAGATTTGGCTCAAGGAATCCCTGCTGGGTTTTCCCACTTCCGAAGGGTGACGAAGAGGGTAAATTCTCCTAACTCGACAGGTCTGGAAAAGATTGTAAGGAGATATTTGGTCTCTCGCTACCGTCGTCCCCTTCTCAGTTATCTATTATTATTATTCTTTAAATTATATTATATTTTACGAGCCCCCCCTCCCTTATAAAGGAAGATAAACATAGACAATATTCAACATCTAATGGAAGGAACAAAGCGTGGGGTACAGTATATACACCCAATTGGTTTATTGCAATAAAGTGAATAGATGGTGAATGATAGTATTGTCGATGGAATTAGTGTCTGCTGTATGTATTATGTGTCTCACAATTCACGTGTTTTTCATCATGGATGACTAAACTTTGTGGCATTGATTAGGTGAGTTTCCTTTGTCGTGGACTTAGCTTTTCAGCCCCCGGCTGATAGTGAAGTGTGGTTAGTTCTCCGGTCTCCTGACGTTGCCCCGGTAGGTCTTGAATGGTTCGGATTTGCCTTCTCTGTGCTCGACTCCGTATTCTGCGCTGAGATTGGACTGTCGTGCAAGGCTCCACCATAGACTGAAGACAAATACGACGGCTTCATTAATTTTCTAGCTTTAGAAAGCAGTCTTTCCCTAAGCCGTCCCTCTGCCTGTCACCTCAGATTTTAGTCTCTAACATCATATGTCTAGAGTCTAATCTTGAATTCAAGTTTCTCCTGTCTGTCCTTTATTATATTATTCTGCCCCAGTGGCAGTATTATAATTCTTTAGACTGATTTATCGTCAGCTTAACCCGATGAATTATTATAAATGTCAGTTAAACCCACCAAATTTATCATAGAAATGTCGGCAACAGTATTCTAGTTCTGTGCCTCTAGCCTAATCGTCATGTCATTATGATGAATTTAACAAATAATTGGACATCCGTGTTTTAGAATTGTCTGACAACATTATCACACACTTCATGTCTGGTCGCATCGTCATATAATTTATAATGAATATATGTCACGGTCGGTCAACATTATCGTTAATATTAATTTCCGTTAGTCTAAACGTCGGGTCGAAATTAATCAAATAATATGGAAATTAATAGCTATATATATATATATTCCCGTTATACATTATTATGAACATGTACATATCCCGTGGGATCATAAAATATACCCGATCACATGTGGCTGGATGTGATCGTAAAACAAAAATATGAATAAAGTAAACATACCAATCTTGCGTCGATTTTGCAATGTACTACACATTTCATCACATTATATTCTAGCGAGATTTCACTTACCTACTCAAAGATGGACGCTAACCCGCAATTAGACACGTGGCTTCAGTGCTTTTAATGCGAGAATTCGCCGATAATTGGGTTAGACCTAGCTGTCTCAAGGGTTCCGGGCAAGTGAAGATTGCTCGTGTTTGGCGCACTTTTAGCGGGACATTTCCGCTTGGACACGTGATCCATAGCGTGCATCATGTGACATTAGCGTCAAATAAACGCTCCAATCAATAGCGTTAAAAGTCACGTGGGGTCTTCCTAAAGTGGCATAAACTGGTTTTATCAGCTTAAGCAGTCTTAAATTAAAACAGGTTCCTAGCTACCGAGGTCATTGGTCAACAATGACGTCGTATCTAAAAATAGCGAGGAGGAAATACTGAATGCTAGGAGAATTTCCGCCAGTGACAATTCCCGGGACTTTGCGATCATGCATTGAGGATGAGAAAAAAAACGATGTCCGTAAATAATAAAAAAAATGAAGAGAAGATTGGGCAAGTTGTCACACAAGCCCCTCCTCAAGTTTGACGTTCCGTCCAACTCCTCTTGTCCTGTCTTCCTCTTCTTTTCCAGTTTCTCATATCTCCTCGGTTGCGTCCGGATGTCTGCTCAAAAAATCTGCCCCTACGTTGTTCTTCCCAGGTATGTATTCTATGTGAAAGGAATATGGCTGCAACAGGAGTGACCATCTCATAAGCCGGGCATTAAGGTTCTTCGACGCTGCAAGAAATATCAACGGTTGGTGATCACACTGCACCGTGAACTTTTTCCCGTATAAATATGGTTGAAACTTCTGCACAGCCCATATTAGCGACAGACATTCTCGTTCGATGGTAGAGTAGTTCTGTTCAGCAGGGTTCAATTTCCTACTAGCATATGCGATGGGGAATAGAGTTGCAGAAGGTCTATCACTAGGCTGCAGGAGAGTGGCTCCTATCCCTATATTGCTAGCATCTGTTCGCAGCGTAAAGTTCAGAGTTAAGTCAGGCAGTCGCAGAATTGGCCTAGCTGTGAGTTTCTCCTTCAGCAGCGTGTAGGCATTTTCGCACTCCGCTGTCCAGGTTACTTTGTCCGGGTTCCCATTCTTGGTTAATGCGGTCAATGGCGCACTCAGGGTATTAAAATCTTTAATATATCTCTGGTAGAAGCCACATAGAGACACAAATGACCTTACATCCTTTTTAGTCTGGGGTCGTGGGGCCCGCTGTAACTTCTCAATATTACGCGCATCTGGGAACATGCATCCATGCGAGATAGTGTGTCCCAGGAATTCTAGTTGCTCGCAGGCAATTTGACATTTTGTAGGGCGAGCGGTGAGTCCTGTTTCTCTAAGTCTTTCGAAGAGTAGGGAAACTGCGTCCAGGTGCTCCTCAAAGGTGTTCGTGGCAATAAGTATGTCGTCCATGAAATTACTTATCCCAGGGTGGTTCAGGGGTTCCAGTAGCTTCCTCATCATACGAGTAAAGACGCTTGGGGCGTTGCTTAGCCCAAATGGCAATACATTAAACTCGTAATGGCCTTCAGAAGTACTAAATGCTAACATATGTCGAATTTCCTCTTTTACCGGGATCTGGTAGTACCCTTTGCTAAGGTCTATCTTCGAAAAGTATCGTGCTCTACTCAGCTTGGTGAAAAGCTGATTCTGATCCGGTAAGGGCTCCGCTTGAAATTCCGTTACAGCGTTGAGCCTTCGGTAGTCTATGCAGAGGCGATGTTCTCCTGTGGATTTTCTAAGCAACACTACACTCGCACTATAAGGCGACTCTGATTTTGAGATAATATTTTCCTTAAGCAGGTACTCGATTTCCTCACTCAATGCCTTTGCTTTAGCATAAGGAACAGGATAGTTCTTAACTCGTACCGGGGCGAGGTCTGTTAGCTTCATATCAAATTCTATCAGGTTGGTCATGCCAGGTTTATCCGTGAGTGTACTAGTGTGTTTTCTCAACAACTGTTGAACCCGTGCCTGCTGATCCTCCGTTAAAGTTGAACTAATCTGAACATCTTGATGAGTTTCGCACTGACGAAGAGGGTATTCACAGGAGGTCAGGGGTTCTGCCTCAGTTTCCGTCGCAATAGCCAGTGTCAGGAAATGTGCTGGTTCTGCACCTGGTCTTTCATAATATCGCTTCAGCAGGTTTATGTGGTAAATTTTCTGCTTCCCCTTTATGGCAATCTTGTAATTGGTGCGCGACATTTTCTCAACAATTTTATATGGACCTCTCCACCCGATTTGCAATTTATTATTGCTACTGGGCAGGAGTAATAATACCTGTTCTCCTACTTCTAGCTCCCTATCCTTCGCAGTGCGGTTGTAGTAACGCGCATGTTTACGACGGGCACGGCGTACATTTTCCTTTGCCAGTTCCCATCCTGTTTTAAGGCGTTGGGTCAACTCCTTCACGTATTGGGATGCAGAGGTGACCGTCTCATCAGCTTTATCATCTGTCCAAGTACGTAACAGTGCCTCTAAAGGTCCTTTTATAGGTCTACCAAACAGCAATGTGGCAGGAGGCATCCCAGTAGAATTGTGGGGTACTTCGCGGTAAGCAAATAGTGCTGCGGGTAAGTATTGATCCCAGCTCTCTGGTTTTTCCTGCGCAAGTTTCCGAAGGATGGAAATAAGGGTCCCGTTAAACCGCTCCACCTGGCCATTTGCCTGGGGGTGGTAGGGAGAGGTGTGGATATGTCGGGCCTGAAATATCCTAAACACTTCCTCGGTGAGTTTTCCTCGGAATTGGGAACCATTATCTGTCAGGATCTGTGACGGAAACCCTAGCCGAGTAAATATGGTGAGCAGAGCCTCAGCAACATGCTTAGAATCACAGGCGGGCATAGCAATTGCCTCTGCCCACATGGAGCAACAATCCACTAACGTGAGTATATAACTGTTTCTCTTTTTGCTACGAGTAAGTGGACCCACAATATCCACCGCTACTCGTTCGAAGGGTGTGCCCAAGATTGGCATTTCTCCCAGAGTGGCTGGGGCCGTCCAGTGTTTCGGCGCTGTCCTCTGGCACTGCGGGCATGATTTCACATATCTCTGGATATCGGCGTTGATACCTGGCCAATAATAATGACATGAAATACGCTGAATCGTGGCACTTATGCCCATGTGGCCACTAAACGGAAGGGCATGGCCCATTTCTAGGACCTGGGCTCGGTATGCTGATGGAACCACAAGTTGCCCATGTTCCTGTCCTCCATTTCCTGCTTTCCGATGCAACAGCCCATTTTTCTTGTAGAAGTCTCCCTTTTGGAGAGGAGTGTGCGCTCTCGGTAGTTTTTTGTAGCAGGGTGCTAGAGATTGATCCTCCGTTTGTGCCTTTTTTAATTCCTCAGGAAGGATGTTGGGTGGGGATTCCAACTCCGTATTCCGTTTGGCCTGTCCTCTAGTGGTGACAGCCGCCACAACCAGAGGGTGAATGGGTTCTCCCAAGAACACATACCTACACCCTAAGATCAAGGGATAAATAGGGTCGTCCAAGATCGCTGCACGGATTTCCCCAGTCACATATTTTGATTTGACCTTAATCTTGGCTATGGCCAAACGCATAGGTGCTGCACTTTTAGTAGGTCCTTGTATTTCTATAGTGTCTTCTGTCATCTGGTCAGGCTTGACTAGGGATGCACAGACAACTGCGTCGAATGCAAGGCCTGTATCATAAAGGCAGGTCACCTCTTGGTCATTTACGAGGACTGTCTCAACGACCGGGGGATGTCGGGGTTTGTCCAGAGGTTCTTCCGGTCCATTTCCCCTTGCGGCACTTTTACGTAAGCAGGCAGCATGATGAGGTGGGTTTTTCCGGTTGCACTCCTGCGTATTGTGGGTGATGGTTCTACAGTGCTTACACCATTTTTCCCCTTGCCTCTGCTGCTGGAAATTAGATCTCTGAGTAGTCTTGTAGTCTGGCTTGTCATGCTTTTTGAAGTTAGTATACGGTGGTTTCACTTGGGGGTCCATGTGTGACTGAGCTGTCTGTCTAGGTACGTAATCTGGTTGTTTCCGTCTGGGTGGTGGATTCTCTGATAGTGCTGCCTGATATCGTTCCGCTAACTGGACTATGGATTCTAAAGTGCTGGCCCCATTCTCTGTCAGGAATCTTCTCATGTCGGAAGTCATGGTGTCCTTCAGTTGTTCGATCATGACCATTTCCTTCAGGCCTTCCCAATCATGAGTAAAATTCCCTAGGGCACCCCACTTCTCCACGTAGGAATCCAGTCTCGCAGCAAACTGAGCAAAGTTCTCTCCGACTTCCCTCCTAGAGTTACGGAACCTCTTCCTATAGGCGTCAGCATGTAGCTCATAACGAACCAATAGTGCCTTTTTCAAAGAGTCGTAGTCATCCTGTAAACCTGGAGGAAGCTTGCTATACACGTCATAAGCAGTTCCTCTAAGCCCTTGCGACAGTTTCAGGTTCCATTTGCTCTTCTCCAAACCAAACGTGGTGGCAAACTTCTCAAATTTGTCGAGATACCTATCGATCGAGTCGGCTTGTTCCGAGAAAGCTTCAAATGGAAACGTCAAAGGTCCCAAAGTTGACATGAGTGAGGATGGCAAAGGTCCGGTGCCCCCTGCGTGCAAGGAAGGCATATCATCTGACCGTGGCGATAGGTTGCCTGAGGAGGTAGATGCGGTCGCACCGGCTACTGGTTCAACTCTTTGAGCTTGTCCCTGCATCTCTAACTGCTTCATCTTCAATGCATGCTCGCGTTCATCTCTCTCGCTTCTTTCTCTAGCGTCTACAGCTTTTATCCTCTCATCTATTTCTGCTAACTTTATTCGCTCTTCTCTTTCAGCTTTCGCTGTTTCTCGAGCGTAATACTTATCAGTCTCGACACTGACATAATTTGCAAGGTCCACCCCACTATAACCTAGATCTCGACCGGCCTCCCCTAGTGCTGCCTTAAGCTTAACTATTTCAGCCATCTTTTGCAGTTAAAGTCCACACTGAGTAAGCTAGTGCTACCTTCCAATAGTATTTCTAGCAACAAGTAAATACTAATTATTTATCCGACTGCTGTAGAATGAAATTACTACAGTTATGGAGACTTAAGGTCTGTAATTCAATGAAATACAAAATCAAGAACTAACTTAATTAAACACAACATATATAAAGGGATTCACCAATCAATGCCTGAATTTCTAGAAAAAATGTTTTCTGTCTTTCTAGAGCTCACTGTGTGAAAATACATGTGTTAAAATGGTATACTGTAATGACTGAATGGATGATACTATCCCAGAGGTATGATAAAATACATAAGTTCAAATCCCGGACGAGACACCAGTGTCACGTAGCGTTTAAAGGATAAGAGAATTATTTAGAGGAAATAATAGATCTGATGTGGAAGATTTGGCTCAAGGAATCCCTGCTGGGTTTTCCCACTTCCGAAGGGTGACGAAGAGGGTAAATTCTCCTAACTCGACAGGTCTGGAAAAGATTGTAAGGAGATATTTGGTCTCTCGCTACCGTCGTCCCCTTCTCAGTTATCTATTATTATTATTCTTTAAATTATATTATATTTTACGAGCCCCCCCTCCCTTATAAAGGAAGATAAACATAGACAATATTCAACATCTAATGGAAGGAACAAAGCGTGGGGTACAGTATATACACCCAATTGGTTTATTGCAATAAAGTGAATAGATGGTGAATGATAGTATTGTCGATGGAATTAGTGTCTGCTGTATGTATTATGTGTCTCACAATTCACGTGTTTTTCATCATGGATGACTAAACTTTGTGGCATTGATTAGGTGAGTTTCCTTTGTCGTGGACTTAGCTTTTCAGCCCCGGCTGATAGTGAAGTGTGGTTAGTTCTCCGGTCTCCTGACGTTGCCCCGGTAGGTCTTGAATGGTTCGGATTTGCCTTCTCTGTGCTCGACTCCGTATTCTGCGCTGAGATTGGACTGTCGTGCAAGGCTCCACCATAGACTGAAGACAAATACGACGGCTTCATTAATTTTCTAGCTTTAGAAAGCAGTCTTTCCCTAAGCCGTCCCTCTGCCTGTCACCTCAGATTTTAGTCTCTAACATCATATGTCTAGAGTCTAATCTTGAATTCAAGTTTCTCCTGTCTGTCCTTTATTATATTATTCTGCCCCAGTGGCAGTATTATAATTCTTTAGACTGATTTATCGTCAGCTTAACCCGATGAATTATTATAAATGTCAGTTAAACCCACCAAATTTATCATAGAAATGTCGGCAACAGTATTCTAGTTCTGTGCCTCTAGCCTAATCGTCATGTCATTATGATGAATTTAACAAATAATTGGACATCCGTGTTTTAGAATTGTCTGACAACATTATCACACACTTCATGTCTGGTCGCATCGTCATATAATTTATAATGAATATATGTCACGGTCGGTCAACATTATCGTTAATATTAATTTCCGTTAGTCTAAACGTCGGGTCGAAATTAATCAAATAATATGGAAATTAATAGCTATATATATATATATTCCCGTTATACATTATTATGAACATGTACATATCCCGTGGGATCATAAAATATACCCGATCACATGTGGCTGGATGTGATCGTAAAACAAAAATATGAATAAAGTAAAAATACCAATCTTGCGTCGATTTTGCAATGTACTACACATTTCATCACATTATATTCTAGCGAGATTTCACTTACCTACTCAAAGATGGACGCTAACCCGCAATTAGACACGTGGCTTCAGTGCTTTTAATGCGAGAATTCGCCGATCTGGCTTAGACCTAGCTTTCTTGAGGGTTCCGGGCAAGTGAAGATTGCTCGTGTTTGGCGCACTTTTAGCGGGACATTTCCGCTTGGACACGTGATCCATAGCGTGCATCATGTGACATTAGCGTCAAATAAACGCTCCAATCAATAGCGTTAAAAGTCACGTGGGGTCTTCCTAAAGTGGCATAAACTGGTTTTATCAGCTTAAGCAGTCTTAAATTAAAACAGGTTCCTAGCTACCGAGGTCATTGGTCAACAATGACGTCGTATCTAAAAATAGCGAGAAGGAAATACTGAATGCTAGGAGAATTTCCGCCAGTGACAATTCCCGGGACTTTGCGATCATGCATTGAGGATGAGAAAAAAAACGATGTCCGTAAATAATAAAAAAAATGAAGAGAAGATTGGGCAAGTTGTCACAAATGGGACCCCGAATTATAACTGCAAGGTTTAAATCAGCCAAAAAGAAAGTAAATATAAACATCATCCAGTGTTATGCACCAACAAACGATAAAGAAGAATCTGTGAAAGAAGACTTTTACACCAGACTACAAAATGTCTTGGACAATAAGAAAAGAAAGGACATCACAATTTTGATGGGGGACCTAAATGCGAAAATAAGAACAGACAACACTGGCTTTGAAGAAATCATGGGAAAGCATGGATTAGGTATGATGAACGAGAATGGGGACCTACTTGCTAACTTATGTGCTTCATATCAACTAGCTATAGGAGGAAGCATACTTCCACATAAAAGAATACATAAAGCAACATTTATATCACCAGACCACAGAACTGAGAATCATATTGATCACATATGCATAAGTAAGAAGTTTAGGTCATCATTGCATGATGTGAAAGTATGTAGAGGAGCAGATGTTGTATCAGACCACTATCTTCTGTTGGCTAAAACAAAATTAAAACTCAAGAAATTTACAACAGCATATAGCTATAGACAACAGTATAATGTGAGATATCTAAGAAATCAGGAAATAAGAGAAAAATTTTCAATCACAGTATCCAACAAATACCAAGTACTCCAACAACTGGAAGATGAAACAGATACGGAAGACCACTGGCAACAAGTAAAAAAATATGGAACGAGACATGTGGAGAAGTACTGAGAACATGAGCACAAAGCATGGTGTTGCGTGCATATTTTGACGCACATATTACAAAAATCGATATGGCTATTTAATATGGAAAAGATATAGACATTCATTCATTTGTGTATGAAAATGCTGTCTATGGTAAAGCTAGATAATTCATGATTGATTTACACTTTTGATTATAGGAGTAATCGTTCTTGATATTGATGCGGCGCATGGATATGGCACTCATGTCCGTACTTATTTGTTAGGGCCAGAAAATAGATTAATTTGCTTATTATGTTTATGGCCTGAATTCATATGTATTACATATTATTAGTACAAGTAGAATCAATCCTATATTGTATATTTTGGATGGGTAGGCAGGACTATATTCTTGTTATGCCGCTCTAGCGGAAGTATGAGTTGTCTTGACAAGTCGTGATGAGTTCCGATGTACCGTTTACAATGGCGGGTACGCATTTTTAAGGGCTGGTACATTCTTAAGTAAAAATGATTTATGAAGTAGTTTTTCTTCTGTAGGAGATTGTGCCTCTACTAGAGTTTGTGTTAGAGACTCTCCTAATGTACGGTATCATGTATGATTCGGACTCCAGGTAATTCCAGACCCTATTTTTGATGATCTCATGTCGGTTAGACCTAGCTGGAATGTTATGCTTCGCAACGCTAGGGTCATGTTTGTATCGACGAAGATGACGGGCTTCCATACAGCAGTTATGTCTACGTGAAGTAACTGGATTATTGTAGAACTGTATGGAGAAACTTTAGGAAATCATTCATATGCATTTCAAATTAACTTTGGCTTATATATACCCTCCTGTGAGTGAGTGAGCGACAACTCAGGAAGGCGGCCATGTTACATTCCTGTCATCATATTTTGAGTCACTGTCCAAAGAACGGGGCATGTATCTTACTATTCGGACAGTGGCAAGGAGATCTCAATTTTGATAGAAACCCCTTATCGTGGTTCCATAATATGATATAAACTATGAACATAAAGCAACTTTAGTTACTTACCGATCCGCCTTCACTGACGCGTTTAGTCAGATAGGGGATGCGGCCATAATGTATCATGACATTGGAAGCTATTGATGTACTACCCATTATTTATGAATGTGTCATGACTTGGGATCTACTATGTATGCCTGCAAATTGATTTGTCAACATATACCCATGATTTACTCGTTATGTCCCAGTGTGTGCGTCTAAATAACTGTGTAAACAAAGATTCCAGCAGTCTGCATTGGTGCCTTGTAGACAAGTGAATGAGTGCTTAGATTGGTCAGAACACGAACAGTCCACCATTCGCGTTAATCACACTCTACACTTCTACTCCGTATATACACCATCCTGCGTCGGTTGACTTGACCAAGTTTAGGGCCTACTTCCCCTGGAGCCTTAGAGGGAAACTACTGCTTACAGTTGCCTTTGCCTTCCCTAACTCAGGACTAGGGTGAGTTACCCATTTACAGCTGGTAAACAACATGCTACAGTGATTAATAGTGGAGCTTTACCGAAAAAAGAGAACACACCATACACCACACACTTTACAGTACTTTACAGTGGTATACAGCACTCTACAGTGGTAAGCCAGTTTCCTGGGTCCAGCCTACGCAGTCTTGTTGTGTTGAGAATCACATTTTACAGTTGCAAGAACATTTGTTTGACCACATCAACACCAGTAGGACAGCTATACAATCAATGTCAGCTTGACCTGTTCTGACAAGTGTAGCAATATCTGGGTCAGCACTTGTTGACATTTGGCACAGTACAGTCAGGGTTCTAAACTAGTGATTGTTTATCCTGCTGAAATAGAAGAGCAATGTTGAACATAATGTGCAAATTTCATCGTTGGATCTTCTTATGTGCTCAAAAAAATTGAACAGTGTAACAGTTAGAAAGCAAATCTATTACTCAATAAAGTGGTAGTCTAATCTGTTAAAACTGAGCATACAGTACAATACATTACAACTGCAACACATTTCATTATATTATGTACACATTTATGATTTATATGTATTTATGTTTATATATTATTTGTTTATATGTGTGATTGTTATGTGTTTGCGGGCCTGGATGGGAGGTGACTAGAACAGGAAATACCAAGTGATATTGGTCTTGTTCTGGCGTTCTATAGGGAGCAATTTCTTAATTGAAATTTGCATGCAACATAGTTTGCAAATATTTGGTTAGCTGTGACGACTGTGTTCATATTTGTATTTGTAATATTTTTCTGTTCTTTATTTTTGTTTGATTTGTTTGTATATTGTAGGTCTCATCTTTCCTTTCATTTCAGTTCTTTACACCCTTATGTTTATACACTGTGGCGTTATTTGTCTTGTTATCTTATTGCAGTTATCATCACAGATTTTGTGATCATTTTTTTTCATTTCTCCTATTTAATTTAATTTGATCTCTGCAAATGTTTTCAGATTGTCTTTTCTTGTTTGCCCTTTGTAATGTCTTTAGTTGACATATGACATAGGAGGTATAGTTGAATACACTTATATTATAGTACAGATCAGTACTTTATGATTATTATTGTTATAAAACAAAGTGTACAAGACCTTTGTAAGGCTTGTCTCCCAAAGTGATTGGTATAGGAAATATTATTTTCCACAGGTACTCAAGTGATCATTGATTACATTAAGGTATACAAGACCTTTGTAAGGCTTGTCTCCCACAGTATTTGAGATATACAGTTATTGTTGTCCACAGGTACTCAAGTTATCATTGGTTATTATAAACAAAATAACCATACAAGTTTTTCACTAAGACTAAGTCTATGGTATAGACTTGTCTCCCATTAAAGTGAAATAAGGTAATTTATTTACTTTTTCAGGTTTCTGATTTAAGAAGACAAGATGTCTACATTAGATTACTTTATTGCACAAGGAAAATCCCTTGATAAGACTGGGAAAGAGTTAGAAGAATGGACAACTGCTCAATTTGCTATTGCATTAAAGTCAGAAGTACTGAAAGCAGAAGTTGAACAAAAAAAGATAGATGCTGAGAATTTCAGATTGCAGATGCAAGCTGAGGAAAGAAAAGCTGCGGCTGAGGAAAGAAAAGCTGCTGCTGAAGAGAGAAAAGCTCTGGCTGAAGAGAAAAGATTAGAAAAAGAAGCTGATACTGCTGCTGAACTAAAGAAATTGCAGATGCAAGTGGAGGAAAGGAGATTTGATGCAGAACAGAAGAAATTATAAGCTGCTGCTGCAGCTGAACAGAAAAAATTAGAAGCTGCTGCTGAACAGAAAAAATTAGAAGCGGCTGCAGAACAGAGAAGATTAGATAGAGAAGCTGAAGAGAGAAAAGCAATAAGAGAACATGAATTTGAGTTAGAGAAATTAAAATTGACAAGTATGAGTAATGTTAATCAGGCATCTAGTGGTAATGGTAAACCCTTTGTGTACAAGGTCAAGGTACTAGCGTTCAACCCTGCCAGTGATGACATAACATTTTGGCTTTCTAGATTTGAACGTGCTTGTCGAGCTCATAATGTTGACAAATCACAGTATGTGAATCAGTTGTCTGAAAATCTAAAAGGGGAGTCTCTGAGTAAGTTATATTTCGTTGAAGAGGCCGACAAGGATAATTATGATGCTATTAGGGCATATCTGATAAAGAAATATCAGCTGCCTGAGGAAGGTTATCGTCTTTTGTTTAAAACAATGAGACCTGAGGTAGGTGTAGAATTCTCAGAATTCATCTCAAAAGCACAAATTACACTTTCACGATGGATTGAATTATCCAAAATAGAGAAAACATTTGATGGTCTTACGGATTTATTGCTAAGAGACAAGGTCATGTCTTCGGTAAATAAATCATTCCTAGAGTTCTTACATGAGCGTAAACCTAGTACATTGAAGCAAATGGAAGAATATTGTGACCAGTATGCCACGGCACACCCTGACATGATTCTTAGTAACTCTAACATTAAAGAGAGTATGCCAGTTGCTTCGGCAACAGAATATAATCAGAATTACTCACACAAATTCCAAGGAGCTAAAAATAAATTTGATAAAAAGGTTAATTGGAATAAGTATCAAAACCAAGATAACCACTCAAATCAGGGTTCTTCTTCGAGGAACCGAAATCGGGCTGATAGTCCTCGACACGCGAGGGGTACCCATAATTTTAGACATTCTCGAAAGGGGAGTAGCTATAGGAACTACCCAAGTGCTTCATGGAGACAAAAAAACCAACATTACAGGGATACTCAGTATAATGAGCGTGATGATTATGATCATGAATATTATGATTCAAACCCAAATAGGGGTTATAACAGAGGAAATAATAATTATAGAGACAATTATAACCGAGGTAGATCACAACACAAAAGACATGGTAAATCTTATTACCAGGCTAACTCTGCACAACAGGAGTTCCACGACGCCGGTAATCAGAATAATGATAAAAAAGACTCCAATAGTGTAACAAATTCCGCTTTCGATTTTGCTAGGGCATCTCAGTGTCCGCAATGCAAAACACTATTCGATCCAACCACAGTTTCTACTTTAAGCTGCGGTCACCCGCTTCCCACTCTCCCTGTGTCAATCGCGCATAATGGAAGGGGTGCTCTTGTCTTCAATAGGGGCCTAATAGATGGTACTCCGGTATCAATTCTTTTCGATTCGGGGTGCACTACCATCGGAGTGAGGCAATCACTCGTAAATCCTTCTCGAGCTACAGGCAATGTAGTCAAATGTGTAACATTTGGTGGCACATTGGAGAAGTACTCCACTGCCATTATCAATATTGCTACGCCTTTCTTTACAGGAGAGGTGCAAGCATGTCTCTTGCCGAATCCGATCGCTGATCTTATCATCGGTCGCATTCATGGAGTGAAAGAATGCACTCCACAGCAAATTTCTAATTGGGAAAATGTTAATATGCAATCTGCTAATGCAGTAATCACTAGGGCTCAAGCTCTTAATATGCCGCAATCTTCACATTCTGAAGATAATGATGCGCAGATCCAAGATGATCCCTTGGAGATTTCCCATGATTCCTTTATAAAACAGCAGGAAGATGATCCTACTCTAAAGAAATTCTTTACTCTGGCAACAAAAGGTGATCCGAATAAGGATACAAATCGTAAATCTTGGATTACGATGAAGAATGGCGTACTTGTACGTATGGTACAAGACTCCGCTAAGTCCATTCATTCTCAAATCCTTGTGCCTAAAAATATGAGAGTTAAAATCTTACAGCACGCTCATGATTCGCATTGTGCTGGACATATGGGTTTTTCCCGTACTAAAGCTAGAGTTCTTGAATCTTTCTTTTGGCCTGCTGTGAATAAGGACATACGAATCTATTGTCGATCTTGTAAAGTATGTCAAGAGATTAAATCCAGAGGTCCACGCCATGATGCACCTATTCAGGCTGCAGACATTCCCATTCGACCATTTCAAAAAATGGCGATAGACATCATTGGTCCATTTAAGATAAAGTCTGCTAGAGGACACCAATTTATTTTGACGTGTGTTGATATGTGCACACGTTGGCCAGAGGCTGTTCCTCTAAAGAGCATAACTACTGCTGATGTCGCAGATGCTCTTTGGTTAATATTTTCTCGTCTGGGATTTCCAGCAGAAATATTATCCGACCATGGTACCCAACTCATATCGGATACCATGTCTCAAGTAATGTCGACTCTTAAGATAGAGAGATCGCTGAGTAGTATTTATCATCCTATGTCCAATGGGATGGTGGAACGTTTGAATAGAACTCTGAAAAACCTACTAGGTAAGATAACAGAAAATCATCCTCAGGATTGGGATAGGGTTTTACCCGCGGCTCTCTTTGCATATAGAGAGGTCGCCAACGAACATACAGGATTTTCTCCCTTTGAACTTGTCTTTGGCGCGAAACCGCGAGGTCCTATGTCCTTACTTCATGATCTTATAACTGCTGATAATATTGTCGATGACACAAAATCCTCTTATGAATATGTCATCGCACTTAGACACAAGATTATTGAAGCATGCAAATTGGCAACTGCTTCTTCTGAATTTGCGAAACAGAAGGCAAGGGAATTTGCCAATAAAAAGAGATGCTTGCGACAACTTTGTCCAGGTGACAAAGCATTTGTCTTGCTACCTTGTAGGGAAAATAGACTTCTTATTTCTTGGAAAGGTCCGTACGATATAATATCAAAAGTTTCCGATGTTGACTATATCGTCGATATTGACGGGAAGCGTAAAACCTTCCACATCAACATGCTCACGGAATTCCATGAACGTCCGGATTATTTACAACCTGTTTTCCAGGCAACGGACGATTTTCCAGTCCAACATGGACAGTACTCATCTCTGTCAGTAATACAGGATGAGGAAACGAGTTTCTCGGATGTAAATCTACCTTTTCCAATGATTCCTCTTCACTCTAATGAATCATGGAAAGATGTTGCAATTTCTCCCGAATTATCTCCAGGAGAGCAGAAACAAGTTTCTACTATGTTAGAACAATTTCAGGATGTCCTTACTGACATTCCTGGTCAAACTGATGTCATTCAACATGACATTATTCTTACTGACCATAGTCCTATAAGAGTCAGACCGTATCCTATCCCGATACATTTTCAAGCACAGGTAGAGAAAGAGTTGGATGAGATGATAGAGTTAAAAATTATTGAACCATCCACATCAGCATATTCTTCGCCGATGGTTATTGTACGAAAAAAAGACAATAACATACGTCTTTGCGTGGATTATCGCAAATTGAACCAAGTGACAAAATTTGATGCTGAACCTATGCCTTTACTAGAAGAGCTACTTACGAGACTATCGAATTCTCATTTCTTTACTAAACTCGATTTGTCTAAGGGATATTGGCAAGTTCCATTATCCGAACACGCCAAACCGTTTACTGCTTTTTCGACGCCTAGGGGTCTATTCCAATGGAATTTCATGCCTTTCGGTCTTATGAACGCCCCTGCAACATTCGTACGCATGATGCGTCGAATCCTATCTCATCGCTCAGATGTCATTGCGTATCTTGATGACATCTGTCTTTTCAGTGATACTTGGAACGATCACTATAATGGGATAAATGAACTATTGTCTATCTTACGCGAGCATAACCTGACAGCGAAACCATCGAAAGCATGTATTGGTTTTAGCGAAATATCTTTCTTAGGACACCGTGTTGGTCATGGGTTCCTAAAAACAGAAGACCATAATACAAGTAAGATACTTAACATTTCTATTCCTAAGACTAAAAAGCAAGTGCGAAGTCTCTTAGGTCTAATACAATTTTATGGACGATTCATTCCGAATCTGTCCTCCATTATGTCACCTCTTTCTTCCTTGCTAAAGAAAGGGTCTCCTAATGTAGTCCATTGGACTCAAGAATGTCAATCCTCTTTGGATAAGGTTAAAACTATGTTTTCTACTCCACCTATCCTAGTATTGCCTTCTAAGGATAAGACATTTATTCTTCGTAGTGACGCTTCATCCACCGGGATTGGAGCAGCACTAATGCAAGAGTACTCTGGAACTCTGCATCCTGTGATGTATATTTCTCGGAAATTAAATGCCGCAGAGAAGAATTACTCGGTCCTAGACCGTGAATTATTGGCTATGGTTTGGTCAATCCTTAAACTGCAAAGATTTCTTCTTGGCGCGCATTTCATTGTGGAAACTGACCAGAAAGCTCTTACGGCTATTCAGAGTAAAAATCTGAAGAGCGCGAGATCAACGCGATACGCGATTGCTCTACAGCCATTTCATTTTTCGGTGCGAGCTATCCGTGGGTCAAAAAATGTGATGGCAGATATTTTGTCTAGATGCCCACATGATTCATAACTGTTATACAACTTTGATACAGTTGTTTCTATGTTGAAATGTGTACACATATGTAATACATCATATATTGATTGTAACACTACTTAGCGGTTCATTGATATTTATTCACCGCTGATCTTTCAATGTTTTTCGTCTTTGATGATCATGATGTTAAGATATCTTAGATGAAATTTATGTATAAACTAATGTAGAAATTGTGTCATTGCTAATATTGTAGTATGCGTTGGTGACACCTCTCTGGAAATATTTATACTTAGAGAAGTATTTTCTCTAAGGTCATAAAATTTATGCTTATCATCTGCGCATTGTTATTGGTGCATTGTGAGCCTATTGTATGTTGCTCCTAGATGTATTTCAAAAAAAAAAAAAAAAGTACCATTTTTTTTTCCCGAGGGGTGTGGTAATCTGTTGCGTGCATATTTTGACGCACATATTACAAAAATCGATATGGCTATTTAATATGGAAAAAATATAGACATTCATTCATTTGTGTATGAAAATGCTGTCTATGGTAAAGCTAGATAATTCATGATTGATTTACACTTTTGATTATAGGAGTAATCGTTCTTGATATTGATGCGGCGCATGGATATGGCACTCATGTCCATACTTATTTGTTAGGGCCAGAAAATAGATTAATTTGCTTATTATGTTTATGGCCTGAATTCATATGTATTACATATTATTAGTACAAGTAGAATCAGTCCTATATTGTATATTTTGGATGGGTAGGCAGGACTATATTCTTGTTATGCCGCTCTAGCGGAAGTATGAGTTGTCTTGACAAGTCGTGATGAGTTCCGATGTACCGTTTACAATGGCGGGTACGCATTTTTAAGGGCTGGTACATTCTTAAGTAAAAATGATTTATGAAGTAGTTTTTCTTCTGTAGGAGATTGTGCCTCTACTAGAGTTTGTGTTAGAGACTCTCCTAATGTACGGTATCATGTATGATTCGGACTCCAGGTAATTCCAGACCCTATTTTTGATGATCTCATGTCGGTTAGACCTAGCTGGAATGTTATGCTTCGCAACGCTAGGGTCATGTTTGTATCGACGAAGATGACGGGCTTCCATACAGCAGTTATGTCTACGTGAAGTAACTGGATTATTGTAGAACTGTATGGAGAAACTTTAGGAAATCATTCATATGCATTTCAAATTAACTTTGGCTTATATATACCCTCCTGTGAGTGAGTGAGCGACAACTCAGGAAGGCGGCCATGTTACATTCCTGTCATCATATTTTGAGTCACTGTCCAAAGAACGGGGCATGTATCTTACTATTCGGACAGTGGCAAGGAGATCTCAATTTTGATAGAAACCCCTTATCGTGGTTCCATAATATGATATAAACTATGAACATAAAGCAACTTTAGTTACTTACCGATCCGCCTTCACTGACGCGTTTAGTCAGATAGGGGATGCGGCCATAATGTATCATGACATTGGAAGCTATTGATGTACTACCCATTATTTATGAATGTGTCATGACTTGGGATCTACTATGTATGCCTGCAAATTGATTTGTCAACATATACCCATGATTTACTCGTTATGTCCCAGTGTGTGCGTCTAAATAACTGTGTAAACAAAGATTCCAGCAGTCTGCATTGGTGCCTTGTAGACAAGTGAATGAGTGCTTAGATTGGTCAGAACACGAACAGTCCACCATTCGCGTTAATCACACTCTACACTTCTACTCCGTATATACACCATCCTGCGTCGGTTGACTTGACCAAGTTTAGGGCCTACTTCCCCTGGAGCCTTAGAGGGAAACTACTGCTTACAGTTGCCTTTGCCTTCCCTAACTCAGGACTAGGGTGAGTTACCCATTTACAGCTGGTAAACAACATGCTACAGTGATTAATAGTGGAGCTTTACCGAAAAAAGAGAACACACCTGTCGTGGTTGAGTTAGAGTGTAGAGTATTTGTCGAGTTGGACAATAGTAGTGAAACCGACAAGGGATAGTGGACTGACAGAGTTATAGATTACACTTTAGATAAGGTGTAAATAGGAGATGGACTTGAGACAACCTGGAAGAAGATTTACCAAAATGATCTCCCTCTCCAAGCCTCAACTCACTTATGTCTGTCTAAGCATCTCCTGCTCTCAACTCTTTTCTCTTATCATACATAGAGATTATAGTAAAGAGCTAAAAATACAAATATGGATGGAAAGGTCGTGAACAGCGCATTAATAAATGTGTAAAATTTATTAAAGAAGAAAAAGCATGGAATTAATGCATATCATCACAACAACATAAAATTTCATCAATAATCAAATATTCATCGATAATCATATACACCAACAATCACACACACAGATCACCATTCATAAAACCTGTAGAACACAAAGAGAAATAAATAAACTGTCTGCCAGTCTGTCGGTTTTCGTGGGACCAAGTACAATGCTTCAGACAGTGTCTTTTTTACGTAAAGATATACTCCATGGGTGATGGACTTGACCTGTATAAATCCACTGTAGTCGCTATTGTTGGTGGCACCCCTGATTTCGCGATGGGACTGGAAGACTGTCTATCTCCTGCTGACAAAATAAACAAACTGAGCGACAGCATGTCCGTCCGCTTTCGTGGGACCAAATGGGATAGCTCCAATGTCTTTACGTAAAGATATACTCCATGGATGATGGACTTGACCTGTAAATCCAATGTAGGCGCTATCTTTGGTGACACTAATTTGCGTGAGGGGTGAAGACGCTGTATATCTTTGCTGGCCGCTCCTAAGTGCGAGGTTTTAATATATCCAGGAATAAATACACAGGACGAAGTCACTTGAGGACAAATTGTCCCTTGCGCGCTTATCCGGCGCTAGAATCGGCTTTCGTACTTGGTATAAATCCTGTTTAAACTGGTTTGGCTGTGGTTTGCTGGGTGCCCCGTTTAGGCACAACAAAGGCGGGTGATATGGAATTCTGCTATAGGCATGCTGAGCGGGTTTGATTCTGGAAGCCGCAATGCTCTGGCTGGTAATCCAATAGGCGAGTAGAGAACTACTACTGCGTTTGGCGATTCCAGATTTAGCGTTGGCTCCGTTGCACTGCGTGAGCTTAACTTGGCGTTGACAAAAAGGGGTTTTGATTCAGGAACGGGGTGTGACGATTCGTGACGCTAGCGGTATTCAGAACCCTCTAGATCGAAGAGAATATTTCGTTCTTCGCCTGACTGGAATCTGCTCTCGCGAGTCGGTCCCCCTGGAACTGAGACCCAAAAGAGACACCTTTTAACTTCAAGCAACGCTAAAATCACACTAACTTTATACAGAAAGTTTCGCTCCACTATGGGATTAAATTTATTGTAGTTATTGCTATGATAGTTTAGGGCTGTCTTTAACCATGTCTCCTGTTCCTTAAAAATATCAATATCAACACGCGCCCGCATAGGCTTAATATCTTTTGCACACCCATGTAACTGTCATTAAATATTCTGACAGCAAAATCTACTCCTCTACTCCCAATCTCAACATACAGGAAACCTAACCTGTAGCTACAGTTAAATGAATATGCTTATTCATCTTACAACATTAAATGAATTTACATAAACAGATTACAGCATTTGACATTACACAAATAAATCGTATGTCCCCTTTGGGAAATATATTAGCATTTCCACAAAATGAGTACAAAGAAAATGCAATGTTCTTGCTATAATAATACAGTTGTGGCTAGATCATACGATATAATTATATCTATGCCTGGTGACTGCTTTCAGTGAAAGTTATAGACTAGTGCCTAGCCACACAAGTAAGCATAACATGATCCTCCCTTGCCACTAAAAATATCTATCAAAAGGAATAAGTGACTATCTCCTATAATTCAGAGTTATTACCTGCATCTCACTATTCAGTTTTTAAGTGAACAATCCACACCTGACATTATCTTACAGAAATGACAGTTAATTTTGCTGACTCTTAACCCAATGGTAAGCATTCGTGGACTGATTCTACGCCTAATATCTGTTATTGTAAGTTTAACATTTAACCCATGATAAACCGTAACAGTTTAAGCACCCTTACTGGGCCGTAGACAGCGCTACCTTATCACTGAATAAATTACTAGGAGAAGTCCTCAGAAATAAATTCACTTCCCTAACAGATATATATAAAAGCTAACATGAATATATCATATTTATAAGATATGTCAACTCACCCCGAAAAATGCCAAGAAATAGGCGAAAAACATTTAGTTCTGTGTTAATGTTTGCCTTATTTCCATAATGGTCTATCTCGGGCCAGGAAATTTTACGAATGTCTTTGTCTATTAAAACCAGTCTACTCTTATAGATCACAAGGGACGCTCCCCCCGAACACCTGGCGTGCGTATTTCTACAGAAGTTCGGCGAAAGACGTAATCTACAGTAAGACAAAAAAAATCGTGCTAAAGTTCCCCAGGTAGAGAAATGCATAACATTATGCTCTCTCTTGTCTAAGGGCGAAAACCCAAAGACTGACCGCGGGTTGTTATCTTCCCCTGGAACAGATCACACTCGTTACCCAGGCCTTAAAGGGTACCAGCCGCTCGTCATCAAACGTTTTAAAGCGACCAGAGAAATTCCCCTGTTGGGACCACAGAGGGTACCCGCCGCTAACGAACCGTTTCTTTCACAGAAACCGTCTTGGCTCGTTCTAACACTTAAAGCGGACCCGAGAAATGTTTCTCTGGTCGAACAGGTGCGTTGACGTAACATTATCGTCTAGCGTTAGCTGACCGCAGCTGGCCAGCGTAAACAACCTCGGGTGGGGTTTGAGAGGGTGAGAAAGTTTGGCCACAAAGGTAGAAAAGGAAAGAAAAAGAAAATACAAAATGTCTCGGAAAACAGAACATTTAAAGGAGTAATCAAATTATGGACAAGATGGTAAAATAAATTATCTTTCACGTGACAAGTGCCCCCCCTTTTAAAGTTCGAGGAATACGGACAAAATTGACAGTAATTTATCTTTTCCATCGTCTTTTGTTACCTGTCATTGGAACATCCTATACTCATAAAACCAAATACGTTTCCAATTTCTGTCTGTCTGTATGACTAGCTCCGAGTTCATTTCTTTTCTTCCCTCTGTCTAATAGACGTTCAGCGAATGGGATTTTGCGAGGCCACCGAACACTGACATAATCTGTTTCCGTGTGAACATGACCTTCCTTCCCCAATTTGCTTTGTCTGTCCATGGTCCGGAAAATTATCCGCACCTGTTGTGAGTTTCGGCCCCGCCTGAACTCACTGGCCACTGCATAGGTAATCCGCCTGTTATGTGCAGTGTAATCGTTGCTGGACTCGGGCTGTTTAATTTCCGTTATGGGTTTACCTGTCGCGGACTTGAATAACCCTCGATAGCTGTAGTCTGTCGGGGTTTTCCGCGCGCGTGTAATCCTAGTTGGCAAATACAGCCGGTCGTTGGCCGAAGAAATGCTAGCATTTTTCTTCTGCCTCTCCACACCTACTCCGCTGTTTCGGCGGGAGCATTGATCAATCTTCAGACCTGTGCCGTCTAAAGGCGGGTCTGGAGCTTTCCTTGCCTTGCCAGTCACAACTCTGGCTTGGTCAACGGAAATGATCAAGTTGTTCTGTAATGGCCTGGCGGAGGCGACTACTTTGCTGTCCATCAGTGGGGTTGAGACCACTGGAATAATGCGATTTGAATGAGAAAACTCTGCTGCCTGAAGCAAAGAGTAATCGATCGCATTCTGGGGTTCTACTAAATCATAACAGATCTCCGTAGCTTCTATCCGTGAAGACAGATAGGTAATATCTGCGTGTTGCAGAGTTGGTTGAGTCGCTTCACCGGTACTAGCATGACGTGAGCCAAGGCTCTCAACAATGGCTCCTTGTACAGTAGTACGGCAGCTTTTCTCACTGTCTTCTGCCCTGAGAAGTGTGAGAGACTCAAATGGAATACCAGGGATCCCTTCGCCTGGAACCCTGTGTCCACCATAAACGTCAACTTTGCCCTCCCCTGAGGAAGTTACTGGCGTCAGTTGAACTTTGTCCTGCAATGCGAGATCCACTTCCTGGTTGACAGGCTCCGCAGTCTGCATGCAACGGACTGGACGGTTTGAGATCCCGTTAGATCGCGAAGTGCCCGAGAAAAAACTCTCGGTGTGTTTTTCCAAAGTTCCTTGGAACGGATTGGAAAGTTTAACCCTTTTAGCAGGCGACTTATTCTTGCACCTTTTAAGCTCAGGGTGATAAGAGGAGCGGCACCTCCTTTCTACAATCGTTGAGTTGGAGGGATACGCCTCTGCATATGGTTTTTCGCTGTCCGGCCGGGAATCTAGCGAAATATAACGTGATAGGGTGTGGCTCCCTTTTCTCGACGTCACGTGTCGGTTAGGTGCTGCTCGGTCTGGAGCATGAGAGGCTCGGGGTTCGCCGCTTGCCAGACGGGAACAATCCGTATTACAATGCTTGTTAGCACCTCTCTCACCTTTGAGCAGTTTCCATGCCTGGGAACGTTGCGTGATTTTCCCCGTGGCCTTAGGTCTGCTATCCCGACGTAAATCATTTCCTTGTTCGGGCTTCGGATCCAAGTCCAAAGGAAAGTCAATTTTCTGGAGTTGGGGTTCGGTTTTAGCAGGCAAGTTTTCTTTCATGGGCGCAAGGTTTGCAGGGGCGTTGACCGTTAAGGGCACAGTAGAAGGGGAATTAGAGTGACTGCATTTAGTATCTGTTTCCACCCTCCGAATTTGGCTATCCAGTTCATTCATTCTGATTTGGTGTAGCCTGTCCCTTTCTTGTCTTTCTCTGTCCCTTTCTTGGCGCTCTATTTCAAATTGCTTGTCCCGTTCTTGTCTTTGCTTTTCCCTTTGCTTCTCCCGTTCTTGTCTTTGCTTTTCCCTTTGCTTCTCATCTTCTATCACTTCTTCTACATACTGTCGGGTGAATGCTTCACTCTCCCCAGTTTGTTTACAGGACCATGCTAAGATTACACGGCTGTCAAACCAATTGTCTACCTCGTATTGATCCTGCAGGCTTACTGCAAATTCTAGAAAGGGCTGGATTTCGCTATCCTTGTACTCCATGTACTTAGCTACCTCGAGGGCAATCCTATGCACTTTATCTAGATCGGCCATTATATCAGGGTGAGCAAACACTATAGAAGAATAGAACCTAGAGATCTTAGTTACCTAGTGCACTAGGTGCTGATTAACTTAATAATCAATAAAATCTAGACTAGCCTGGGAACTTTAAAAAAACAAGAAAGTTTTTGGCTACTCTGATCGCGACAAGCAAAAACCCAAAAAACTCCAAAAAATTTAAGTGATGTAAAACTTACTATCACTTCACCCCAGTTCTGTCAGTACTAAGCTATTGAGAGGATTGGTTACTATCGTCCGAATGAACACCCTCCCTTGGTACAAATGCAAGCTAGTAACTGACTATCTGTAGCTTCTTATCTTTGATTAAAGAGCTACTCCTGAAAAAAATATTAACCCTTAAAAAAAATTTTTTCTGACTTTTACAACAATAGTCGTCAGATTTGTCAACCAAAAACTCAGCAGTGATACCATCAACCTTTACCAGCTGTCTCATGTGTAGCATGAACAATAAATGTAACTAAATATTTATGATTGCTGTGGAGAAAAACGCTGTTCCGACTTCCTCCAAAAGAAATAGTTCGATATGTCTAGGGGAAAGAAATTCCTATAATCTGCCGAACACTAAACTCTAAGAATCAGAATAGAATCTTGTGAGAGATTCCTACCAGACTGCAACCTCATCTGTTGCGATTGCTGCAGATGTAGTTCAAATTCCGCGGCGAGACCCCATTTGTTGTCGTACTAGATGGGCTCTAGAATCTCGGACGAGCCAAACCATTTGTCGTGGTTGAGTTAGAGTGTAGAGTATTTGTCGAGTTGGACAATAGTAGTGAAACCGACAAGGGATAGTGGACTGACAGAGTTATAGATTACACTTTAGATAAGGTGTAAATAGGAGATGGACTTGAGACAACCTGGAAGAAGATTTACCAAAATGATCTCTCTCTCCAAGCCTCAACTCACTTATGTCTGTCTAAGCATCTCCTGCTCTCAACTCTTTTCTCTTATCATACATAGAGATTATAGTAAAGAGCTAAAAATACAAATATGGATGGAAAGGTCGTGAACAGCGCATTAATAAATGTGTAAAATTTATTAAAGAAGAAAAAGCATGGAATTAATGCATATCATCACAACAACATAAAATTTCATCAATAATCAAATATTCATCGATAATCATATACACCAACAATCACACACACAGATCACCATTCATAAAACCTGTAGAACACAAAGAGAAATAAATAAACTGTCTGCCAGTCTGTCGGTTTTCGTGGGACCAAGTACAATGCTTCAGACAGTGTCTTTTTTACGTAAAGATATACTCCATGGGTGATGGACTTGACCTGTATAAATCCACTGTAGTCGCTATTGTTGGTGGCACCCCTGATTTCGCGATGGGACTGGAAGACTGTCTATCTCCTGCTGACAAAATAAACAAACTGAGCGACAGCATGTCCGTCCGCTTTCGTGGGACCAAATGGGATAGCTCCAATGTCTTTACGTAAAGATATACTCCATGGATGATGGACTTGACCTGTAAATCCAATGTAGGCGCTATCTTTGGTGACACTAATTTGCGTGAGGGGCTGGAAGACGCTGTATATCTTTGCTGGCCGCTCCTAAGTGCGAGGTTTTAATATATCCAGGAATAAATACACAGGACGAAGTCACTTGAGGACAAATTGTCCCTTGCGCGCTTATCCGGCGCTAGAATCGGCTTTCGTACTTGGTATAAATCCTGTTTAAACTGGTTTGGCTGTGGTTTGCTGGGTGCCCCGTTTAGGCACAACAAAGGCGGGTGATATGGAATTCTGCTATAGGCATGCTGAGCGGGTTTGATTCTGGAAGCCGCAATGCTCTGGCTGGTAATCCAATAGGCGAGTAGAGAACTACTACTGCGTTTGGCGATTCCAGATTTAGCGTTGGCTCCGTTGCACTGCGTGAGCTTAACTTGGCGTTGACAAAAAGGGGTTTTGATTCAGGAACGGGGTGTGACGATTCGTGACGCTAGCGGTATTCAGAACCCTCTAGATCGAAGAGAATATTTCGTTCTTCGCCTGACTGGAATCTGCTCTCGCGAGTCGGTCCCCCTGGAACTGAGACCCAAAAGAGACACCTTTTAACTTCAAGCAACGCTAAAATCACACTAACTTTATACAGAAAGTTTCGCTCCACTATGGGATTAAATTTATTGTAGTTATTGCTATGATAGTTTAGGGCTGTCTTTAACCATGTCTCCTGTTCCTTAAAAATATCAATATCAACACGCGCCCGCATAGGCTTAACATCTTTTGCACCCCCATGTAACTGTCATTAAATATTCTGACAGCAAAATCTACTCCTCTTCTCCCAATCTCAACATACAGGAAACCTAACCTGTAGCTACAGTTAAATGAATATGCTTATTCATCTTACAACATTAAATGAATTTACATAAACAGATTACAGCATTTGACATTACACAAATAAATCGTATGTCCCCTTTGGGAAATATATTAGCATTTCCACAAAATGAGTACAAAGAAAATGCAATGTTCTTGCTATAATAATACAGTTGTGGCTAGATCATACGATATAATTATATCTATGCCTGGTGACTGCTTTCAGTGAAAGTTATAGACTAGTGCCTAGCCACACAAGTAAGCATAACATGATCCTCCCTTGCCACTAAAAATATCTATCAAAAGGAATAAGTGACTATCTCCTATAATTCAGAGTTATTACCTGCATCTCACTATTCAGTTTTTAAGTGAACAATCCACACCTGACATTATCTTACAGAAATGGCAGTTAATTTTGCTGACTCTTAACCCAATGGTAAGCATTCGTGGACTGATTCTACGCCTAATATCTGTTATTGTAAGTTTAACATTTAACCCATGATAAACCGTAACAGTTTAAGCACCCTTACTGGGCCGTAGACAGCGCTACCTTATCACTGAATAAATTACTAGGAGAAGTCCTCAGAAATAAATTCACTTCCCTAACAGATATATATAAAAGCTAACATGAATATATCATATTTATAAGATATGTCAACTCACCCCGAAAAATGCCAAGAAATAGGCGAAAAACATTTAGTTCTGTGTTAATGTTTGCCTTATTTCCATAATGGTCTATCTCGGGCCAGGAAATTTTACGAATGTCTTTGTCTATTAAAACCAGTCTACTCTTATAGATCACAAGGGACGCTCCCCCCGAACACCTGGCGTGCGTATTTCTACAGAAGTTCGGCGAAAGACGTAATCTACAGTAAGACAAAAAAAATCGTGCTAAAGTTCCCCAGGTAGAGAAATGCATAACATTATGCTCTCTCTTGTCTAAGGGGCGAAAACCCAAAGACTGACCGCGGGTTGTTATCTTCCCCTGGAACAGATCACACTCGTTACCCAGGCCTTAAAGGGTACCAGCCGCTCGTCATCAAACGTTTTAAAGCGACCAGAGAAATTCCCCTGTTGGGACCACAGAGGGTACCCGCCGTTAACGAACCGTTTCTTTCACAGAAACCGTCTTGGCTCGTTCTAACACTTAAAGCGGACCCGAGAAATGTTTCTCTGGTCGAACAGGTGCGTTGACGTAACATTATCGTCTAGCGTTAGCTGACCGCAGCTGGCCAGCGTAAACAACCTCGGGTGGGGTTTGAGAGGGTGAGAAAGTTTGGCCACAAAGGTAGAAAAGGAAAGAAAAAGAAAATACAAAATGTCTCGGAAAACAGAACATTTAAAGGAGTAATCAAATTATGGACAAGATGGTAAAATAAATTATCTTTCACGTGACAACACCATACACCACACACTTTACAGTACTTTACAGTGGTATACAGCACCCTACACATGGATAACAACAGAAACCATTAGCAAGATAGAAGACAGGAAAAACAAGAAAGCAGATTTAAACAGAAGCAAAACCAGAAGCTCCAAAGCCAAGGTTCATGAAGTGTACATAGAAGCAAAGTAAGAATAAACATCAAAAGAGACAAGATGAAATATATTGATGATTTGGCAAGGAAAGCAGAGGAAGCTGCAGCCCAAGGAAATATGAGGGATATGTACAACAACACAAAGAAGCTAACAGGGAAATATAAGCAAGCAAATGGCGTCATAAAAGATAAGAATGGAAAATTGCTTAGTAATATACAGGAACAAATGAAGAGATGGACAGAATATTTTGAGGAACTTCTCAATAGACCATCTCCAACTAATCCCCCAGACATCCAGCCAGTAGAAGAGGAGCTACAAATCAGCTGTGAACGACCAAGTAGAGAAGAAATAAAGAAAGCCATAAAGGTTCTGAAAGATGGAAAAGCAGCTGGTCCAGATTGCATTCCAGCGAAGGCCATCAAAACAGATATTGATACCTCTACAGAGATATTATACAAACTACTTGGCAAAGTCTGGGAGAGAGAGGAAATACCAGCAGAATGGAAGAAAGGTTAACTGGTCAAGTTGCCTAAGAAGGGAAATTTACAAGAGTGCACAAATTATAGAGGAATAATGTTACTGTCAGTGCCATAAAAAGATTAAAAGAGTCCATAGACAAGCAACTGAGAGATAAACAAGCAGGTTTTTGACAAAAAAGATCCTGTACAGACCAGATAGCCACATTTAGAATAATAGTTGAACAAAGTCTGGAATGGAATTCATCGCTATACATCGGATTCGTGGACTATGAAAAGGCATTTGACAGTGTAGACAGAGAATCGCTTTGGAAATGGATGAGGCATTATGGAGTTCCCAGTAAGATCATTAACTTAATAAAGAAGACCTATGAAGACATGACATGCAGAGTTATTCATGAAGGATAACTTACAGAACCGTTTAGGATTAGAACGGGAGTGAGACCGGGATGCCTCTTGTCTCCATTTCTTTTCTTACTAGCAATAGATTGGGTTATGAAAACATCGACATCACACAACAGAAATGGAATCCAGTGGAATCTGACTAAACAGCTTGATGATCTGGATTTTGAAGATGACTTGGCTCTTCTGTCCCATAACCATAATCAGATGCAAGAGAAAATAAAAATTATCGATGAGAGGTCACAGCAAGTGGGCCTGAGAATACACAGGGAAAAGACAAAGATTATGTGAATAAATGCAAGAAATGATAACAAGGTTGAACTTGAAGAAACACCACTAAAAGATGTAGAATTGTACACATATCTTGGAAGTAATATAGACAAAGTTGGAGGGACAGACAGTGATATCAAAATAAGAATACAAAAAGCAAGAGGAGCTTTCATTGTATTGGGAAACATATGGAGAACAAGAGAAATCAAGTCCAATACGAAAATAAGAATCACTCAAATGTGAAGTCAGTCCTATTGTGTGGCTCTGAGACATGGAGAACAACAAAAACAACAACCAAAAAGCTACAGACTTTTATAAACGGGTGCTTGCGTAGAATAGAAGGACTGAAATGGTATGACAAAGTCACAAATATGACAAGAACCAGACAAGTGCCAGTGGAACAAGAGTTGAGAAGAAGACGCTGGCGATGGATAGGACACACATTGAGGAAACCTGTTGATAGCATTACAAGGCAGTCCTTGCTCTGGAATCCACAGGGAAAGAGAGGCAGAGGTAGACCCAAAAAACACATGGAGAAGAGAACTGGAAACAGGTGAAAATGATGAGGAAAACATCGAAAGAACTTGCGGATGGCACAGGACAGGAAGACAGCATGTGTTTGTGAAGGCCTATGCTCCTTGGGGAGCTAAAGGGTATTGATTGAAGGACTTTACAGACACCCTACACTAAAAAAAAAAGAAAAAATACACACACACACAATGAATAGGTACTAAGATGTTCTGGCTGGCAGTTTACACAAGTTTGTCACAGATGCATTCAATTTAAATTAAGATGAAGAAATCAAATGGTTTATTTGTCTCATCAACTATGATAAACATGTTTTCGTGTAAAAAGTGGTGATAGTAGTGATGCTGGCAATAAGTATAATATCAACAGTTGTGACACAATAGATAAAAACACTTAATATGGGATAAATTATAATATTACAGCAGGGCCCAAAAGGGAAGCATACAATAGTAACACTGCAACCTACCATGCATGTCATAAGAAGTGACTAAGGAGGGTTGGGCAAGGGACTGGTTTTTTCATCCTGTAGAAAATTCTGAAAACCACAAAAATAAGTCAAATAAGCCATCCAAGACAGAAGAAGATCCTGTAGTAAGGAGGTGAATTACGTGATCCAGAGAAAACCACAAGACGTTTGGGTTGGGAAAGACCATGTGCTCATGGCATGGGATAGGAAGACATGGCATGGGATAGGAAGACATGGCATGGGATAGGAAGACATGGCATGGGATAGGAAGACATGGCATGGGATAGGAAGACCTGGCATGGGATAGGAAGACCTGGCATGGGATAGGAAGACATGGCATGGGATAGGAAGACATGGCATGGGATAGGAAGACATGGGATAGGAAGACCTGGCACAGGATAGGAAGACCTGGCATGGGACAGGAAGATATGGCACAGGATAGGAAGACATGGCATGGGATAGGAAGACATGGCATAAGTTTTTTAAGGCCTTTGTTCCTTGATGAGCTGAAGGCTGATGATGATGGTAGCATCAGTGGGCCACAGAACAGAAAAACAGGTGGGTGGGAGGGGACACATAGTAGTGGTTCTAAGGAGAGGAGTAGTTGTTATTGTTGTAAAAACAGCAGTTGTAGTATAAGATTAAGAATAAAAAGAATAAAGGAAAGTTGAGAGTATAAACAAGAGAACATCAAAGCAGTAATAATAATAGCTGCAGGTTGTAGTAGTAATAGCAGGTGTAGCAATAAGAGCAGCTATAGTAGTGGTACCTATGATGAACATAGGTGTTTGATGATGATAAGTTAATTCATTTTTTGTGATGTTAACAGAGAAATTGCAAACTTCAGTTATGTTACATTACATTTGAGTTCATTAAAAAAAAAAAACTGGTTACAATAAATAAATCACTCTCATTACATACAAAACTTGATTAAATTACCTTGCTGACCCTTTTTCAAATTGATTTTATCACCTATGTAACAGAAGTTATGAATATTTGAAACAGCACAAGGACTTTATAATGACCCTGTATAATGTAAAGTTGGAGGGACAAACATTGATACAAAAATAAGAAAAAAAAAGCCAGAGGAGCTTTCATTGCATTGGGAAATATATGGAGATCAAGAGGAATCAAGTCCAACACAAAAATGAGAATCTTCTACTCAAATGTCAGGTAAGTCCTTTTGTTTGGCTCTGAAACATGGACAAAACAAAACCAATAACCAAAAAGCTAAACTTTCATAGATGGTTGCTTGAATAAATAGAAATATTGAATGAAATAACAAGGTCACCAATATGGAACTAATGACAAGAACCAGTCAAGTGCCAGTTGGGCAAGAGATGAGAAGAAAACGCTGCAGATGGATAGGGCACACAATGGTGAAACTGTTGACAGCATTACAAGGCAGTCCTTGTTCTGGAACCCACAGGATAAGACAGGCAGAGGTAGACTAAAAAACACACGGAGAAGAGAACTGCAGACAGAAGTGAAAATGATGAGGAAGACGTGGAAAGAACTTGAGTGGATGGCACTGACAGGAGAACTTGAGTGGATGGCACTGACAGGAGAACTTGAGTGGATGGAACTGACAGGAGAACTTGAGTGGATGGCACTGACAGGAGAACTTGAGTGGATGGCACGTGACAGGAGAACTTGAGTGGATGGCACGTGACAGGAGAACTTGAGTGGATGGCACGTGACAGGAGAACTTGAGTGTATGGCACTGACATGAGAACTTGAGTGGATGGCACTGACAGGAGAACTTGAGTGGATGGCACGTGACAGGAGAACTTGATTGGATGGCACTGACAGGAGAACTTGAGTGGATGGCACTGACAGGAGAACTTGAGTGGATGGCACTGACAGGAGAACTTGAGTGGATGGCACTGACAGGAGAACTTGAGTGGATGGCACTGACAGGAGAACTTGAGTGGATGGCATTGACAAGAGAACTTGAGTGGATGGCACTGACAGGAGAACTTGAGTGGATGGCACTGACAGGAGAACTTGAGTGGATGGCATGTGACAGGAGAACTTGAGTGGATGGCACTGACAGGAGAACTTGAGTGGATGGCACTGACAGGAGAACTTGAGTGGATGGCACTGACAGGAGAACTTGAGTGGATGGCACTGACAGGAGAACTTGAGTGGATGGCACTGACAGGAGAACTTGAGTGGATGGCACTGACAGGAGAACTTGAGTGGATGGCACTGACAGGAGAACTTGAGTGGATGGCACTGACAGGAGAACTTGAGCGGATGGCACTGACAGGAGAACTTGAGCGGATGGCACTGACAGGAGAACTTGAGTGGATGGCACTGACAGGAGAGCTTGAGTGGATGGCACTGACAGGAGAGCTTGAGTGGATGGCACTGACAGGAGAACTTGAGTGGATGGCACTGATAGGAGAGCTTGAGTGGATGGCACTGACAGGAGAACTTGAGTGGATGGCACTGACAGGAGAACTTGAGTGGATGGCACTGACAGGAAAGCTTGAGTGGATGGCACTGACAGGAGAACTTGAGTGGATGGCACTGACAGGAGAACTTGAGTGGATGGCACTGACAGGAGAGCTTGAGTGGATGGCACTGACAGGAGAACTTGAGTGGATGGCACTGACAAGAGAACTTGAGTGGATGGCACTGACAGGAGAACTTGAGTGGATGGCACTGAAGGAGAACTTGAGTGGATGGCACTGACAGGAGAACTTGAGTGGATGGCACTGACAGGAGAGCTTGAGTGGATGGCACTGACAGGAGAGCTTGAGTGGATGGCACTGACAGGAGAGCTTGAGTGGATGGCACTGACAGGAGAACTTGAGTGGATGGCACTGACAGGAGAGCTTGAGTGGATGGCACTGACAGGAGAGCTTGAGTGGATGGCACTGACAGGAGAACTTGAGTGGATGGCACTGACAGGAGAGCTTGAGTGGATGGCACTGACAGGAGAGCTTGAGTGGATGGCACTGACAGGAGAGCTTGAGTGGATGGCACTGACAGGAGAGCTTGAGTGGATGACACTGACAGGAGAACTTGAGTGGATGGCACTGACAGGAGAACTTGAGCGGATGGCATGTGACAGGAGAACTTGAGGGGATGGCACTGACAGGAGAACTTGAGTGGATGGCACTGACAGGAGAACTTGAGTGGATGGCACTGACAGGAGAACTTGAGTGGATGGCATGTGACAGGAGAACTTGATTGGATGGCACTGACAGGAGAACTTGGTATGTGTTTGTTGAAGGCCTATGCTCCTTGAGGAGCTACAGGATATTGATTGATTGTATAATGTGAATGAGTTCATTAAGTAAATCAAACAAAAATACAACAGTAACAAAGTTCTTGTAGTAAACGGAAATAAGCATTGTCTCCCATTAGTGCAGTAATGTAAGTAATGAACACAGACAGTGTCCATGCTCAACATGTGAAACTGAAAGAAAATAAAAACTGTAGCCTCTTAGTAAAAGGAAATCCTTCGTGACCATTTGTTGCACTTTAGAGATCGTGTTAAAAATTGTCAAGCGTAAATTCCCAAATCTTCTTCGTACACTCTCAGATGTCTACTTGAATGTTTTCAAAGACAGCAGTAGTCGAAATTCCCAAACCTGATTGGCTTGGCTGGTTTTATTTTATATTTTTTTAATCTCAACCCAGTAAAACTGGTCCTGTTTAGTTCCCAGCAGTCTCTACAAAGATACAAAGAAAGAATCAAACTACAGCCCTCTCAGACATGTCATACGAGGTGACTGATATGACATAGTGTATGGTGGTGCTGGAAATGTCATGTAAAACAAACTTCCATAGACGCCACCACTGCAAAACGATTTGAAATGCACGGTGCAGGCTTCCTGAAAGAGGATCAGTAACAGTGGTGGCTCTAGGCTTCCTGAAAGAGGATCAGTAACAGTGGTGGCTCTAGGCTCCGTAAGAAGAGCAAAGGAAAATGATGATGATGTAAAAGAGGCATTGCCCCGTGTAGTTTCCAGGGGCCTCAGAGGAAGAAAAGTAAGAATATGACAACTGCTCCTTCATGCTTGTCGTAAAAGATGGCTAATATGAGGTTAACATGAAGCTGGTAACCTCATCATGTATGTAACATAAAGCTACATATAGCTACATAAAGCTCAGCTGCAAGAGTTTGGGCTTTTGCGCAGGCTTCCTCTTGCCTCCTGCAATGGTGGCTCCATGCTTCAAAAAGGGTGATGGTGATGACGAAAAGAGATACTATAGTACAGAACTATCTGTACACATTTCTGTTGAGATTTGAAACAAATGAACAATTGAGCAGCTATGGGCATAATTTATTTATTGATCTGACTCTAGTGTTTAACTGATGGTAATACAGCATATTGCAGAAATTGAGAACAGGCAGGTTTTTGACAAAACAATCATGTACAGATTAGACGGCCACTGCACATTGTAGTTGAACTAAACTTGATAACTCATCACCTTGCATTAGATTTGTGGACTATGAAATGGCATTTGAGAGATTATACAGAGATCATTCTGGAAACTGTTGAGGCATACATGTTATAACTGATTGTAGTCCAGTGCTACCTTTTTAAAATTTATTTTGTATAATCCTAAATGATGAAATATATGATCATCCTGAAGAGATTACAAGAAGCCATAGACAGGCAGTTGAGAGAAGGGACAGGTTTTTTACATAACATTCCAGTACAGATTAGATGGCTACTGTGCGCATAGTAGTTGAACTAAATTTGGAACTAAACTCACCACATTAAATTGGCTTAGTGAACTATGAAAATAATTTGACAGCTTAGGCTAGGGTTTCTTAATCTGTGGTCCACAGACCCTTTGGGGATCCATTAATGCATTCTAAAGAGTCTGTGTACATAACCTAAAACGTAAAATGTAAAGTTTTTTATTATGGTTTTATGTACATGTTTTTTTCCAAGAAGGGGTCCATAGCCTTCATTGGACAATCAAATGGGACCATAGCCTTCATTGGACAATCAATGGGGTCCATAGCCTTCATTGGACAATCAGTAGGGTCCATAGCCTTCACTGGACAATCAAAGGGGTCCATAGCCTTCATTGGACAATCAAAGGGGTCCATAGCCTTCATTGGACAATCAGTAGGGTCCATAGCCTTCACTGGACAATCAAAGGGGTCCATAGCCTTCAATGGACAATCAAAGGGGTCCATAGCCTTCACTGGACAATCAAAGGGGTCCATAGCCTTCACTGGACAATCAAAGGGGTCCATAGCCTTCACTGGACAATCAGTAGGGTCCATAGCCTTCACTGGACAATAAAGGGGTCCATAGCCTTCACTGGACAATCAAAGGGGTCCATAGCCTTCATTGGACAATCAGTAGGGTCCATAGCCTTCATTAGACAATCAGTAGGGTCCATAGCCTTCACTGGACAATCAAAGGGGTCCATAGCCTTCAATGGACAATCAAAGGGGTCCATAGCCTTCACTGGACAATCAAAGGGGTCCATAGCCTTCATTGGACAATCAGTAGGGTCCATAGCCTTCACTGGACAATCAAAGGGGTCCATAGCCTTCAATGGACAATCAAAGGGGTCCATAGCCTTCACTGGACAATCAAAGGGGTCCATAGCCTTCATTGGACAATCAGTAGGGTCCATAGCCTTCACTGGACAATCAAAGGGGTCCATAGCCTTCACTGGACAATCAAAGGGGTCCATAGCCTTCACTGGACAATCAAAGGGGTCCATAGCCTTCATTGGACAATCAGTAGGGTCCATAGCCTTCACTGGACAATCAAAGGGGTCCATAGCCTTCAATGGAAATCAAAGGGGTCCATAGCCTTCATTGGACAATCAGTAAGGTCCATAGCCTTCACTGGACAATCAAAGGGGTCCATAGCCTTCAATGGAGAATCAAAGGGGTCCATAGCCTTCACTAGACAATCAAAGGGGTCCATAGCCTTCACTGGACAATCAAAGGGGTCCATAGCCTTCACTGGACAATCAAAGGGGTCCATAGCCTTCATTGGACAATCAAAGGGGTCCATAGCCTTCACTGGACAATCAAAGGGGTCCATAGCCTTCACTGGACAATCAAAGGGGTCCATAGCCTTCAATGGAAATCAAAGGGGTCCATAGCCTTCATTGGACAATCAGTAGGGTCCATAGCCTTCACTGGACAATCAAAGGGGTCCATAAGCCTTCAATGGACAATAAATGGGGTCCATAGCCTTCATTTGACAATTAAAGGGGTCCATTGCACAAAAAGGGGAAACCTTGGTCTAGATAGAGATCATTTTGGAAACTGATGAGGCATTATGGAGTTCCCCTTGAGTTCACTAGCATGATAAAAAAAATAAAACATGAAGATATGCAATGTAAAATTCTCCATGAAGGACATCTTACTGAGCCTTCTCAGGTAAATCCTTTAGAATCTGAACAGCTGTAGAAAATCCCAAATGAGATGGGGTTTTTTTTTTCTTTTTAAAATTTCAAATGGATTTCAGAGCTGGGACATAAGATTTTTGGCTGATTTTTAAAAAATAATGTTTTCTGTTAACTTATGTCATGCAGCATATTAGACCAACAGTACCAGTTCAGACCTGGGACATAGGATTTTTGGCAAATTTTAAAACAAGAATATTTTCTGTTAACTTTTGCCATGCAGCATGCTCTCTTTAGACCAGCAGCACCAGTTTCAAGGAATAACTTTAAATTCACAGAATGACTTTTGTATATGTCCAAGATCAAAATGTCTTCTTTATCCTTGGTCTGTCTGTCTTAAGTTTTCTTATCCTTGTGTTTTTATATCTCCCTCTTTTTCATTTACCATGGGAGTTCCAGAACATGGACTCCTGTTCTCAATCTTCATGTGCCATGCCAGGTGCTGCCTTTTGACTGTTTCTAACAATCTTGATTGTTGTCACAATGTATTTCAGTTTTCCCGTTCTTTTAACGTGACCAAGTAAAGTGGATTGCTTCTTTCTTATATTGTGTAATAACCTTTCTTTGCACACTGACTTCATTCAGAGCATCCTTATTACTCTTGTTAGCAGTTCATGGTATCTTAATATTCTTCTTTTAAACTAAATCTCTGAGGCCTCCAGCGATCTTAGCTTGTGTATTGGTTGTCTGTGACTTACTTCCATATGACAAGATCAGCTCTCTGTAGCACTGAAAAACTCCATTTCTTACTTCCATCGACAAAGATTTGTCTTTTCATGTTCTACTCTTTACCTCTGAAACCATGGGAAGGAAGACAAAGAGAAAAGGTAATTGTTAGTTTGACACTGGCTTAGGAAGAGATCAACAATAGAACTGATAAAGAGCATCTGTGGGGCAACATGATCACCTATACCTGGAGGCACAACAGCTGATTTCACTTTACTTCACCTTTGATGTTGAAGCTTCCTATCATTTTGGTCATTGCCTTGCATTTCACCTTGTAAAGTGCCTTAATGTTGACTACAGAACACAAGTTGGTTGGATTCAAGATTCCACAGCATGCTTGATAAAATAAATGGACAAACAAAATCTTGAATCTGAACACAACAGCAGCTACAAGAGCCACATGAATGGAGGACTTGATATAAGTTTGTGAAGGCCTATGCTCATTTTGAGCTGAAGCACTATGATAATGATGTAAATGATTATGGCATATGCAACAATTGTTGGTAGATTACGTTATAGAAGTTCTACGTGCCGAATTATACTGCAATACCAAAATATTTCACCAGTGTTTTATTGGGGTAAAAAGCGAAACTAAGTATAGTAATATTACCTCTACACCTCACAGTGGAAGAGTCACGACTAAGTAAGTAAGTAAGTAAGTAATATACTAAGCTAAAAAAATTGACAATTTAATGACAAGAACAAGACAAGTACCCGTGGAACAAGAAATGAGAAGAAGAAACTGGAAATGGTTAGGACACACACTGAGAAAACCTGTTGAAAGTATTACCAGACAGTGCCTGTTCTGGAATCCTCAAGATAAGAGAGGTAGAGGAAGAACCCAAGGAAAAGAGAACTGGAGTCAGACATGAAGGTGATGAAGGAGACCTTGAGCTGATGGCACGTGACAGGATGACTCAGCAAAAGTTTGTTGGAGGCCTATGCTCCTTTGGAAGTTGAAAGACAGAAGAAGAATAATATTCCAAGCATGTCCACCAAGTATGTCATAAAGGGCGATTAAGTAGGGTTGGGCATATGGGATGGCTTCCCAATCTTTGTAGAAACTTTAAGTCACAAAACTTTCAGCAGCAGGATGGACCAGTCAACTACAGAAAATAATTCAAGACCCCTGGCGATGGGTTGGACACACATTGAGGAAACCTGTTGATAGCATAACAAGACAATCCTCGCTCTAAAATCCCCAGGGTAAGAGAGAGACAAACGGAGACCAAAAATCACATGCAGAAGAGGACTGGAGACAAGGGATGAAGAGGACAAGGAAATAACTTAACACCTAGGGACCTAAAGAGTTATGATGATGGTGATTGTAGATTTTGACTGGTTATGGTACACTGCAACAACTTTTGCTACATTACATTATAGGAGTGCATTATGTGCCAAACTAAACTACAGTGCTAAAATATTGAAAAATAATGACAGAATACAGCAGTCGTTTTTTGCTTGCAACCTTTCAAACTGGCAATAACTTTCAGAACTGTATAATGAAAATAGATTGACATAAACCACGTTTAAATCACACAGTTCTAATATTCAATTGTTGCTCTTTTTTGTTTGATTGTCTGGCATTCTTTAGGAACGTAGCTTCCAGTTTCATCAACTATAACTTGCTTGTTATCTTCTTTATAATTGAACTTGGCTGGACACAGGTGGTCCTCAGGACAATTGCACAAAAATTTGACCTGCAAGAAATCATGAATGATGTCAACAGTCACAATTTTCCTGGATTAATTGTTGTCCTTTTACAGACATCTTTAAAATATTTTATTATCCTTAATAATATAAAACATTGCTTCTTTGTTATGTCTGTCAAAAATCAATATTTTCTTCACTTTGTTGTCTGTTGTACTTATTTTACTTTCTTTTGTATGATCTTAAAGAGTATTTTATATGACTTGTCAGGGTCAATTGTTCTGTATGTAGTCTGCACACTTCACTGCATTATGGCTATTGCAGCCTCAGATTTACAGCAACAGACGACTAATATGAAGTAATGCATGGGGGTTGGTCACCTATTTGTAAGACAAATTACTAAAGAAACCACCGCTTCAAGAGTATATTAGTGCATTTGTGCAGGCTTCATTTAAGAAGACCAGATTCAATGATGACTCAATTCTCCATAAGAGGCAGAAAGGGAATTGAATAAATGACTCTCCACTGCTTAAATTTTTCTAGCAGAGTTATTGTACTTGTATTTTTACAGAAGAATTTTAAAAATACCATGAACAGATAAAATGAGTAATGAGGATGTCCTAAAAGGGGCAAAGAACTGTGGAGGCCGAGATGCAAAGAATGAACAAGAGCTGGGGCACTGCATGAAGACTGCCAACCAAGCAAACTGGAAGCAGTTTGTTGCTGCCCTACAAGACATCACCAGGTGTGATGGCCACTGACTGATTTGACAGTAACCGGCAAAGGATCAAAGAAGAAGAAAAGAGGCCAACGAGCAAAGGAAGCTTATTCCTCATGTTAAAAAGAAGCAGTCCACTGAATTTGGGCATGTTATGAGAGGAAGGAAGCTGGAGTATATCGTGAGGACAGGAAAGACAGAAGGAAATAGAGGGTGATAAAGAGAGAAGATACTTGACTGTTTGACATCGTGTCACGTGACGAAGTCGACAACAGAATTGATCAATAGTAGAGACAGGAAGTTGTGGAAAGACATGATCGCCTACAACACCAGGCATGGTACTTACTTGTTGTATTAAAGTTGATGTGTTCAAGTCATTAGTCGTGCGTGCTGTACTGTATTAAAGTTGATGTGTTCAAGTCATTAGTCGTGCGTGCTGTACTGTATTAAAGTTGATGTGTTCAAGTCATTAGTTGTGCGTGTTGTACTGTATTAAAGTGTATGTGTTCAAGTCATTAGGTGTGCATGCTGTACTGTATTAAAGTTGATGTGTTCAAGTCATTAGGTGTGCATGCTGTACTGTATTAAAGTTGATGTGTTAAAGTCATTAGTCGTGCGTGCTGTACTGTATTAAAGTTGATGTGTTCAAGTCATTAGGTGTGCATGCTGTACTGTATTAAAGTTGATGTGTTCAAGTCATTAGGTGTGCGTGCTGTACTGTATATTATATAATGACAAAAGAACTAGAAAAATATGGACACACAATTTATCATAACATGATTGCTTGACTACACGAACCAGACAAGTGCCAGTGCAACAAGGGATGAGAAAAAGCTGCTGGCAATGGATAGGACACACATTGAGGAAACTAGTTGATAGTATTATAAGGCAGTCCTAGTTCTGGAACCCGCAGGGTAAGAGAGGAAGTGGGAGACAGACATGAAAGGAATGAGGAAGACATGGAAATATCTTTCGCTGATGGCACAGGACAGGAAGACGACATAAGGTTGTTAAAGACCAATGCTCCTAGGGGAGCTGAACGGTGAAGATGATAATGAACTTTAGACTATATATCCCTATATCTCCCTATATCTCCCTATATCCATTCTACTGTAAGTTCATCTAGACATGTGTTTTCATATCAATATATTTGTATAAATTACCCACCCCACCCACATGACCCAAAGCCTTGAACCTTTGGAGCCTCAGAAGAAAAAAATAACCCATTGACATCTAAGGTCAGGTCACAAGTTATTTATTGATTAAATACAGTACTGGGCATTAACACCCTACTTTAGACATGCCAGTAATTACAAACAGGTAATATCCAAAACTGAACAGATATGGAATAGATAAATACCTCTATGACTTTGTCTGTGGATTTTTTGGTATCGACGTACATTTTGGCACAGACACTGACACCATTTAGAGTATCTGATGGTACTGAGCACTCCTCCTGTTGTTAAGAGGTGGTATCAGTTTGGTGGTAATAATGATATTGATAATGGTGAGACTAATAAATAGAATGATAACCTTGCTGGTTATATTGATTTTGATTCGATGATGACATTAATGATCGTAATATGATATTAATGCAGCATGGCAGAAGCACTAATGGAAACCAGCTATGAATTCAAACAAGTAAACGTGCAGTTGATCCCTGCCCCACTGCCAGGTTTTTGTGGGAATGAGAAGGCAGATAAACTTGCCAAAGAAGGAGGAAGAAACATCCAAACAGAAGACAGGGCTGTATATCCAGAGATAAGAGCAATAATCAGAAATAACTACAGAGATAAATGGCATAATGAACACCCAGAGTCCGATACTGCAGAACCATACTATATATTACCAAGAAGAGATCAAGTGATAATTTTAAATTAGACACAAATACAATCTGTTCAACATTCAACAATCTGTTCAACATTCAACAATCTGTTCAACATTCAACAATCTGTTCAACATTAACACTGTTCAACATTCAACAATCTGAAAATCAGACAGACAAAAAAGTGTTTATACAGAGAGGACACACAAACAGTAGAACATGTACTCCAAAACTGTCAGCTCCATGAGAGGTGCAGGGTGGCAGCATGGCCTTCTCCAAACCAGTTGAGAGAGAAACTGTATGGTGACAAGAGAAGCCTGAGACGGACTGCCAGTTGAAAGATAAACTGTATGGTGACAAGAGAAGCCTGAGACGGACTGCCAGTTGAGAGAGAAACTGTATGGTGACAAGAGAAGCCTGAGACAGTCTGCCTGCCTTTTAAAAGAGATAAAAATGGGATTGTTTGAGGGTGACCAACAAAGAAGAAGAATGGTGATAATAGTGATGGTGTCAATGTTAACGATACTGGTTTGACAGTGATAATAGTGATGGTGTCAATGTTAACGATACTGGTTTGACAGTGATAATAATGATGGTGTCAATGTTAACGATACTGGTTTGACAGTCATTTTCAAATATTATAAAATGATATTGATCATGATGATCAAGTGATAATGTTGATGCCACTCATACTGATTTGATGATGATTCTCATATTATCATTCTTCATCATGCTCAGAAGCGTAAAAAGCAGAGCAGTGGCGCAAGTCCCAGGGACCCCGAGCATCAAAAGGGCCCCATCGAGTGGTCAGAAGGGATCCTTAGACATATCCTTTTAATTTTCTTTGTTCATAAGTTAAACGTTATTTCATGTCCCAGTTTCTCATTCCTCATATAGGAAAATTTCCTTGGTACTTGAAAAAGGTTTCAAGTTCTGATTTTTCAAATTGTATAGCCAACCCTATGCCTTGTATAAAATAATCTCTTAATTACTGATTCTGAATGTTATTTCACAACAACTGACCTCTCTGATGGAGTCTCTATATAAGGAAAGTTCCACTGAATTTTTGCACGGGGGCCCCTTAAATTGTAGTTACACCACTAAGGCAGAGACAAATAATCTCCATCCAACACTGTCCTGTGTCTCTCTCTATCTCCTATTATATGTCTGTGTTGTATGTTAGAGTTCCACGTCTGTTCCCATGTACAGGTTCTACCCTTCACGCTTTGTCCTAAGGGAGCACAGCTGTCTTGAAGGTCTGTTGCTTTTCTTGTATAGTGTGTGATTCAATTCCAACTCCTTAATTTGACTTGAAGATTATATGCATGTAGGCATATCTGGAGTCATCTTTATATGACCACGAGCTATGTACAATGCTATAGTACGTAGATTTGGATGTGAACCACTGTTTGTGATGCTATTTACGCCCTCATTGACTCATGAAATCATCCACATGCTTCCAGGGATTCTCCCTGTAGTGAAACATGTTGAGAACCCAGCATTCCACACTAAGCTTGGAGAAGTCAGTTGAGCCCTAGATGTAACTCTGGCTTTTACCTGGAGGATCTCACTATGGACTCCAAGATAAGCAGGGGGAGCTGAGAAGTGACTCTATGTAGGACGTGTTGATTCCTTGGGAGAGCCTAGAACCAGAGCACATTATTTTAGCTCTGCATATTTGGAGAGCCCCCTTGGATGACGGGGAATGCACAGTATGCCACACGCTTTTTCCACCTAACTTGAGACCATATTTGAAGATCCTTTAAATGCAAGCTAAGCTGGAGAAAATGGAGCTCATGACTTCAACTCAATATGTTTCAGAATGGCAGACAAGCCATAGGAACAGCCTGGATCTACAGTGTAGATAATACCAAAAACTCTTCAACTTGGTATTGGCTGCGGAAGAGTGAAAAGTTCAGCAATCCTAGTTAAACAACAATAATAAGAACCTTAAGATCATCCTTGTTTGCTCTTGGATTTTTATGTTTCTTACTCTGTCTTCAAGACTTTCATAAACTGCCTGCATAGAACAGAAGGATTCAAATGGTATCGCCATCATCGTACAAAATATGAAGAAAATACAAAACGAGGAATAAGAGACAGCAAGAAGAGAAGACCCTGAGCTAGCAGCAGAACTATTAGAACCTCTATTTGCACACGTCTGAAAAACAGGGACAACACCAACGGAGTGGAACAAAGGAATAATTGTCAAATTGCCCAAGAAGGGAGATCTTGCAGACTGCAATAATTGGAGAGGAATCAGTCTTCTCTCAGTTCCCAGCAAAATACTAAGAACAGAAGATGTGTTGATCATATATTTACCCTCAGGTACATTATAGAGCAGTGCTCAGAATGGCAAAGACAGCTGTACATCAATTTCGTTGATTTTGAAAAGGCTTTTGACAGTATACATAGGGACAATTTATGGAAAAAACTGAGGGCTTATGGAATTCCAAGCTGCATAGTGTCAATCATAAAAAAGCCTCCATGCCAACTTTACGTGTAGTGTTGGGCAGAGCAACCTAACCTTTGAGGTGAAGACAGGAGTATGACAGGGATGCCCCTTATCAACCACTCTACTATTAACAGTCATAGACTGGGTGATGCGCCAGACAACAGAGGGCAGTCCAAGAGGAATAAGATGGATTACATTTTCTACATTGGAAGATCTGGAATATGCAGATGACATTGCACTACTAGCACATTCACATCAACACATCCAGGAAAAAACGGATAGACCTAATAAGTATAGCCAGCAGGTGGGCTTGAACATCAATCTAAAGAAGACAGAGGTCATCAACAACAGAATGAACAATGCAAGAACAGCCTTTTTTAGTCTAAACAACATCTGGAAGTTCTCTCAGTACAGCACAAGCACAAAATTAAGATTATATCAGAGCTGTGTGCTTTCTGTGCTTCTCTATGGTGCGGAATGCTGGAGAGTTACAGAGAAGGAAATGTAGAAATTGTCCTCTTTTCACACAACATGCCTAAGAAAAATTATCCGAATCTTTTGGCCGAATACCATCATCAACCAAGATCTGCTTACTCGGAGCAAGCAAGAGGACATGTACACCGTCATAGCTGGTAGACGCTGGAGCTGAGTTGGCCATGTCCTCAGAAGAGACCCCGATGCCATCACAAGAACAGCTATGCTATGGACCCCTGAAGGAAAGCGAAAGAGAGGTCGACCAAAAACAACTTGGTGGAGGACTGTGGAGGCTGAGATGCAAACAATGAACCAGAGTTTGGGCACTGTACGAAGGATGGCCACCGACCGAGCAAAGTGGAATCAATTTGTTGTTGCCCTACAATACACCACCAGGCGTGATGGCCACTGACTGCTTTGAGGGTCGGTGGCTAAGGATCAAAGAAGAAGAGAAGAGTTAACATGATTTTGTGTGGAAATTGAAAGCGCCCGATTGGCAGCAGGGTTAGAGCGGTTGCCTCTTATGGCAAAGGTACAGGGTTGTAACCTTGGTGACATCACGCTCCAGTCTACCTAGCTGCAAATAGATAGCAGACTTTACTCATATTCTAAGCAAGCTCTAATTTATTATGTGTAATCTGACCGTCCGAATGACTAAGCGGTTAGAACGCAAGCCTCTCGGTTGCAACGTTATCGGGTTCCAGGATTGAAACTTAGTAGAGCCACGCTTCAGTCTACCCAGTTGTAAATGGGTAGTGGACTCTACTCTTGAGTTAGGGAAGGTTGATGCAGCATGGAAAGGAAATTGTCACCCCCGCCTCTTTAAACTGGACCTAGTATAGCGGTCACTTAACTCATCACGTCTCTACGGCATTATCTGATATGTGGCCACCTACCTGTTTGATGCTGTTTTTCTCAAGATTTACTTACATAGTAAGTCATTTCTGCTTTGAAATACCTTTTCACACTGGTAGAAGTATTTCCAGACTGCGCCCTCTTTCTTCCATCCCATCATCTTGAAGGTGGCATCACTCTCGCACACACAACGAGGATTGCTGATGTACGGTTCCCACTTGTTGATATCAGTCTCAACTATGGCAGCCATCTCTCCAGGTCGGCATATATTCTTCTCGTGAAACACCGGGGTACAAAACTTGTATTGGACTGTCCAGTGGGCTGTGGAGTGAGGCAGAATCAAAACGATAACAATGACTTTTTCTTTATATTTATTTATTATTTTTATTATTATTTTTTTTTTTTTTTGTTTATAACGGAAACGTGGTAATGTAACAAGGTTAATCATGTATGTCTTCTTCTTCTTCTGAAAGTGACCAGTGAACTGGCCAGGAAGATCATGTTCCTCCACAACTTCAGCAATTATGTGTGTATATTATGTCCGTTGTTGATGATCTACTGTGCTTTGCTGTTAAGCCGTTCATTACCTTCTCATGTTATCGCCTGGTATCTCTTTTTCACATTACCTTTTCCAGTTAATTATTTTTTGTAATCTAACAGGTTTTTTTTTTATTTCTTTGTTTGTTTTTAAACTATTTATTGGAGTATTTATTATACGCGGTGCTAAGAATTACGGTAGAAAACTATAAGACTTTGGCTACAATAAGACGAATTAAGGAAGTGCGAGGGAGCGGTCCGCCCTGGGTGGCAGCCTGGAAAGGAGGGGTGCTATCATTCATTATTACGACAGTAATATAACGAAGTACTGTAACAATCTACTTGCAAGCATAATATGTGTTTATGAATCGGGTGGGGGGGGGGGGGGGGAAGAGACAATAAGATCCACACCGGGTCCCAAATACTTTATGTTCGCCCCTGTTCAAGACAATACATTTTTCCTATTAAAATTACCACTTTCGAGGCGCATACGATTTATTTGTTTACTATGTAAAGTCTGTTTGCTGTCGGTCTCTGGCGTTGATCTTAGCCAACAGACCGAGACATGACAGTTATTACAATTAGTTCGAACTTTTCTTCAAACAGGTACATTAAAAATCGAATGCTTATTTCTAATATTTTTGAATAGGCTGCTTTGCACTCTAGCTTATTTCAGTGATCACCATTATCTCTTTTAAGCTGTCTGTGAGATCCAGAACACTTGTATAAAATAAAGTCTCTGTGTCAACTCCCAGTATTTCTCGTTTGTTTATTGGCTGCTAGCTCATGGTACTGTTCCATATGACACGATCGTGCTGGATCGAATTTATTGTTTAATATTTGAGAAAAGTCGTTTTCATATTAAATTTTGTTATTTTGTAATGTTACAAATTTAACTTCGATTAAATCTTTTAAATGTACTACATGTTTGTCTCAGTCAAAGTTACTAAACACACACTCTATACAGATATATATATATATATATATATATATATATATATATATATATATATATATATATATATATATATATATATATATATATATATATATATATATATACATTTTGTTTTCTTAACCAGCAGCACTCGGGCTTTCAGCCCTTCGGCCCAATGACATGTCATTGCGAGGCTGGGGAACCTGAGGACTTTCCTTCCAACCCGATCAGGAGCTTTGCTCCTTCCCATCCACAGAGGGTTTATCACAGGAGCCGTTCAGGTTATTCATTCAAAATCCCGGTCGTTGACACTCCTTCAAGCGCTGACGCCCGGGCTTGAACCTTGAAAACCTGGTCACCAGTAACCATTACACCAGCGCGGCTCCCATATATATATATATATATATATATATATATATATATATATATATATAATATATATATATATATATATATATATATATATATATATATATATATATATATATATATATATATATATATATATATATATATAAGAATAATAATTCCACTGATTAACTCAGCGGTGGGGGCTTAACGAGCTAGAACAACCATTGCTTGAAATCTTCATAAAAGTGTCGGCAGATTGTAGAATTAACGTGCTTAGCGACAGCCAACATTTATTTTCGCTTATCTGAATATCTTGTGAAGACTCCCGTGTGATAGAAGCTTTACTACTATTCTATCGACATTTCTGCCAAGAGTAATCTTGTGTAAAGATAGACTCCATTGAAGCCTATAATAGATACTCTTGAGTTTTGGCCACTGTTGGGCCACTACTGCAAAGCAGGGGAGGCAATATCGTCACATTCTGTACTAAACGAAAAACAAATAACATCGACAGATATATAGATATTATGCATTCCAAGGCGTGACATATACGAAGCATTGTTTGACGGAACAGCGTACGCCACCTTGGCTCAGGGTCATCTCCGGTAGCTCCTATTGACGGGATCTCTGCTGTTCCAGTGGAGTGCTAGCAGTCTTTCTCGTGACTAGCCATAAGCAGGTCTTATCAGATCAAGTGAAAGACACTAATAGTCCTTGGTAGATACAAGTAGTCCTGTTCAGGATTTAGTATGTATCAACGCTGCATTAGAGTTCCAGAGACTGGGTTACTTTTTTTTTTTTAACTGGCAATTGAACTCTGATGTAATGGATGCCTGTCTATGGTTGACAGCAGCGTGCCTCGCCACAAGAAGGCAAACATCTTAAATAGGAAAATAAATAGCTTGGCTTTGTTATAGAGAAGTTTGTTTGTTTGTTTTTTAATGCGGAATAGTATTTTGGGGTCTTTACTTACGTGTCATAGGACATTAAAAGTTTGTAGCAGCTTCACAATGGGCCCGTGTTAACGCAACCACAGTTTAAAATAAAGGAGAGGACCAACATTATAATATGTACACCGGTATAATGACAGATTAGCTTGATCTTTACTCAGAATAACAACACATTTTTCTTGCTTAAATGTAGGCAAATAAAGAGGGAAAACCCGAGGCCTGTAAACGGAAAATAAATAAATATTACACATACACACAATGTTTATACAATACCAAACCTACCCTCAGTCATGTACTGTTCTCATTCTTCTATCATTTACTAGACACAGTATTAAGGTCTTTGTCTTGTGTAATGTAATACATACTGTATAATAGGGGGACAACAGAAGTGATTGCAAAATTAATTAGGCTTGATCGCCCTAAGTACATATCCGGTGACGTGTTGCAAGTCGCGCTAATGACCTATGTCTACGAAGCACTATTTTTGTGGTGCCTAGTTGGCAGGTAGGATAGTGTGATTCGCTTCCGTAGCTATTCGGTGGTGCTGTTCGGAATGTCCTGAGTTCGATTCTCCGGTAAGCCACTCACTTCTGTTTTTCTGATATCTTTATTTCTCACGAGTGCCTGAAACATAGTTTGTGTGTAATATTCATTTATTTAAATGTAGGCAGCACCGGATTTTATTTTGTTTTAGTTGGAAATTTAAATCTTCGTGGCCAGTTGGGTTCAAATAATTTTAGCGTTGAGGCAGAATCACTTAAAAAATTATGCAGAAAGAACCTTGCTGGAAGAAGAGAGGAATAACAAGAAGTGTTAGTCACGGAATACAAATCGGTTGTAGTTGTTTTGAAGAACGATTTTTAAAAACTAAGCATGCCAGGAGCATTATCTCAAACCAGCCACAATTCTTTAGTGACAGTACAGTACAATTAATACAAGATATATACGGAAGCGACAGGACAGGCAGGCTTGCCACAGAGGGAAGTAACAGACAGCAAAAAGATCTGAACGTATCATGTGAAGAGCTAAAACCAATGTAAATACAAAAGTTTCAAAGAAATCTGTCTACCATACTCCATTTTGGCATATCTCACGCTACATTTTTTTTTTAATATTTTTTTTGTCCATAGAAGAAAGCTGGTGTTTGTCTTGTGCATGGGATACCCGGTTCAACCCCATGTTGGTTGTAATTTGGGTATATAGCTTATTTATTTGATATACTGAATTACATTTTTTTTTTTTTTTTAGTGTTGGTTCTTCAAAGCTGCAGTTTTTGTGCCGTTTGTTGTGGCATTGCTTAATGTTTGGAGTGTTTATGGTGTTTCCACTTCTGTGTTCCTAGGCTTATCTCTCTTTACCTTGTTGCGTTTTGAGGGGTTTGTTGGATTTGCTTTACTGTATTTTTTTTCCAATCTTTTTTCTTTATTGCAGTTCTTTGTTAATGTTTGGAGCTATCACTCGAGTTGCCCGAGTAAAACAAATTCATTCGAAACATGGACTGTGTGATCTTGCGGACTCTCCCAGAGTGACCCACAAGAGATGCTAACAACGATAGAATTACGCCTGTAAACACCCTATTGCCAAGTCTGAGTATACTTTCTAACTTTTAACTCTTTTTGTCCCAGTCAATTTTAGGTGTTACCCAGGCACCAAAATGCATGAATTTTTTTTTTTATTTTTTTTTATTTTTATTTTTATTAAATGAAGCGATAAACGCAAATAATCATGAGAAAATAATTCATATTGTATATACAATCGTCGGTCATTTTCTGAAGAATATTTTGAAATGTTCGAAGTCTTACACGCAAGAAATAATTCTGTTCTATTTCGGGTAAAGTGCATATTAGAGGAAATATGATTACGGCCTGACGAGTGTAGCAAGCGGCTCTTGAGAAAGGTTAAGTACCGTATCGTGGCGAACCAAAACATGGAACAGAAAGAGTTAAAATCCAATCAATTTCATTGGATATGTGTAGCAAAACGTAACATGACTTATGGTCAATGCACCATGACAAAAATGAAAGGCCTGCGTGCTCATTCAATGGGTTTCAAATTTAGTTTTCACGAAGCAGTGCGCGCCTTTTCCACATTTTCACAAAAATTCACCATGAAAGTTTGCAAGGCATGCGTGTACAGTCCGTTTAATGGGTGTTTAGTTTAAGTTTTCAGGGTTGCAATGCGCTCGGTATGCGTATTTTCCCGAAAAGCTGACAAGATTCTTTCATTGTTGGATACAGACGTTTCATTGTTGGATACAGACGTTTCATTGTTAGATACACACGTTTCATTGTTGGATACAAACGTTTCATTGTTGGATACAAATGTTTCATTGTTGGATACTACAAACGTTTCATTGTTGTATACAAACGTTTCATTGTTATATACAAACGTTTCATTGTTGGATACAAACGTTTCATTGTTGGATACAAACGTTTCATTGTTGGATACAAACGTTTCATTAAGTCAAATAGCAAAATCGGGAGATCTTTCATTCCCGCCTGTATTATTGTTGTCATTTTTGCTTCGTTTTCCTCAGGGTTGTGGAGTCGGCCAAACAATTTTCAAACTCCTTAAATTTAGAAGTCCGATCCTTACTCCGAGTCATATTACATCAAATTCGTTGTCGGAGTCCGGACATTTTTAACTAACTACAACTCCGGTAAAAAAACCCACCGACACCACGACTCCAACTCCCGACTCCACAGCCCTGGTTTTCCTGCTGTGACTTTTTTTCCGGGGGGGGGGGGGGGGTGATACTGGATACAAGAAAGATCGTACTTAAATTAGAGATAAAGAAGGGTGTATGCACCTATAAAACACATAATAAAAGAGGACAGATGACGGAAATGTGTTCAGACAGAATGCGAAGTAGGAAAAAGGAAAAGAAGCGAAACAATCTGCTTAAAAGTGTGATTTCGTTTTTAAACAAAATTGCTCAGAATAAAGGATGTGTGGAAAAGATAAAAGTACTTTGAAAAGAAAATAAAGACGCATGAAACGATACTTATATTTTTTTTTAAAAGGCAACGAGACCTGATAAGCAGAAAAAAAAAAGAATAGAAGAAAAAGTATGTACACTTCATTAAAACAACTACAAAACAAAAAGCCATTCACGAGAGATGCAGAAAAAAATTCTAGTAAAGAAATGGAAAATGTTTTAACACAGTACAAACAGTCCTCAGCTTACGACAGGGTTCCGTTCCGACGATTCCGTCGTAAGTCGATGTGGTCGTAAGTCGGAAATCGCTATAAACCAGGGGTAGTCAACGCAGAAGCTTTAGGGATCTACTTTAAAAACACTCAACGATCTAAAGATCTAGCATGATAAAATGATGTGTTTTCATGAGTATCTAACATGTGGAATAAATACAGTCTGTATGTTACTTTTACCTCTGCCGCACGATCCTGCTTCCTTTAATCCCTTTAACAGAGCAGTGGACAATTAAAACTAAATATTTTACCAAAAGTTAACAAACTTAAAAGAAAAGATGGCTTTCTGGCTTATACGGTTCACAAATAATGTGAATTTTATTAATCTAACTTGCCGAGTTTTCACCGGAAATGAAGTGAAAGTACCTTTAAACCTGGGGACACCGCGTTATTAAATGCAGGCAGGAGAAGGATATTCCGAAATTTACCCAAGTTAATTTTTTGTCCTCCTTCCTCACCTAGAGATCTACCAAATAATGCACTGTGCTCTACTGGCTGTACAAGATCGACCGGTTGTCAATTCTTGTTATAAACTAAATGTACCGAAAGGATATATTAACAGTTAACATACCTGAATGCTAAAATGTGTAAGTCTGTTTTGTTATATTGGTAAACTTATTTAACACTTTCTTTGTAGCAAATAATACAGTGTACAAATTATAACATAAAATTACTGTAATGTACAGTGCTGTAATGTAATAAATAGTGATACATGTGTGACCGGATGGCCTATTCCGACAGCATTATTCGTGCTAACAAACCTATTAGAATAACAATAACATCAAGAACAAAACATAAGTCTAAAGTAGAAATCTTTTGAGCCGGCCATGGTTTCATAAAGATATTTTTAGTTACATAAAGTTATTTATAACCTGAAACCAAACTGTTTCGTAGAAGGCCAGCCTTCCCATTTGGCGGGAGTTGCATGGCAACGATGACGTCAATCGAAAAGAGAAACTCCAAACAAGTTAACTGTATTTCCATGGTAATAGTGAATAGCGAAGTTGCCTACGGAACAGCGCAGCCGTGACCTATGAAACAAGCTAATTCATTTTAGTAACAAATCAAAACCGTCAAAAATGGCAAGACTCCGCACCATTGTTCAGCTTAGCAAAAACCCAATAATTCTAGTTTAGTTCCTGATAGAGAGCCGTTCGGTACAGTCACTGTTAAATCTTGATGGATGGTCCGTATTCGAGATTTCTCTCAAGACAGCAGGGACGTTGGCTTTTCTAAGTTTAATTCTTGAGGACTTCAAGAATAGTGTGTTACAGGAACATATATATTGATTAGAGAATTTGCAGATATGCATTCTCGGTAAATTGTGTGAATAAATCACGGATTCACAATACTTATTCTTTTTTTACTATACCACTAACACTCACTATAAAGCGTCTGGACCTGATGGCATTCCAGCAGAGGCCATTAAAGCAGATATCGACACGGCTACAGAGATGTTATATAAATTACTTGGTAAAGTCTGCGAAAAGGACGAGATACCAGCAGAATGGAAGGGAGGATATCTGGTTAAGTTGCCTAAGAAGGGAAATTTACAAGAGTGCACAAATTATAGAGGAATAATGTTACTATCCCTGATAGTATCAGTGCCAGGAAAAGTATTAAACAGGATTATCCTTGAGAGATTAAAAGCGTCCATAGACAAGAAACTGAGAGATGAACAAGCAGGTTCTGTCAGATCTGTGGACTACGAAAAGGCATTTGACAGTGTAGACAGAGAATCACTTTGGAAATCGGTGAGGCATTATGGAATTCCAATGAAGATCATTAATTTAATAAAGAAAACATATGAAGACATGACATGCAGAGTTCTTCATGAAGTACAGCTTACAGAACCGTTTGGGATAAGAGTGCGACAGTGATGCCTTTTGTCTCCATTTCTTTTCTTACTAGCAATTAGACTGGGTTATGAGAACATCGACAACACACAACAGAAATGGAATCCAGTGGACTCTGACTGAGCAGTTGGATGATCTGGATTTTGCTGATGACTTGGCTCTTCTGTCCCATAACCGTAATCAGATGCAGGACAAATTGAAAACACTCGATGAAAGGTCACAGCAATTGGGTGTGAAAATACACAAGGAAAAGACAAAAATAGTGAGAATAAATGCAGGTAATGATAACATGGTTGAACTTGAATAAACACCAATACAAGATGTAGAATCGTACTCATATCTTGGCAGCAATATAGACAAAGTTGGAGGGACAGACAGTAATATCAAAATAAGAATACAAAAAGCAAGAAGAGCTTTCATTGCATTGGGAAATATATGGAGATCAAGAGAAATCGGATCCAACACGAAAATAAGAATCTTCAACTCAAATGTGAAGTCAGTCCTATTGTATGGCTCTGAGACATGGAGAACAACAAAGACAACAACCAAAAAGTTACAGACTTTCATAAATGGGTGCTTGCGTAGAATAGAGGGTGTAGTGGAATTGATGGTATTGTATGATTGTGATCTTACTTAATGTGATGCATGAGGTCAGCTGTGAAGGCTCCTGAGATAAATGTAGCTGTGAATTTTCAGAAGGCCCTTCTTGCTACCACTACGACCTCACACCTATCTTTTTTTACTAATGAATGTGGCTACGTTAAAATTCTAGGGTACTGATATGTAATGTGTTGTGGTAGTTTACATACACACACACACACAGATATTTAATAAGTCTAATAATATTAATAAAATGTTATAACACACTGAACTAACTGAAGCTGTGTAAAATTTTTGATAATAAATTTTCTTTAAGTTTATTTGTTCTGAACCAAGGTTTTATTTTGGTCAGAACATATGAAAGGTTTTGCAATTATGAATTAAATGCATGAATATATGGCATAATAAATGAAAGGTGTGTACATATGTATTTTACAAGACTAGTTAATATTACTACTGTTTATAGTTGTAATTTTTCTGGGGGGAACGATTAATGGATGTGCTGTTGGGGTGGCCTCATCACTCCCTGTCTATGGAGACTACACATTGTCCATTTATTGATGGGACTATAGTTGGTGTGTTAGAAAATAAGTTGAGTTGGTGAATTTCCAGCAGGCCAGACGCTCACGTATCTTGAATGAGTAGCTCTGGTGCTGGAATCTGGTGGCCCCACCTCTCCGTGCTTGGGGGCAATATAAGGCTGCTCTGCCAAAATATAAACTGCACGGGTCCACTCTTGTATTATTCAACACCTCATTTGACACCACATTGGTGCCAAATAAAACTCACAGTTCTGCAATAAAAGTATTGGTCATGTGTCAGAATTCCATCCTCTAAACCATTTCTGGACACAACACTACACACAACAACACCACATAGACGGGTCAGATCTCTTTGACCATACAACACATCTTACCAATTTGGTTTTACATAGGATAAGTTCTCCCAGACTACATATTCTGAAATATGTTCATTAGCTTCCTGCCATAGAATAGGATAGGTGATATGTTCCACTGATCTCAACACTTGATCTGTCCTTCATAATCCTTGCTGGAGTTTATGTATTTTATTTGTCTCTAGACCCTGAACTGGGGCGGGGGGTCTAGAGCGAATCCTTACTTGTTGTAAGGGATAGATTTTGATATGGCAGTATCAAATCACTCGAAACATTAAACAAATATTAAAATATACAAAGAAATACTTTCAGTCTTACCAGAATTATGAATATAGTACACAGTTAAATAAATGCTAGCAAAACTCAGCTGAGCTGCTGGCTTTTGTCACGTGAAAGATAATTTATCTTACCATCTTGTCCTTAATTTGATTACTCCTTTAAATGTTCTGTTTTCCGAGACATTTTGTATTTTCGTTTCTTTCATATTCTACCTACATTTTTTCACCTTCTCAACCCCAACCGAGGTTGTTTACGCTGGCCAGCTGCGGTCAGCTAACGCTAGACGTAATGTTATCTAAACGCACCTGTTCGACCAGAGAAACATTTCTCGGGTCCGCTTTAAGTGTTAGAACGAGCCAATGTCGGTTTCTGTGAAAGGAACGGTTCGTTAGCGGCGGGTACCCTCTGTGGTCCCAACAGGGGAATTTCTCTGGTCGCTTTAAAACGTTTGATGACGAGCGGCTGGTACCCTTTGAGGCCTGGGGAACTTTCGCACGATTTCTTTTGTCTTACTCTAGATTACTTCTTTCGCCGAACTTCTGTAGAAATACGCACGCCAGGTGTTCGGGGGGAGCGTCCCTTGTGATCTATAAGAGTGACTGGTTTTAATAGACAAAGACATTCGTGAATTTCCTGGCCCGAGATAGACCATTATGGAAATAAGGCAAACATTAACACAGAACTAAATGTTTTTCGCCTATTTCTTGGCATTTTTCGGGTTTCAGGAAGACCGAATCGCTAGAGCAGACTTCAGTCAGACGAAGAAAGTCGTATACTCTTCGATCTAGAGGGTTTCTGTATACATCTAGCAACGAATCGTCAACCCCGTTCCTGAATCAAAACCCCTTTTTGTCAACGCCAAGTTAAGCTCACGCAGTGCAACGGAGCCAACGCTAAATCTGGAATCGCCAAACGCAGTAGTAGTTCTCTACTCGCCTATTGGATTACCAGCCAGAGCATTGCGGTTTCCAGAATATCAAACCCGCCCAGCATGCTTATAGCAGAATTCCATATCACCCGCCTTTTTTGTGCCTAAACGGGGCACTCAGCAAACCACAGCCAAACCAGTTTAAACAGGATTTACAGCCAAGCGGAGCCTTGCGCCGGATAAGCGCGCCTGGGTCTCTTTGTCCTCAAGTGACTTCTTCTGGTGTATTTCCTGGATACTTAAAACCTCGCACGTCAGCAGGAGATAAACAGCGTCCCCCAGCCCAACTCGCGCCAGTAGGGGGGGTCACCAACGATAGCGCCTATACAGTGATGTTATTCAGGTTAATTCCATCACCGATGGAGGATATATACGAAAACACCACTTACTGGAGTTACTTCAGCTGGTCCCCGAAAACCGAAGGACTGTCACTCGATTAGTTATCTCTTTGTGTTCTACAGGTTTTATGAATGGTGATCTGTGTGTGTGGTTGTTGGTGTATATGATTATTTGATGAATATTTGATTATTGAGGTAATTTTATGTTGTTGTGATGATATGCATTATTTTCATGCTTTTCTTCTTTAATAAATTTTACACATTTATTAATGCGCTGTTCACGACCTTTCCATCCATATTTGTATTTTTAGCTCTTTACTATAATCTCTATGTATGATAAGAGAAAAGAGAGAGAGCAGGAAGTGCTTAGACAGACATAAGTGAGTTGAGGCTTGGAGAGAGAGATCATTTTGGTAAATCTTCTTCCAGGTTGTCTCAAGTCCATCTCCTATTTACACCTTTCTGTGTGTGTAATCTATAACTCTGTCAGTCCACTATCCCTTGTCGATTTCACTACTGTTGTCCAACTCGACAAATACTCTACACTCTAACTCAACCACGACAGCTTTAGTATGGCGTCCCTCTAAATATTTCAATTAGCTTCTGGGAACTACACCACTAAATAATTCACTGTGTCTACTAGGACAACTTATGACGAATGGCAAAAATGCGCGTCTGAGCGCCGATAATATATTCATCTATGGCCAATCACCGCCTTTTCTTTTCAAATTCAAACCTCCTACCAAAAAGTCATTTCAGTCATACCTCAGTCAAGTATGCATTATTGTCTGTTGGTCCGTCTGTCTCTACTTGCGTTTCACAAAAAAACACACTTGTTTTTTGAACCAACTCCGCCTTCCCCTACACAATTTTGCCTTTAAAGTTATTTTTAGCCACAGTTCACCATCCCATCCCGTCTCTTTCATTCCAACTAGATTTTAGCACTTGAGTCTCAAGGCTACAGTTTTTGAAAATTAGGGACATTTTTTGTTTCAATGCAGACGCTCGCTGATATGAACAACACAGTCTTTTGTCAATATCTTTCTTATTATCTATCCGTCTGTATAAATGAAAGCATATTATTTCACTGCTCAAGATGGGCCATCCGGCCAGCTAGGTTTTATATTCCTAACATCATTATTAAGAAAAAGTTACTTTTCAAGGTTAGTTGGTTTTTCGAAATTTTTCTAGCATCTTCTATACTGCGTTTGCCGCTGAATTCAAATAAACGGACTAAGTTATCGCAAAAGCGTCCAAGAAATGACTGTTGCGTATAATAGCTAAGGTCCCTTTTGTCGATTTCTTTACCTTGTGTCAACTTGGGGACGTGAATTTTCCTCCTTTCCCCACCAATTGCGTCTTTTAGCCTTGCTAGTTTCAAGCACGCGTTCAGTCAGATTTTTCCTTTTGATCTTCGTTCTCATCCCGTTCCAAGGGTAACGTTTTGCCTTCACGTCTAACAATTTAATTTCCATGGCGGGTGATGACCCGCGGCGTGGGCGATCATGTATTCTAGTAGCTTACGCATTAGTTTTTATCCCTACGTTGTATCATTGGAGATATTTTAACGTTGTATCATGGTTAATTTTATGACATAGGGATTAAAATGGTATGACAAGGTTACCAACGTGGAACTGATGACAAGAACCAGACAAGTGCCAGTGGAACAAGAGATGAGAAGAAGACGATGGCGATGGATAGGACACACACTGAGGAAACCTGTTGATAGCATTACAATGCAGTCCTTGTTCTGGAACCCCCAGGGCAAGAGAGGCAGAGGTAGACCAAGAAACACATGGAGAAGTGAGCTGGAAACCGAGGTGAAAATGATGAGGAGAGCGTGGAAAGAACTTGAGATGATGGCACGTGACAGGAGGACTTGGCAGGTGTTTGTTGAAGGCCGAGGCTTCTTTGGGAGTGGAGGGTTATGAAAGAATGAAACACTCACCATAATACCATCCAGAAGAGGAACGAACAAACCTGTAAAAATTTTCAACCAAGAACTGGCGGATTTGGCCAGTACAAATTTGACTTGGAAGAAGATAAACAAGAAGAAGATAGAACATTTGGTTAGCCCATCACCCACTCAGTGTAGAATCGATTTTGCAGAAACACCAGTGATAACCCCACGACATCCGCCCGGTCACATATAACTCTAAATGGTCCCGTGACCAGTCCTCTTCGTGAGACAACAAACATAATGTCAACGGAAGACAACGCTGTTATTCCTCCATTACTAACACGACAAGAGTCCGACCTTGACACGACAGAACCTGAAAGCAAATACGACAGCATGGACGACTACGTCAATACAGATACACGCACAGCTCCCAAGCGCCCATACTCTTCTTTATCCGAAGACTCGTCACCACTCACGAAGTTCGTTAAGCTTCCGCAGGAGCATGTGAGAACAAAAATTTGCAAGAAACGTCGTCCAGTGTCTAAACTGAAAATCGTTCCACAACATCATCACTTCCACCCTCATGCAGAGCAACAATCAATACTACTTCACATTCTGCGAACTCATCGGGATACGATCCTCACCTATCTAGTCGAGAGATAGCAATGTTAGAGCTAGCAAAGCTTCTATAAGTGGCAGAATCAGTACTTGCTCACAAAGCACTCCCCTTGTTCATAGTCCCCCCTCAACCCCAGTATAACCCACGCTATTCCACCGCTGACTCAAGATATTCACATGACTTAGTTGGCACTGCTACGTGATATATTTTGACAAACTAGACTTTAAAAAGACGAAATACAAGATTATGGCTCGCGGTTAAGCGATAACCAGAATAATCTCAAATGAAATGACATAAGGTTTGTACATGAGTTCACAGGAGACAATGCAAGGTGCACATCCAGAGTGCATAACAAGGTTTCAAAGTTATATCGAACACCTCTGACGACCATGACAGCAGGTTGCCCTAAAGTTCCACTTGCATTCGCAAACATACTACTAGATAACAGGACTTTCTGTTATCAAGTTGATAATGACGAGTGTTACCGTACATATTTGGTTCATGGCCATGATTTATCATGTTTATAATTGTTTGAACAAATGGTTGTACATATGGACTATGGTTGAAGACAGACTGATAGGAATGACAGTGACGGTGCATCCAAGGCTACCATCAGCCGCGCACAAATTCACTGACTGACATTTCCTATTTAATTACCCTTATGATGCATTCCAACACCTACATTGGTGGAGCATTTTCGCATAGTCTACGGTACATTTATTTTTTTATTTTTCTCTTATATTGACCTTTAGTTATATTGAAATGTGACGTGACCAGTTATATTTGAATTCGAGTTATCACATTATGTTCACACATTGTGAGAAATTTTTGCCGTTGGTGTATCTGCATATGATTGTTATTATTACTAAGAACCATTGATATATGCGTGCCGAGGTAAATGTATATATATATATATATATATATATATATATATATATATATATATATATATATATATATATATATATAGTCATAGACTGGGTGATGCGCCAGACAACAGAGGGCAATCCAAGAGGAATAAGATGGACAACATTTTCTACATTGGAAGATCTGGAATATGCAGATGACATTGCACTGCTAGCACATTCACATCAACACATCCAGGAAAAAACGGATAGACTTAATAAGTATAGCCAGCAGGTGGGCTTGAACATCAACCTAAAGAAGACAGAGGTCATGAAGCTCAATGTGAGCAACCCTGAGCCCATATCAGTAAGGAATCAGCAACTGGAACAGACAGATGCCTTCACATACCTAGCATGCATAGTAACACCAGACGGCGGAGCAAGCAAAGACATCAACAACAGAATGTACAAAGCAAGAACAGCCTTTTTTATTCTAAACAACATCTGGAAGTCCTCTCAGTACAGCACGAGCACAAAATTAGGATTATATCAGAGCTGTGTGCTTTCTGTGCTTCTCTATGGCGCGGAGAGCTGGAGAGTTACAGAGAAGGAAATGTCGAAATTGTCCTCTTTTCACACAACATGCCTAAGAAAATTTCTCCGAATCTTTTGGCCAAATACCATCACCAACCAAGATCTGCTTACTCGGAGCAAGCAAGAGGACATGCACACCATCATAGCTGGCAGACGCTGGAGCTGTACACAAAAGCTCCTGCAATTCACCCCCCGTTTCGGGGTCCGAAAGGGGAGCAGAGAATGGTAGCACTACCTTCTCATCATAGCTGGCAGACGTTGGAGCTGGGTTGGCCATGTCCTCGGAAGAAACCCCGATGCCATCACAAGAACAGCTATGCTATGGACCCCTGAAGGAAAACGAAAGAGAGGCTGAGATGCAAAAAATGAACCAGAGTTGGGGCACTGTACGAAGGATGGCCGCCGACCGAGCAAAGTGGAATCAATTTGTTGTTGCCCTACAAGACGCCACCACCAGGCGTAATGGCCACTGACTGCTTTGACGGTCGGCGGCTAAGGATCAAAGAAGAAGAATATATATATATATATATATATATATATATATATATATATATATATATATATATATATATATATATATATATATATACGGGAGCCAGTTTATATATATATCTACGGGTGCATCTACTAGTTAAGCATGTAACTTAAGAAAAGTATTCATGACTTAGTAATTACTGATAGGATACAAATGTCTCCCTACGTCGACCGGGATTTAGGCTGGATTAATTCAAGCCCTGTCGTCGACCAGGGACTGGAATAATCCGAACGGCTCCTGAGCCGACCCAGCTCTAATGGGTACTCTCCGAAGACGGTGAGTATCGGCCTGAAAGGCGAGAGGACACCTGTCAGCGTACAGGGAAAATAGGATACTCACGTAAAAATCAGTCTCATGTTAGATATTCTAATCTAATCTAAGATTTAGCCTCGAGTAATAGTTGGCGTACGTTAAGAAAAAAAAGAAAAAAAAAGAGTGGTAAAGAAAAATGGCTTAGATTTTTAAAACAGAAAATGTGAAAGTAACGAATACGTAGAAGACTTAGATCAGAAGACCGAAGTAAAAATACGAACAAGAAAATAAAAGAAGACAGACAGAACATAATGGGTGCTAAACACAATTGTCATTAACAAAACATATCATGTTCTATCCATGGGCTAAGACACTTTATAAAGACTGGAGAAATTAAATGTCTGAGCTTCAGATCCGGACATCCCTTGGGAACCTGATACGTTAACAGAAAACAGAAAGCTTTGAATCAATAATTTAATAGCGATGGCAGAGATTCAGTGGCAGGCGGTTGTAAGGTCATGGCACTGACAACACATTCAACTTTATTACTCCCCTGTGTCAGGATGATGTCGACAATAAAAAGGTGATTATGAAGGAGTTGGAAATGGTGAACGATTTTGTGTTATTTACTGAATGCTTTATTATCTTTCATTATTAAAACGTAATGTCTTGCATCTCATCTCTCTCTCTCTGTCTCTCTGTCTCTCTTTCTCTCCCCCCCCCCCCCCCCACCCCCCTTACCCGCTGAATGTTTCTTGTGTGTGTATATGACTGTGTGAATGGACGGTCACTGCTCAACTTTTCTTGGCGTTATAAAAAGCTCTGTAATGGTTTATCTCTTACATCATTGTCGCTGTATTTATTGCTCTCTGCCGCCCCCTTCCCCACAATGTTCTACCTTCTCTAAATCTGAAAATATTACTTAGTCATGCCTGTTCTTTCCTTTTCTTTCTTTTCTTTTTCTTTTTTTTTAAATCAGAGTTTTTCTTCGTTCTGGCGAGGCGAGCTTCATTCAGCCAAGACACATGTCCTTCGGTTATATTAGGACGCATGTTCAAATATAAAAGACCTGTGTGGTCAAGCTGCTATCTCTTTGAATGCTGAAAAATTATAAATATATCCACAATTTTAACATTTATTATAGATTTATTATTATCAAAATTGCTTTTATGCATCTTTAAACATTCATCTTTAAACATTAGTACTATAAGTTTGTTTTTTTTTTAAATAAAATTTTGCCTCGTCTGGCGAGGCGCGTCTCGTTTAACCTAGCCGCCTATATTAGGGCGCATGTCCAAATATAAAAGACCTTTAAGCCTGGAGAACTGTAAGTGTCATTGCACTCATGACAAGAACCGGACAAGTGGAAGTAGAATAAGAGATGAGAAGAGGAAACTGGCGGTGGATAAGACACGTATTGAGGAAACCTGTTGATAGCATTACTAGACAGTCTTTATTCTTGGATCCCCTGGGTAAAGAGGTAGAGAGAGACCAAAGAACACACGAAGAAGAGAGATGCGGAAAGAACTTGAGCTGACGGAAAGGTACAAGAAGAACTGGTAAAAGTTTGTTGAAAACATTTGTTCCTTCCAGAGCTGAAGAGTGATGTCTGTAAGTACCATAAGTACTTCTAATTCGTTTTACTCAGGACAGAAATATACAAATGGCAGAATGACCATTCTCTTTACGGTTTTGTTAAAGCAAATTTTCTTGTGTTAGTTTATTTGTTAGTTCTCTGAGAAAACAAAGAAAGAATATGACTAATGTTTTCGCATGCATGCCAATAATGTATGTATATCTTAAAAAATGACAAGCTTTCATCAACCGGCGCTTGCTGAGAATAGAAGAATTTACAAAAGTGTGACAAGATTACTAATTTTTTTTTTTTTAATGTAAAACGTTTGCCTCGTATTGGCGAGGCGCGTTCCGTTCAACCTAGTCGGTTATATTAGGGCGCATGTCCAAATATAAAAGACCCTTAGATCTGAATGTATAACTGATGACAAGAACCAGATAGGTGCCAGTGGAACAGGAGATGAGTGGAATAAAACGCTGGCAATGGATAAGAATCAGTCTGAAGAAGACGTATATTATGACACTCTTTCTTTCTTAATCGGAACTTCTTCTACCCCGTAAACAGAGTGTAGAATGACCCAAAGAGCGCAAGGCTCTGGGGCAAAACATGCAATCAAAGTGTTTGACAAACAGGTGATTAGCCCATGACACTCAATGATATAAATTCTGCGACCATAACAATAAGGAACGAAAAGCTGGAACAAACAGATACATTTACATATCTAGGAAGCATCGTAACACCAGACGGCTGAACAAGCAAAGACACCAGTAACAGAATGAATAAAGCCACAACCACCTTAGCAAATCTAAACAACATTTGGAAATCTAAGTACAGCACAAGCACCAAATTAAGATTATACGAGAGTTGCGTACTTTCTGCACTTTTGTGTGATGCGGAGTGCTGGAAAATAATAGAAAAGGAAATGTCAAAATTATCCTCTTTCCACACAACGTGCCTAAGGATAATTCTTCGAATTTTTTGGCCGAATACCATCTCCAACCAGGAACTGCTTACATGGTACAGTCAAAAAGGGTGGACACCATCATCGCGGGCAGGTGCTGGAACTCAGAAGGGACCCTGACACCACCACAAGAACTGCTATGCTATGGACCACAGAAGGACAGCGAAAGAGAGGCAGACCAAAGACAACCTGGCGGAGAACAGTGGAGGCTGAGATGCAAAACATGAACCAGAGTTGGGGCATGGCACGAAGGATGGCCACCGACCAAGCGAAAATGGGGACAGTTTGTTGCTGCCCTACAAGACACCACTAGGCGTGATGATCACTAACTGCTTTGTCAGTCAGGGGCTTAGGATCCAAGAAGAAGAGAAGAATGGATAGGACGCGTACTAATTAAACCTGATCATAACATTACAAGGCAACCTTTTTTCTGGAATCCCCAGGGTAAGTGAGTTGGAGAGAGAGACCGGAAAAAAATATAGAAGAGAACTGGAGGCAGAAAAGAAAGGAATAAAGAAAGGATGGGAAGATTTTGAGAGGATGACACAGGACATACATTTGTTGAAGACATATGCTCCTTGTTCTTTCCTCAGTTTGTGCCCTACAAGACGCCACCAGGTGTGATGGCCACTGACTGCATTGACGGTCGGCGGCTAAGGATCAAAGAAGAGAAGAAGATATGCTCCTTGGTGCGCTGAACGTAATGATACAATGTTGAACATCTAAATTTGGATTTTTTAATCAGAAACTACCACAATAGTTCTATGAAAGAAAGAAAAACATTAACAATAAAAAGGTGAAATAGCTAGACATGTTTACTCTATTTTTCACAGACCCACTTTTTCTCTATGTTAAACATTTCCGAAACGTTTAATTCAGTACTTCCGATTATTTCCCGACCCTCATTATTGTTGTTGTTGTTGTTGTTGTTTTCGTCTACCATGTTGCTGTAATACCCTGTTCAACCTGAAAGTTGGTTATAATTGGGGTATATTGTGTGTTTCTTGCCGGCCAGTCTTCCCTTTATACTCTCCCACAACACACCCTATCTCTCGTACTCGCCACCTACAATTACATTTCCCCTTGTGGCCGATAATGGAACCTCGTCGCCTCTCCACACAAACGATGTTTACAGCCATTTTATTTGTTTGGCACAAACTCTAGTAGACAGAGTGATCGAGAAAATGATGGATTTTTGTTGCACTGGGACAACCTTCAAAGAATATATTGTTTTTCGGTAAGCGAATTTTCTTTTCGACACACATCAAATAGTTGATTTAAAGTGAGCAACATGATGGCAGCCTGTCTGTCTGTCTATCCTCTATCCAACCATATTTGTCCGTCTATCTGTCCATCAAAGTGTGTCTATCTATCTATCTATCTATCTATCTATCTATCTATCTATCTATCTATCTATCTATCTATCTATCTATCTATCTATCTATCTATCTATCTATCTATCTATCTATCTGTCTGTCTATCAATCAATCAATCAATCTATCTATCTATCTATCAATCAATCTATCAATCAGTCTATCTATATATATCTATCTATCTATCTATCTATCTATCTATCTATCTATCTATCTATCTATCTATCTATTACTAGACTTCAGACGTGGCGACCTACTTATATTCGCTCCATTTCACTGTTAAAGTCGATTTTTTTAATTAAAAGATTCTTATACAAACCTTTCCTTCTCAACGTGGTTGGGTGCGTGTGTATGTGTGTGTGCGCGCGCGAGCGTGAACTTGTCTGACTGATAATATAAATGTCATTATTACCTTATTGTTAACATACTTACATGTTAAACGTTGAATAATTATTTCATATAGCAGTATTGAACTCTTTATATTTTTTTCTTTATCCAGTTTTCACTATACTGGTTAGCCCTTTTCCCCTCTCTCTCAATCTTTTATTAACAAAAGTTTGTGTTAATAAAATATATTTCAGAAATCACAAAACTTACAAAACCTTGCATGATTAATAATATCATTGATGGCTGTAAAAAAAAAAAGAGATTAAAAAAACAAGGTCATTATTAGGGCCGAAAAACAGAACGAAATAACTTATGAACTTTATTTTTACAAGTCTGAGAATCGAGAGCGCCGCTTGATCTCACAATCCGTTACATCGTCTTTGGAACTGTATCCATTCATGCTCACATGCACTGTAACAATTGATATAAAGGAATGCGACTGATAGAATTATAGGGCTCTGTTTTTTAAATAATAATTGCATTGTCGTGTCTTAGTCATTTATTACGCGGCTGTCTCTCTTAGAAAATAAACTACCAATCTCCTGCAATCGTTCTTGTCAGATGACGCTAATTAGTGGGTCTAGTGTGACCTGCACCAGCTGCGCCGGCTGAGTTGGGGAAGTTCTCTGGGGTTGCAAGAAAGCCCAAAACGACACCCGCAAATTGTCGTAATGGTAAAATAGGGAATAACTCGAACCCTGGGGATTGGTCGAACAACAACATATCGCTGATAAAAACAACCAAGAAACCACATACCTTCAGTTAATTATTGCTTACGCAGAATAGAAGGATTTAAATGGTCAAACTAGATCACCAGGGTTGTTGACCTGATGGGGAAGGAAAAAAAAAGATAAATGACAGCGGAACCAGATGTGAGGAGAAGACGTTGACAATTGATGAAACTCGCTGTTAGCATAACATGACAGTTATTTTTCTTCGATCCCCAATGTAAAAGAAATAGTAGGAGATAGAAAAACACAAGGAGCAGGAAAATGGAGGCAGAGATGAAAGGGATGAAGAATACATGGAAAGATCTAGAATCATCAGTTCGTCCATGAAGACATAGAAAGATCTAGAATCATCAGTTCGTCCATGAAGACATGGAAAGATATAGAATCATCAGTTCGTCCATGAAGACATGGAAAGATCTAGAATCATCAGTTCGTCCATGAAGACATGGAAAGATCTAGAATCATCAGTTCGTCCATGAAGACATGGAAAGATCTAGAATCATCAGTTCGTCCATGAAGACATGGAAAGATATAGAATCATCAGTTCGTCCATGAAGACATGGAAAGATCTAGAATCATCAGTTCGTCCATGAAGACATGGAAAGATATAGAATCATCAGTTCGTCCATGAAGACATGGAAAGATCTAGAATCATCAGTTCGTCCATGAAGACATGGAAAGATCTAGAATCATCCGTTCGTCCATGAAGACTTGGAGTGATTGTGTTAACAGCCCATGCTCAACGGGGAGCTAAATGGTTATGAGTGGGGGGTGGGGGGTGGGGGGGGGGGGAATATCATTGATAAGGAACAGCTCTCCGATCTGAAAAGTTATGCTGCAGGAATTCAGATGATCATCAAAACTTTAGACACGTCAGGTATCTCGGCACATTATCTCCCTATAGAAGGAACTGGGCAGATGAAGATCTACTATGAAGCTTGAGCTTTAGGACCTCCAAGTCCAATACGTATCTTCCCCATCCATCAATACTTTTTTTTTATAAAAGGGGCCCCTGCAAGAGTTCAAGCTTCAAGGCCCCCCTAAATGTAGAGCTGCCACTGGGTGCACTCACTTAAAACATGATACTATCACGATCCCAAATGTCACGTGTCTGGCCAGCTTTTCTATCTGAGATCAGCATCTATTAGAACTACTGGCAACTTTACAATAATATTCTGATAACGCTATGGAAGAACCTGAAATCTAATACAACCTCTCCACTAGGGGCGGAGAGTCATTAATTAAACGCTGCATAATGCAGCGCAATTTTACCCCGCCCATTCCTAATGTTATTTATATTATTGAACAATAAAACTTTTTTTTTTCAAAACTTATAGCGTTAATATCAGTGTATTCAGTCATAAAATTTTGTTTACTTAATGCCCCCTGTGACGGTATTGCCTCCCCTGCTTTGCAGTAGTGGCCCAACAGTGGCCAAAACTCAAGAGTATCTATTATAGGCTTCAATGGAGTCTATCTTTACACAAGATTACTCTTGGCAGAAATGTCGATAGAAGAGTAGTAAAGCTTCTATCACACGGGAGTCTTCATAAGATATTCAGATAAGCGAAAACAATGCTGGCTGTCGCTAAGCACGTTAATTCTATAATCTGCCGACACTTTTATGAAGAATGTAGCAATGGTTTATTCTAGCTCGTTAAGCCCCGACCGCTAAGTTAATCAGTGGACTTATTATATATATATATATATATATATATATATATATATATATATATATATATATACATATATATATACATATATATATATATACACATATATATATATAGCTCTGTTTAGAGTGTGTGTTTAGTAACTTTGACTGAGACAAACATGTAGTACATTTAAAAGGATTGAATCGAAGTTAAATTTGCAACATTACAAATAACAAAATTTAATAATCACTTTAGGTATTAACAGTTGAAAAATAATTTGAATAGTTATGAATCAAGAAAATTTACTCATCATGTTGGTGATGGTAGTGTGGGGTTATAAAAAGTTCAAGTGGCAGCATATAGGTTAACTTAGCTGCCAATGATGATTCTAATCCTCCTCCTGATGGGTAGGTTTTCTGTACACTATTGTCAATCGTCTCTGGTCAAGGTTTGTAGGGTGCAGCTCGTTTCCCAGGAAAGTCAAGGAAAATCTTCAAAGCTGGTCTGCCGTGTTAATGCATAAACCGCTTGTTCCTGCTTGTGGCAGAAATGGTCCTTTCTGCTGGTACCACCAATAACTGGTAATAGAAATAGAAATGAAACGCTCTTCTGAGTATGGCGTTTTTCCGACACATTTATGTGCCCCCCCCCCCCCCCCCTTCTTCTATTCTATCATTCCATTTCAGAATTTACCCTCGATGAGAATTAAATTTAATCCCTCGGGATAAAACTTCCTTTACATTTAAACTGAATAGCTTTAGCTTTACATTTAAATGAAAAGGCTAAACATACAGATATAATATGTTTTTTATTTACATCTCCACTGTTTGAAAAGTGTTCACAATATAAATTCATTTATGTTTCCTTTACATTTACACTTGTGGAAAAGTTTGAAACTTCTATTAATTTAAAATGAATATTTTCACATAGACATTTACACTGGTTTAAAGCGTGAAACCTTACATTGATTTTAAAGTGAATATGTTTATAGGGACATTTACACTGCTTTGAAAATGTAATGCTTAGAATGTACATCATTTCTTTCATCTTTCCCTCCCTGCTCCATAGGGAACCTGGAACTACATCATGCCTTTAGTTCTATTTACGAAATTATCAATAAAGCAATCACCAGCCCGTGCAGTTGTGGCTCATGAATCATTATTCTAGATACTGGGGTTGCCAGCCCCAAACGACTTTGACATCCAATAGCGAGTTTCACCCATTAAACTTCACATGGTAATATATACATATATATGTTAGTTCATTTGTTAGTAATAAAACATAAAATGTAAATCACAACTTACGCTAAACCTGGCTACAGACTTGTCGCACAGATGAATAAAAGAGACGAATCTTTCTCTTACACGTGTCTGTGATTTCTTCTAATTTTCAATAGATTGCCCCTTCTGACTCCGTGTTTCTTCAGTTTCCTAGTCCCGGGATTCCTTATTACAGTGTAGAGATTTCATGTGCTTTTGTAAGTCTTATCTGGTTCTCCAATAAAAGGTCCGGTTAACAAATAGGAATTATCAATCTTGATCTTCACTCTGACGAAGGTCCGATGTTGTCTTGGCGAGCGTGCAAATCACAGAGAAATAAAACTGTGAAATTGTCAGCCTATATTCCCTCCAATGATGTTATGAATATAATCAGAAAGATCCAATCATTTCAAAAAGGTCGGGTGTGGCACTTTCCAAATATTTCCTACACGGAAAATTTTGCCAACGGTCACGCCTCCCATATATGGTAATATGATGTCTTGCATACACTCTCACCAACACCTTTGTAGACACATATTGTCTAAAATGTAATAAATCCATGATTACTTTTTAACAAGTGACCGGAAGCGATTATATCACTCTTGTCTGTCCACAGGTGTCACACAGATGGTAATGTTGGTGTAGCAAGGATGACCCGGAAGCGCTTATGTCATAAGCTCCGCCTCGTGCACGGGTTATCATGTATTTCGCCGGACAAACAAATCTGGTTCTATTCAACACTCCTTGTCGCTTGAAAAGATGGTCAGACCGATATTGTGATAAAATACTGACGCTGACCGTCTAATAACCTGGCGTAACTTAACACGTCTTCGTAAAGCGTGAATGCGACACAATAAGATAAGAATTACTCACGTAGCAAATACTACCATAGGGGAGTGGCATGTTAGAGACTTCACCATGTTATGTACAGCATAAAGCAAAATAGTGAAAATACGTGAGAGCAGCTATGAGGTTACAATAGGCTGTCAGATTACTGTAGACTCTTTTCCACTACACGCCACACTAACTTGAAGTCACCAAGTCATTAATTGCTGTGCGTCACGTAGTGTATGTGTATGAAGCTCGATGCTTGCCACAAACTTGAATCCTCTATTTCTGCGATCAACTGTCCAACCGTCTTTACAAGGGGTAAAGAAAAACGGCTCAGCTAATATCGGAAATTTCAGGACATCATTATAATTTTTTTAAAATTTTATTTGTTAAACTCGCTGCAGATATGATCTCACCAACTGTTTGCCGCATAGTTACTTCACACCATCTTCCTCAATGATGACTGGATGGCGTTTCTCTTACAACAAAGTATTTTCGGTAACTACGCTTATCTATGGTCCCATGTGCAAGTTGCGCATGTTAAAAATCCCACGGCAGTTGGAAATCGTAAAGAGTATGTCTATCAGGCCGCTGCCCTGGCAAAATTAAAAGATTTAGAAATTACCCACCATAAAAATATTTATAGAATATGTGATCACACATTGGGATTCTCGCTGGTGTTATGGAGTTCGTGCGCTGAGCTGAGATCCTCCTTGTGTGATCTAAGGGAGGAGATCGGATCACAGATGGAGTTGTCTGTGTGTAATGAAGATAGTCCTTAACACCAAAACCAGGGAGCCGCGCCGGTGTAATGGCTACAAAGTTGTACTGGCGACCAGGTTTTCAAGGTTCAAGCCCGGGCGTCAGCGTTTGAAGGAATGTTTACGACCGGGAATTTGACTGAATAACCTGAACGGCTCCTGCACATAAACCCCCTGTGGATGGGAAGGAGCGAAGCTCCTGACCGGGTTGGAAGGAAAGTCCACTGACACCCCAGCCTCGCAATGACATGTCATTGGGCCAAAAGGGCTGGAAAGCTCGAGTGCCGCTGGTTAGAGAAAAAAAAAACACCAAAACCAAACCAAACGCTTATCCCGTAATCGAAGCATCATTTTTGGTGATGCCTAGATGGCAGAGAGGATAGTGTGATTCGCTTGCATAGCTAGGCGGGGTTGTCGCACGGAAGGGCCTGGGTTCGAGTCCTGGGTATGCCACTCACGTCTGTTGTTTTTCTGTTGTCTGGTGTTCTACTTCTTTTTTTCTTACGAGTGCCTGAAAACATACCTTTATGTTTGTGTAATATTTATTTATCCAATACTCACCTCTTTCATAATGTTGCCACGTCAGCCTTGATTCATCATTGCCCTCCCATTCCTTCGAACAGAATGTACTTCCTTCTTTACACTCACAGTACTGGCCTTTAGAGTTAGAATATTCAAGAGTTATAACAGAACTGTCCCGTTAAGGTTTCAAGAGTTATAACAGAACTGTCCCGTTAAGGTTTCAAGAGTTATAACAGAACTGTCCCGTTAAGGTATCAAGAGTTATAACAATGGATGGGTTTGAAAAAAAATCGAAAAAAGGTGATTCGTCTTACGAGGACAAAAGACAAAGAAAATAGTCTACGTTACGGCCACAAGGCCTTCGTCAGGAAAGGAAAGAAAGTGAAGGCTAGATAGGACACATAAAAACTAAATAAAATAAAAACTGGGTACTTCCCTGAAGGCAAGAACCGAAATTCTATCAAAATCGCTGTCTGTTGATGACCGCGTGGCTGAACAGAAAGTGACTTCCGCCGCCGGAAGTCACTTTCTGTTCAGCCACGCGGTCATCAACAGACAGCGATTTTGATAGAATTTCGGTTCTTGCCTTCAGGGAAGTACCCAGTTTTTATTTTATTTAGTTTTTATGTGTCCTATCTAGCCTTCACTTTCTTTCCTTTCCTGACGAAGGCCTTGTGGCCGTAACGTAGACTATTTTCTTTGTCTTTTGTCCTCGTAAGACGAATCACCTTTTTTCGATTTTTTTTCAAACCCATCCATTGTATTCCACGTCTTACCGCAGTTCTCCTCAACTTCCTCAAGAGTTATAACAGAACTGTCCCGTTAAGGTTTCAAGAGTTCTTTGATGGTACAAAGCAAGAAGAAGGACAACTGCTACCTCGTGCATGTGGTAAGAGGTGAGTAATATAAGGTGATGCACGTGAGCTGGGAACATCTTCATGTAGAAACAAATTTCTAAAGAAACCACTGCCGGAAAAGCGTATAAAAGCTCTGGCGCTGGCTTCCTGCAAAAGGGAATAGCTACAGTTGTGGCTCCTAGCTCCATTAGGAGCCGAAAGATAATGATGATGATGATGATGATGATGATGATGATGATGATTATGATGATGATAGAGGTAAGACACGGTTTATATTGTATGTATTCTAAGAGGTGTTTATTTTATATTAGAAGACTTTACCGTAATACCCTAGCCAATAAATATTTACAAGTTAAACCCTCAATGATAATAGTATCATCTTCTTGATCATTATCATTACTGTCTTCATCAAAATGAAAATCATTATTACGATCATCATTATCATAGTCATCATTTTAGTCACTCCATCATTTCCTCAGAATGTGGACATCAAAATCATCAAACAATAACCATGTGCATAATCATAATTTATTATAGTCAACAGTATTAAATATGATTATGTTTTATAATGAAAGTGTTTATACTGTTGATGTAGAAGAATAGATAATTCTATTACTTTTCAACAACCTCAACAGTATACTCAATCAATACCCTTTAGCTCCCCAAGGAGTATAGGCCGTTAACAAACATATGCCAAATCCTCCTATCACGTGCCATCAACGCAAGTTCTTTCCACGTCTTCTCGTCATTTTCACTTCCGTGTCTAGTTCTCTTCTCCGTGTGTTTCTAGGTATACCTCTGCCTTTCTTTCCCCGGGGGTTTCAGATAAAGGACTACATTGTAATGTTATCCACAGGTTTCCTCAGGGTGTGTCTTATCCATCGCCAGTGTCTTCTTGTCATCTCTTGTTCCACTGGCACTTGTCTGATTCTTGTCATCAACAGTATAAACACCTTCATTATCACCGTCTTCTTCAAATATTATTATCATTATTTTAAGAAAGTTATTATTTTTCATACCAAAATCATCGTCATTATCACCATAATCACCGTTAAAATCAGTCACTGGCGATCATTACCAACAGTCAGTCCTAATAATTATATCATAAACATATAAATCTGCTGGCGTGCATTATCAACATTAAAGAGGTAAAGATTGTCCCATAGCTGGTACCACCGTAGGGAAGTGAAGTGTTAGAGACTTCATTATACTAGTTTCAGCATCGAGAGGTGGGGGGGGACTAGTTCTACCACCACTACTAGTATAGTCATTACTATCACCACAACTAGTATAGTCATTACTATCACCACAACTAGTATAGTCATTACTATCGCCACAACTAGTATAGTCATTACTATCACCACAACTAGTATAGTCATTACTATCACCACAACTAGTATAGTCATTACTATCACAACAACTAGTATAGTCATTACAATCAATATTAAAATCTCTTTTAGTGTAGCCATTTTCTCGACTAGTTATGCACTGTGTGACCGAAGTCCCTCGGAGATCTCCGAGAAGGCAGTCAAAGAATCGGACTAAAAAAGACTTGCTCTCCTACTGGCATGTCGTATGAGTTCAAGTTGTGCATTGACCTGGCAACTTCATCATGAAAAACAAATTGCTATAACAACGACTGCTACAAAAGCAAGAGGGCTTAGTTGAAGGCTACCCGAAAGAGGGCCCCGTTGTTGTCGTGGCTCCGTACTCTGTAAAAAACGAAGAAGAAAAATGACGGATAAATGAACTGCTCGTTAAAAATCAATATAACTAGATTCGCCACACCTTCCTACCTTCATTAACAGTTGTACCATCCTTATACCTCATGAGTGTCGCACAAACATGCTGACCGCCACATTCTCTCAAGGGCTGGAAAAACAAAACATGAATAACCCTTAAACAACATATTTAGAAGTAACTGATAATGACGGGGCTATATATTATCTGTGTCTTTTTTCATTTAAAAAACAAACTACATAAATAACAAATGTAATATACATTATCAGCTGGCCATAAAATATAGCAAAGAAAACATCAAATAACATGTCAAGTCTTACAAATAATGATTCTTGATGGAATGATGTAGTCTCTAAAGGAACATGGAAAGAATAGGATTATAACAGCGCACATATCGTTTTAGTATTAACTTGTTCAAATGTCAACTTTAACTATTCAACGGGAGCCGTGCTAGCGTAGTGGTTACCACACTGCGCTGGCGACCGGGTGACCCAGGATCAAACCCGGGCGAGACATTTGAAGGAGTGTCGTCGACCAGGTACTGGCGGCTCCTGAGCTGACCCAGCTCTAATGGGTACCTCCGAAATCGGCGAGTATCTGCCTGAATGACGAGGGACACCTGTCTTTGTGCAAGAAGAAAAGGATACTCACGTAAAATCAGTCTCAGGTTAGATATAATAACCTGAGATTTCGCCTCGAGTATTAGCGGGCATACGAAAAAAAAAACAAACACTATTCAACAATGTTTATCTCTGCTATACAAACTGTTCAACTAAGGTTCCACTAAATAATCATTAGGTGACGAGGCACAGGTTACATGTTCATGTAAGTGTTCAGAGGTCTGAGGAGCAATGCGCTCTGCATGGCAATACCCACCGGTCTATTGAAATGAGTTGAACCTGGTTCAACCCAGGCAAGCTCTTCCGAAGATGTTGGTGTAGCTACATATGTGATGTTCTTTGGCTGTTATTGTGTTTGCTATGTAATATTATCTCTCACGTTAGTTCGTTCACACAGTTCATCTTACAGTCGTACTTAAGTCATTGACGACACAACACTGTCACAAGCAACAACTATTTCACTGACAACATTTTCAACGCCACTAACAATAATTAGTTTAATCACTGACGACTATCAAATAAATGACATTTATGTTTATTAAGATTAGTAAAATGTCCCTCCACAAATAAGAAATCAATATAGAAAATATTAAATAATGCTTCTTCTTTGATCCTTAGCCGCAGACTGTTAAATCAGTCAGTGGCCATCACGCCTGGTGGCGTATTGTAAGGCAGCAACAAATTGCTTCCACTTTGTTCTGTCGGCGGCCATCCTTCATACAGTGCCCCAACTATAGTTCATTCTTTGCATCTCGGCCTCCACAGTTCTCCGCCATGTTGTTTTTGGTCGGCCTCTCTTTCGCTTTCCTTCAGGGGTCCATAGCATAGCTGTTCTTGTAATGGCATCAGGGCCCCTTCTGAGGACGTAGCCAACCCAACTCCAGCGTCTGCCAGCTATGATGGTGTGCATGTCTTCTTGGTTATTCCGAGTTCCTGGATGGTGATGGTATTCGGCCAAAAGATTCGGTGAATTTTCCTTAGGCAGATTGTGTGGAAAGAGGACAGTTTCAACATTTCCTTCTCTGTTACTCTCCAGCATTCCGCACCATAGAGAAACACAGAAAGTGCACAGCTCTCATATAATTTTAATTTGGTGTTTGTGCTGTACTGGGAAGACTTCCAGATGTTGTTGAGACTAGCAAAGGCTGTTTTCGCTTTATACATTCTGTTGTTGATGTCCTTGCTTGTTCCGCCGTCTGGTGTAACTATGCATCTTAAGTATGTAAATGTGTCTGTCAGTTCTAGCTTCTGATTCCTTATTGTTATTGGCTCAGGATTGCCCACATTGATTGTCATGACCTCTGTCTTCTTCAGATTGATGTTCAGACCCACCTGCTGGCTTTACTTATTCTGTCTATCGGTTTTTTTTCTTGGATGTGTTGATGTGAATGTGCAAGTAGTGCAATGTCATCTGCATATTCTAGGTCTTCCAGTGTAGAAAATGTTGTCCTTCTAATTCCCAGAATGCATTGTACACACAATCATCATTATTTTACATTTTTGATTTTTTTTTTCTAACACTAATATTTTTTAATCCTATCCTATTCAAACTTGAGAATCCATGGTCTCCATTTTCTCTATTAATATTCTGGTCCCTATCAGGACAATAAGCTTGAGAATCATTGTTCTCGTTATTTCACAACAACTAGTAAGAATACAAACATTACACTGATTCTCAAACTCTCGTATAGAGTAACAATATCAACTCCCATAAAATTCAATCACCATTTCTTAAAACGTATTTTTTTCCCCTAAGCATTAATAGATATTGAGTCAGCGGTACTCATGATGTGTACTTACAAGTGGTATCAACGGCTAAGCGCCCGGAATAAAAATCACCACTATCTAATCACCACTACGTGCCAGTCCGCAGGATCATATATTATATCTCTATTTCTTTACTACAACTGCTTCCTTAAGTTGAAAATTATTATTATCTATTCCATAGCGTCAATACGCGGAATAATATTATCATTAAGATGGCTTACGAGCCGCTTGTGGACCGCTATTTACTATAGCGGATTAAGACTATAGTTTAACAACTTAAGAATCACTATGTCCCCCTCTTAGGTAAAGGAACCCGTTACACGCCCATTGAGGCATATTGGGAATATGGTGTTAGGCCCATATTATCTTGACCGTCGGCACACTAGGGGTGATGTGGTCGGCATCACGCCGGCCGCCTTAACCTTCCCAGAGTTGCTCTGGTACCCATTTGGGGCTGAGTCGACCCAGGAGCCGTTTGTGGCCTAAAAAATTCCCACCTCATCTGGGGATCGAACCATAGACCACTGCGCTAGGAAGCCAGTGCACTAACTCGTATGTCAGTTTTAGAATTGTAACGTATATTTTAAACCTTTTATCATACGGGAGTAATGCCCCAGGTGGAGTATTGGTAACGAGCATGGTGTACACTGCTACCGGACCACTGTTCCTTCAAGCATGTCAAACAAGGCGACTAACATGGGGTTGTGCATGCGTCTGGTAGCCTCATCATATAAAATAAATTGTCACAGAAACCACCACTAGAAGAGCATGTGTTTGCTTATGCAGGTTTCCTGCAAGGAGACCAGCTGAAGATATGACTCCATTATCCATACGGAGCTAAAGGGACATTGATGATGATGTTACGGGTTGCCTCCCCTTTTCTCTGCAGTGATGGTCCAACAATGGCCAAAACCTAGAGTATCTAATGTGGGTCTTCAAAGGTATCTACCTTCGCACAAGATTACTCTTGGCAGAGATACAGATAGAAGGATGATGATGCTTCTACCTCGAGGGAGTGTTCACAAGATATTTCAGAAGTCAAGAACAATGCTGAATGTGTCTTAGCAATGTTAACTTTTATCTGCCCGACTACTTTAGTGAAGAAGTGTTATTTAATTTAGCTCGTACAAGCCCCCAACAGTGAAGTTCTTATTCATTATTATTATTATTATTTATTATTATTATTATTGGCTCTATAGATGTAAATATATATAGTAAAGATATGGATGCATACGTGTGCATTCCCATCTATAATAACTGAATCAACTAGGAGTTTGTAAAACAACATATAACAGATTTAATGATCAATTATTATGTAACATTTAAAAATAAACAAGGTTATGTTTCGATGGGGCGCAAGAAAGATTATGTTCTCGTCATCGATACTTGATGGAAAGTAAATGTTCTTTGTTGTGACCTGTTTAATAGGAACTTAACTGAAAATAGGTCAGTACTACTGCTGTTGTTCGTCAATTCGCCTCTCTGTGATAAGGGGCACTTCCCGAGCGAAAGACGCAAGGGGTAACCTCTCCTCTTGTAAGTGCTGAGTATCTTCACAGGCCCGTCAGATGTGGCCGTCTAGTGTCGACACTCAGTTTTCAGAATCACGGACTCATAGCACGAATGGTCTTGTAGACTCGAATCACGAACTGGTCTCGTACCACGAACTTTAGAGAAAATAAAAAGAACAAATGCTTCTGCTAAGTATATTGTTGTCGAAAGATTAATAAGGCGCCTTTCTCGCTGTCCGTCCACCAGTTTTTGTCTCTCGGAAATTTTAATCTCCATGAGCATATACAGCATAACTCGGGGAATATGATGAGAAATCACCATTATTTTTTTGGGTTAATTTAATGGGGAAAATGTGTCTGGACAGCGCAAATGCGATGGCTTGTGCCTGGAGGAACATTATTAATTCACATATATCTCACAAAATGATAATATACACACTATGCACATGTGAAGTAATCATCACTCACTCACAATTATTATTTTGATTAATTTAATTGGAAAATGTGTCTGGACAGCGCGAATGCGATGGCTTGTGCCTGTCGGAACATTATTAAGTTATATATATCTTACAAAATGATAATATACACACTATGCACATGTGATGTAATCATCACTCACTCACTGCTCCATTCGGAGTCTGGGGTTACCTCTGCTTTTGATTCTCTGTAAGAACTAGCATGAAGCAATCACCAGCGTTTTCTGTGGTGGTTTATGAATATACTCTTTTCATATGCTGAGGTTGCTAACCTTGTATGGACTTTTACAACCACTAGCAAGTACAAACATGTCAAATTCAAAGCATAAAAATATGTTACAAATTACCCCAATACTGGTTGGGACTTCTTGCTCAGTTTGAAAAGTCTCGGCAACGTGATGCAGATGCCTGGAACACACGTCTGAGGCATTATTTCTATTATAGAACCCCTCTGTGACTTTGTGGGTAGGTTCTGTAGGAATCCGGTTTCCGTATTAAATTGCAGATTTTCCTTGTTGTGTTAATCAAAAGGTGCTCCAATACTAGTTTTCCGTCCCTAATAGTTCAAATTCCTAACTGCTACTCTTTCCTGGCTTCAGTCCGAGCTGTCTACTTTGACGATTCTGGAATGCAGTGTTGTGTGACTAAAATGTTCTACGTTATATCATAGTTCTCGGCCCACGCTCACATGTGGCGTTTCCGATAAAACTTCCAATCACCGTGAATGTCTATTTGCGCCTCAAATGCCAGCCAATACATTCAAAAGTTATTGTTATGATGACTTTCCTTATGGAATTTCCTGCATGATTCACGCGTTTGTAAAATTCATACGGTCAATTTTCCGTATAAGGAGTTGCTATATCCGTCTATTCTCGGTAACGTTTACATTCGAAACCCCATACACTCATCTAGCTTATAACAAGCTTGTCTGGATGTTTATTCAGGTGTGTCTGTAAAATGCCACTAGATCGATAACTGACCGGCACTCGCTATGCAAACAACCACTGGGCGTCATTGCACGAAAATGACCTTGCCCGTCAACCTGGTCTGATTTTGATCAAACTCTCAGGTAAACAAACACGACACAAATGAATGGCAGGAATGTAAACATTGACTCGAGAATGCCAATACTGCCGGAAGGTAGAAAAATAGAATGGGCCGACAATCGAAAAGTTCACATAATTAGTACGCTCAATAAAGGTAGTTCAATATTGCCAGAGAGGAAAAGAGAGCGAACCAAATTATGTTACAGATGATGTAGTTTGTTTGTTTGTTTTTAATATATACGCTCAGTTTTATTATGGTACCAATGTGGAACTGATGACAAGAACCAGGCAAGTGCCAGTGGAACAAGAGATACGCTGGCGATGGATAGAACACACATTAAAGAAACCTGTTGAAAGCTCTACGAAGATGCAAATAGCCTCATGCTGACTACTGCTTTCTTTGAAAACATTCAAGTAGACGTCTGAGAGTGTACGAAGAAGAATAAAGAAGAAGAACAGACACCTGGTCAAAAGGACTCCCCTGTACAAGTCAAATCTTCTACTGTTATATTTTTATGTGACCTCCTTTAACTGTCTCCTGTGCCCTTCCTTTCTTTTTTTCTCGCCCGCTCCTTATCGCATTTTTTCGCTCCCATGGACCAAGGTTATCTTATTATATATTGTCACTTATTAATTCTACCTAACCTCTTGACCTGTTTTCAAGGCAACATTGACTTATATTTGTGAAGAGTGAAGTTGTTTGCGTACTAGATTATGTAACAGCTTCCGGCAGACAGAAAAGGTGTCTGTAAGTAGCAAGACGGGTTGACTGAACAAACACCGCCTGACAGAATAGAGCAAAAACCCAGATGTTTTTCGGGGGAAGGTAGATAATAACCTTTGATACGGGGACAAAGTTTCCGATAATTGCCACTAACCATGGTGTCTCAGTTGTCCAATATGTTGTAGCAAAATCTGCGAGAATAAACGCTCAATTCAGTACGATTTTAGGCATAAAATGATAATAAATACATTAGCCCGCAAGTTTCTGACGGTTGGCATCTTCGACGCCAGCAGCGCTGCTTTTTGCACAGTGCTAAGCCTATAGAACGATTTCACGGTAAAAGTCTGACACGCTTTTAGTTTCGTTTTCGAGAAACACTACTAATATTTAACATTTGCCCGATCTGCTGCATACACCTTGTAGTCTAGCCTTATAATTAACGATTGGCGGAAGCGTGCCGCAAAATAACTATCTGAATTAACGCTTTCTGTCAACTTTAACGCAAAAATTAGTAGTAATCCTTACATTGTTTGGTAATATTACACGATACAATACTAATTATTAACGCCTATTCTTAACCCGCCCCGTCTAAACCCCGCTTCGCTGACACAGTCTGCAACGCATATACACACAATGCGGAAAAGCCAGCCAAGGCAAAACCACACAGACAATTTTATTTTCCTCCTAGTGGTAACATTTCTGACGTAACTAAAACAAGTTAGTTATTTGAAAAATACATGCTAGCGAGATGAAGGAGAGGAAAGATGGCGATCTTGTGCAAAATTTTATTTGACGATCGACTATGAAAAAAATTGGAAATTTAAACCATTATGAAATTCCCCATAAAAATTATATGGTAGTATGACGTGGAGTTCGCTGAACAAGAATGTACTTTAAATAATATGATAGTCCCAGAATTAGATAAGTTATTGAAGAAATACTAATATCTACGGACACTCGACCAGACAGACTGGCGTTCCTCTTTTTTTTTTTTTGGTAACGTTAGGGGGACGCGAGCTTGGAAAAGAGGCAGGGAGGTACATTCAGATTCGCTTGGGTAAAAAGAGTATGACTGAAAAGGGGAGCGGTAGGAAAAATGTAATCTTAAACGAAACATCTTTTGTATTGGGCATGACTAAAGCAGACTGGCCAATCGACCACCAGACGCAGAAATTATTCGAAATTATTTTGGTTTTTCATTCAAACTGCTTTTGAATTCAAGTAGTCGAACGTTTCGATTGGCCAGTGCTAGTAAATATTAGCAAAAGGCTTTGACTATTCATTGCCAGTTGAACTAAAAATTTTATTCAGATACGCTGAGAAACAGCTGTGTTAATTCTAAACTTAAATAAAGAATAAATTCACAGTCTGTGCAGTTTGGAGGAAGCTGAGGCCATTTCTTCACAAAGTCAGCGTCATTTGTTTATATATTTCTTGATTGTGGTAAGGATATTTTATGAAATTTAATATGTTTGGTCCAACTACAAAGTTAGATATTGCTATTGGGAAAAAGTGAAGGACATGCCGGGAGCAAACATTGTTGAGTCCTCACATTAAACGGTATCTAACTGATGTATGTTGTTATGATTATGTTGTCATATTATTGTATTAGAATAGATTAGTAAGCCTCTGTGTTCAATGAACACTGTTTAACATGCCTGAAGCAAATATGTTTGAAAAGAAAAGAAGAGAAGATCATATCAAAGGAAATGTGGTTACTCCACATTATTGTATTGAGGAAAGTATGTGAACGTACAGTGGCGTATCTGCTATAAGGACCTGAGGTGTGGTCACAGCAAGGTGGGAGTCCTGTACAATTCGGGGCGAGTGCACTTGTAAGGCACGCGAGGCTGACCCCATACCCACGTAGGAAATTAAGTGTTAGAATAAGTGATCAGATGTAAAAGGCCAGGGTGTCCTTTTGTTGCAGAGGGTCTATGTTCCTGTTGCCGGCTGGTGACAGGAAACCTGCTGAGTACTAATAAACGCCAACCAGTCTCCAACCAGTCTTATATGCTGTCGAAGATAACAGTAGGAGCTTTGGCGAGTGGTGAAATTGAAACTTTCTGCAACTACACATTGAAATATCTTACAACAAGGACTCCCAGGTGATGAGTTAGACATCTGGGGCATCTCTGACAGTTTCTTGTGTTTCAAAACAATACACAGGACGTTTATGGGGGTAGGATGAAACCACAGCCCTCATATACAGTGACTCTCCCTTTAGATGAATAAAGTGAACTCTTTTAATATTTCCTACAAGAAAGACATATATAAATACATATTAACTTTTTAGTTATTGGGCAAATTGTCCCAAAATTTTAATTGTTCTTTTCTGTAAACTATCTTGTCCTTATTTTCAAAGACCTGTCCAAAAGCTATGACTGGACAGGCAAAATAAATTGTAAAGAAGATTTGTTTCAAAGAAAAACTTAATTGCTGGTTTTATTATCTTCTTTATAGGAACTTAAAGTGTTTGACTGTTGTATACCATCATTACATTTCTCCCCTAGACACTAGGTACACCATACACCATACACTAGAGCCAGAACAGTGACCGTGTGAGACCTAGGGAGGTAGCGTTAGGTTCCCTGCACATAATTCATCATCATCATTTATAGAGTCAGGGGCCTACATGTGCTTGACCTCACACGGTTAAAGCAGACACCTTTTCATTCTTTTAGGATACCATCATAACCTCCCCAGCAAAATCAACTTTGCTACATAAATTGGGGGCTCGTCCGGGATCTGAATTTCTCATAGTACTACATACATTGGGGTCTGGGGTTTAGCATTAACAACAGTATAATTTTCCCAGGAAATCCCCATATAATATTACAAAAGATTTGGGAAGTGCAGAAAGTGTCAGAGCCCAGATTTAATTAAATAAATTTATAATTAGTTAAAGATTTAGTTAGAACATTTTATATTTATCAGAATGGCAGATCTGGCCAAGTTTCGCTCTGCGGCTGTACAGACTGCTAAAGAGATGGGTAATGGATGGACCAGAGTTGTTTCAATATGTGACGGTAGAATGTGACAAATTTATTGAACGAGATAGGGAAGACATGAAGTTAGAAGCAGAAAGAAAGTTAGAGGCTGACAAAGAAATTAAGAGGTTGCAGATTGAGGCTGACAAGGAGGCTAGGGCATTGGAGGCTGAGACTAAGAAGTTACAGATAGCGGCAGAAGAAAAGAGATTGGCTGCAGAAAGAGAAGAAAAGAGATTGACTGCCGAAAGGGAGGCAGAAGAAAAAAGATTGACTGCCGAAAGGGAGGCAGAAGAAAAAAGATCGACTGCCGAGAGGGAAGCAGCAAAGGAGGAGAAAAGATTACAGAGGGAGCATGAGCTACGACTAAGGGAGTTAGAATTTCAAGGCCATGCTCCTGAAAATGGTGCCAGCCCCTTTGCCTCAGATGCCACTGCTAGTCAGGGAGCCTTAACCTCAGCTATGGGTTTTCATGTAGACCATTTTGTTGAGAAAGACGATGACATCGAAGGGTATTTAAGCAGGTTTGAACTTTTAGCCACTACTTATGGGTTAGAAAGAGAAAGATGGGGGGTAAAGTTGTCTCAGGGACTTCGGGGAACAGCTTATGAAGTGTTTTCCAAAATGAGCAGGGATGACCAAGACAACTATGACATGTTGAAGCAAGCTCTTCTGTTAAGATACGAAAAGAACGGAGAGTTTTATAGAAAGAAATTTAGGAATGTCATGCTACTGTCGGGTGAGACTTATCACCAGTTCTCCGCCCGGTTGGAAACGTATATGGAGAAATGGGCTACTTTGGGGAAAACCCAAGATCTCAAAGAGATGATACTCATTAAACAGATGAGAGAGTCCATGGCTCCAGACATGAGAAAGTTTCTCATGGAACAGGGTGCGGAGTGGCTGGGTGAGATAATAAATGTCGCTGAGAGGTATCAGGCAGCCCAGGCAGAGGTAGCTGGCATAAAGAAGAAACAAATAGATCAGAGTAAGGCCCCCAAAACCATAATAAATTTGATAACAGACATAAGGAGAACTTTGATAGGCCTCGAAATGAGTTTAAGAATAGACCCTCACAATTCAATGACAGAAGGAATGATGAAAGAAATCCTTTTAACCAAGGGAAGAGGTATTGTAACAATTGTCGGATGGACAACCATAACACTGAAAATTGTGGAAGGAGACCTGTGGTAATGGCCACGCTTCAGGTCAGGTCGACTCCTAAAAAGGAGGAGGAACCACCAAAAACAATGTCTCGTAAACAGTGGAGAAAGGCACAGGCTGAAGATAGGTCACTGAAGCCGTGTTTTGAGAAACTCCAAAAATTCCATACCCCTCCAAGGAAAGGAGACTTCTATTTGGATGATGGACTGCTTTGCAGGGCGGATAAAGCAGGATTATCCGGGTGTGGACAGGTAGTAGTGCCATCGAAATATAGGGCACGAGTTATGAGACAAACACATGTTCTAGATGGTGAACACCAGAAGATGGGTACCACATGCCAAAGAACATCTGTTGGATATTTCTGGCCCGGAGAAGTTGATGACATAAGAAAATTTGTCGAGGACTGCGAACAGTGCAGCGAGAAAAATTCCACAGGGTGGAAAAATAATAACCAAATGCAAGAGAAGCATTATGGCAAACCTGGGCCAGAAAATAAAGAGGGAACACCCACACGTGGGAAAAGGAATCAGGACCTAGACACGCCACGGGGCAAACTTAGGCCTGGAAAGAAAAATAATTATAATAAAGTGGACAGAGGGGAATGGGAATCCCCGTTTCACAGACAGTCTTCACTCGAGTGTTTTACAATGGCCACTATGCAGCGAGTACAAAGAACTGTTATACCCCAGAATAAGCCGACGATCCCTCGGTCGGACTTATGTAAACTGGAGGACGATAAAAGAGAGCGAAGTTCTCTCAATTTGAATTTGAACCTGAGGGGAGACAACCCCAGGAAACGAATTGGTAGTGGTAGATTCTTGTGTGGTGACACAAGAAAGAAACGTCCGCAAAACAAAGCTTCCAATGTAAAGGACCTGACAGGTGCCATGAATACTATGTCAGAAAAATTAAAAGTCCATATGTAACTTTGTTAAGGACCTGGACAGATGAGAAGTCAGAGGAGACTGTTACCTCATCATACCAATATGTGAACGAACTGACCACTCGTTTAAAAACTAGTTGGAAACTGGCAAATGAAAATTTGAGACAAGCCAGGAAAAAACATGCTGCATATTATAATAAGAAAGCGAAGGATAGAGAACTTGCTGTAGGGGAGAAGGTACTTCTTCTATTGCCAGGCAGCAACAATAAACTTCAGATCGGATGGCAAGGGCCATATACAGTTTTGGAAAAGGTATCCAGAACAAATTATAAGATAGACAAAAAGGGAAAGGAGAAAGTCTATCATGTGAACCTTTTGAAGAAATATCTGGACAGACAAATCCAGGAGAGAACACATTTAATGGCCTTGTCTATCGCAACCGAGATGAAAAGTGAACCTCTCTCCTCGGTTGAATATCCACTGAAACCCAGTGAAACGTTTGCACAGGTGAAAATTAGTAATCACCTGACAAAAGGACAGAAGGAGAAGGTTCAACAGGTCCTTGAGAAACATACAGAGGTGTTAACGGATAAACCGGGGCACACAAATTTGTTGTCATATGATATGAAACTATTAGACCCAGCACCCATCTGTATGAGGCCCTATTCTATTCCGTTCGCTAAGGAAAAAGCTTTGAAAGAGGAGATTGATTACACTGACAAACAACATTTTTCTTTCTTATATAAGAATAAGTGTTCTTAGGTCAGTTTCTTGCGCTGATTTCAAATCTGAAATCCGTTTATCTCTATCACGTCGGGTTCTTAAGATATTTGTGAATAAATATATTTTTGGGAAACCGTTATTTGCTCCGTTTCATTTTTACTATATAACTTATTAAAAATTAATAAAAAGCAACATAATTCTACTTTTTATACTGCTAAAAGATGCATGACATATGTTACGCGATTTTTCAAATAGTTACTGTATTTTGAAATAATTCTGAGCAAAATATGGCTTCTAGAAGTTGTAGAAATTCGGCTGATCTGTTCTGTTACGTGTGCGGATATTTTACCGATCGTGTTGACCAGAAAAACTTTACACCATTACTAAAGAAAGCATATGAACTTTATTTCGATTCGAAAGTTGATGATGCAAATAAATCTTGGAAGCCAAATGCAGTTTGTTCGATACATTGGCAGGTTGGTTACGAAAATCGCCGAAGCATAAGTCGATGCCTTTTGGAGTGCCAGTAATATGGCGTGAACATACAAATCACACTACTGATTGTTACTTCTGCTTGACAAATATCCATGGTTTCACTTTTAAAACTAGAAAGTCTGTGGTTTATCCAAATATTGAATCGGTTTCGAAACCAGTGCCTCATGATCCAATCACGTGTCTGATCCAAGTACCACCAGAACAATATCCGCTGGACGTGAATGAACCATCAGAAAGTGATAGTTTACCTGCTTTAGAAACTAATTCTTACTCAGATTACATACCGTTGAATGATGGTGTTTACTTAATTAACCATTCAGAACTTTCAGATCTAATACGTGATCTCGCTCTTACCAAAGGACACGCGGAATTACTCGGTTCGCGACTCAAAGAATGGAATCTTTTAGCGCCCAATACTCCGATATCTAAATTTTGTCATAGACACAGAGAACTTGTTCAATACTTTGAGATGGATGATGACATTTGCTATTGCAAAGATGTAAACGGTCATGAGCACATAGTCAACGAATGGCGATTTTTCATCGATTCTTCCAAGACTAGTCTAAAAGCCGTGTTATTGCATAACAGAAATTTATTTTCATCAATTCCAGTCGCCTACTCTGTAAAGAAACTTATGACAATATGGCTATACGTTTGGAAAAAATAAAGTACAATGACTACCAATGGCGGATTTGTGGAGACCTAAAGGTCATTGCAATTCTCACGGGCATGCAGACTGGGTATACTAAATTTGGTTGCTTCCGATGTGAATGGGACAGCCGCAACAGACAGGAACATTATGCAAGAAAGGTGTGGCCTATCCAGGATCGTATGCAGCTCGGGCATAAAAATGTAATACACGAGCCATTAGTTAACAAAGACAGCTTCATTTTACCACTGTTACATATAAAGTTGGGGCTCATGATAAAACGAGCAAAGCTTTCACTTATCTTCGAGAAAATTATGACGGTGGAGTGTGACCATGCTTGCCGATTATTGTTGGATGCTTCATCGCGATGTATCACATGCGATTCACCGACGAAAGTCGACTGCAAAGAAATTCAAGCCTACATAACTGTTATACTTATTGTACGAATGATGTTGTAATACTGTATGCGTTGTTAAAAAACCTCAATTGCGTATTTCTAGAGATCCCGACCTGATAGAGAAAAACGGTTTGCAGATTTAAAAACAGCGCATTAAAATTGACCAGAAAAACATGGAAATGTTAGAGAAAGAAAAAAAAAGTTTTTTTTTTGTTAGTCAGTGTTATTTGTTACAAGAAGGGATTATTTCTCACAGTGAGTCTCTTTACAGTTCCTGTGTGGTTTTGTTGCGGAAACCATCAGGAGAACATAGACTGTGCATAGATTACAGGAAACTGAATGCTGTCACAGAAGGTCAGGTGGATCCATTACCTGATACTACTCAACTTTTTGCCAGGCTGAACAAGGCAAAATATTTTTCTAAGGTGGATCTTAGCAAAGGCTATTACCAAATTCCAGTAAAGCCTGAGGTTCGACCTTATTTAGCTTTTAGCACCTCGGAAGGTCATTATGAGTTCAACATGTTACCATTTGGTTTGAAAAATGCCCCGAGCGTGTTTTCTAGCATGATGCGAAAATTGCTGGATCCCCTGAAAAATGCATGTATTTCGAATTTTATGGATGATATCCTCATTGCTACGGAAACATTTGAGGAACACGTTACCTCTTTGAATATGCTGTTTGATAGACTCAGAGAGGCTAACTTAACCGCTAGGCCAACAAAATGCTGTATTGGTTGTAAAGAGTTGGAATTCTTGGGACATACAGTACATCAGGGTAGCATGACCCCTGACCCAAAGAATCTGGAAAAATTAAAAAGAGCCCCTAGACCACAAACAAAAAAAGCTGTGCGATTTTTCGTGTCTTTGTGTGGTTTCTACCAAAAATATATCAAACATTTTAACTCTATATGTGCTCCTCTGACGGATTTAACTCGCAAAGGTCAACCTGATACTATAATTTGGACGGCACAGTGTGAATTGGCTTACCAGGAGTTAAAAGAGAAGCTTACAAGCAGGCCAGTGTTGCAATTGCCTGACTTGAATAAAGAATTTATTGTGAGAAGTGACGCAAGCAATGTGGGCCTGGGTGCTACATTATTGCAAAGGTCCTCCTCACAATTGGGGAATTGAACCCAGTCGCGTATGCTAGCCGCAAGTTGAACAAGGCGGAAAAAAATTACTCAACAAGTGAAAAAGAATGTCTCGCTTTAATATGGTCTATAAAAAAATTCCAGATTTATTTATATGGCAGGACATTTGTGGTCCAAACGGATCATTCACCCCTCGTGTTCTTGTCACAGGCCAAGCATGAAAATTCCAGATTATTGAGATGGTCTCTGTTGTTGCAGCCATACTCATTTCTGATAGAATACATTCCCGGCCCTTTGAACGTTGGCGCAGACTTTTTGAGCAGACATCCTTATGATGAAGATCAGAAAAACGAGTAAGATTTCATGGAGCTAAGTTATCTTGCATATTATAACCTGCAAATGAATGCATATTTTAGGATGGGAGGTGTGTAGCAAAATCTGCGAGAATAAACGCTCAATTCAGTACGATTTTGGCATAAAATGATAATAAATACATTAGCCCGCATGTGTCTGACGGTTGGCATTTTCGACGCCAGCAGCGCTGCTTTTTGCACAGTGCTAAGCCTATAGAACGATTTCACGGTAAAAGTCTGACACGCTTTTAGTTTCGTTTTCGATAAACACTACTAATATTTAACATTTGCCCGATCTGCTGCATACACCTTGTAGTCTAGCCTTATAATTAACGATTGGCGGAAGCGTGCCGCAAAATAACTATCTGAATAAACGCTTTCTGTCAACTTTAACGCAAAAATTAGTAGTAATCCTTACATTGTTTGGTAGTATTACACGATACAATACTAATTATTAACGCCTATTCTTAACCCGCCCCGTCTACACCCCGCTTCGCTGACACAGTCTGCAACGCATATACACACACTGCGGAAAAGCCAGCCAAGGCAAAACCACGCAGACAATTTTATTTTCCTCCTAGTGGTAGCATTTCTGACGTAACTAAAACAAGTTAGTTATTTGAAAAATACATGCTAGCGAGATGAAGGAGAGGAAAGATGGCGATCTTGTGCAAAATTTTATTTGACGATTGACTATGAAAAAAATTGGAAATTTAAACCATTATGAAATTCCCCATAAAAATTATATGGTAGTATGACGTGGAGTTCGCTGAACAAGAATGTACTTTAAATAATATGATAGTCCCAGAATTAGATAAGTTATTGAAGAAATACTAATATCTACGGACACTAGACCAGACAGACTGGCGTTCCTGCTTATGTGTTTTGGTAACGTTAGGGGGACGCGAGCTTGGAAAAGAGGCAGGGAGGTACATTCAGATTCGCTTGGGTAAAAAGAGTATGACTGAAAAGGGGAGCGGTAGGAAAAATGTAATCTTAAACGAAACATCTTTTGTATTGGGCATGACAAAAGCAGACTGGCCAATCGACCACCAGACGCAGAAATTATTCGAAATTATTTTGGTTTTTCATTCAAACTGCTTTTGAATTCAAGTAGTCGAACGTTTCGATTGGCCAGTGCTAGTAAATATTAGCAAAAGGCTTTGACTATTCATTGCCAGTTGAACTAAAAATTTTATTCAGATACGCTGAGAAACAGCTGTGTTAATTCTAAACTTAAATAAAGAATAAATTCACAGTCTGTGCAGTTTGGAGGAAGCTGAGGCCATTTCTTCACAAAGTCAGCGTCATTTGTTTATATATTTCTTGATTGTGGTAAGGATATTTTATGAAATTTAATATGTTTGGTAAAACTACAAAGTTAGATACTGCTATTGGGAAAAAGTGAAGGACATGCCGGGAGCAGACATTGTTGAGTCCTCACATTAAACGGTATCTAACTGATGTATGTTGTTATGATTATGTTGTCATATTATTGTATTAGAATAGATTAGTAAGCCTCTGTGTTCAATGAACACTGTTTAACATGCCTGAAGCAAATATGTTTGAAAAGAAAAGAAGAGAAGATCATATCAAAGGAAATGTGGTTACTCCACATTATTGTATTGAGGAAAAGTATGTGAACGTACAGTGGCGTATCTGCTATAAGGACCTGAGGTGTGGTCACAGCAAGGTGGGAGTCCTGTACAATTCGGGGCGAGTGCACTTGTAAGGCACGCGAGGCTGACCCCATACCCACGTAGGAAATTAAGTGTTAGAATAAGTGATCAGATGTAAAAGGCCAGGGTGTCCTTTTGTTGCAGAGGGTCTATGTTCCTGTTGCCGGCTGGTGACAGGAAACCTGCTGAGTACTAATAAACGCCAACCAGTCTCCAACCAGTCTTATATGCTGTCGAAGATAACAGTAGGAGCTTTGGCGAGTGGTGAAATTGAAACTTTCTGCAACTACACATTGAAATATCTTACAACAAGGACTCCCAGGTGATGAGTTAGACATCTGGGGCATCTCTGACAGTTTCTTGTGTTTCAAAACAATACACAGGACGTTTATGGGGGTAGGATGAAACCACAGCCCTCATATACAGTGACTCTCCCTTTAGATGAATAAAGTGAACTCTTTTAATATTTCCTACAGGAAAGACATATATAAATACATATTAACTTTTTAGTTATTGGGCAAATTGTCCCAAAATTTTAATTGTTCTTTTCTGTAAACTATCTTGTCCTTATTTTCAAAGACCTGTCCAAAAGCTATGACTGGACAGGCAAAATAAATTGTAAAGAAGATTTGTTTCAAAGAAAAACTTAATTGCTGGTTTTATTATCTTCTTTATAGGAACTTAAAGTGTTTGACTGTTGTATACCATCATTACGTTTCTCCCCTAGACACTAGGTACACCATACACCATACACTAGAGCCAGAACAGTGACCGTGTGAGACCTAGGGAGGTAGCGTTAGGTTCCCTGCACATAATTCATCATCATCATTTATAGAGTCAGGGGCCTACATGTGCTTGACCTCACACGGTTAAAGCAGACACCTTTTCATTCTTTTAGGATACCATCATAACCTTCCCAGCAAAATCAACTTTGCTACATATGTATAACATGGTATATGGAGATAGGTGCCAGTTCGCAAACAATGACATGCCTAAATACACGGCCGATTTCACTGGGATGTTGGAAGATATCAATTTTGTTAAAGATTAAGACACGGCAAGTGATGAAACACTTATGGAAGATTGCCTTTGTTGTAATAATCAACTAGGAGAAAGTAACATCTTGGAGGAGATTATCAGCGATAGATCTGTAAAGTAGTGAGTTGGTAAACATGACAAGTAACAACGGAAGTGGCAAGACCTTAATGGTCATGGAGTTTGAAAATACCAAGTAAAGAGCAATATCTTTTGTTGTCATGTAGTAATGTTCTACATGAGAGTAGTGGGTGGAACCCTGCCAAAATCAGACACTTATTTGCACTGGTTTGGCATTTGAGATGCTAAGATAGACGGCTCCTGATTGGATCTCTCCTCGACGAAGCAACATCGGTGTGTGGGCGAAAATTTCGCTTATAACATACCGCTTTGTAAGACTACTTCACTGACTTCCAATTTAGCCAAGGAGAAATTACAGACAGCCAGGAACACGGAATATTAGGACCCAGTTAGACACCTAACGCACCCTTAAAGGTACGGCATCTTAAACAGTTGCCCGACAATATTCTTACGTTTCCTGTGCAAAAAGTCTGTGTTCGCTCGAAAAGCTCGAGGTAAGTTGTAATATGTACATTTCATCATTTTATATTTGTATTTTGACATGTATAATTTCAATCAGTCAATACCCTTTAGCTCCTCAAGGAGCATAGGCCTTCAACAAACGCATGTCAAGTCCTTTTGTTGCGTGCCATCAGCTCAAGTTCTTTCCACGTCTTCCTCATCATTTCCATTTCTCCCTCCAGTTCTCTTCTCCGTGTTTTTTTTTTTTTTTGGTCTACCTCTGGCTCTCTTACCCTGGGGATTCCAGGACTTCCTTGTTGCTTTCAACATCTGTCTCTAATACACACACATTTTCTGACATAAAACTGCACTTACTGTTTCCACAGCCGCTGATGTTTAAGTCATGTGCAGTGAATTTCAACAATGACTCGTACACCTGCTTCTTGCAAATAAGAGAGCTGCAGTGCTGCCTCCGTGTTCCATAGGGAACACAAATGGAAATGATGATGATGGTGATGACGCTTCAGAAACCAAAATTATTTCAGGCCAACCATCTAGAAACTAATTTAGTACAGGCCAACCATCTAGAAACTAATTTAGTACAGGCCAACCATCTAGAAACTAATTTAGTACAGGCCAACCATCTAGAAACTAATTTAGTACAGGCTAACCATCTAGAGACTAATTTAGTACAGGACAACCATTTATAAATGTTTTGTGTGCAGGCCAATCATTCATACATGTTTTGAGTATAGGCCATGTAGTAAAATCTGCGAGAATAATCGCTCATTTCAGTAAGATTTTAGTCATAAAAGGATAATAAAACAGCCCTATTGTGTCTGACGGTGATGCTCTCACACGCCAGCATAGCGCTGAATTTTGTGCCATGGAACGGCTTAGAACCGATCCCCCCGTTTAAACCTACTCGCGTTCCTTGTGACGTACATTTTTAACATTTTGCCCGATTTGATAGAGACTGTGGCAAGACTTACAATTAACGCTTTGGCAGAAAGGTGCCGTCAAATACTGTCTGAATTAACGTAGTAATTTGACTTTAACACTGGTAATCAGTAGTAATCCTTACAAATTTGGTAGTGTAACACGAAAAAAATACACATTATTAACGCCAAGTCTTAACCCGCCGCGCACTCCCCCGTTTCGCTTGACACATTCTGCCATGCATATATACACGCTGCGGAAAAGCCAGCCAAGGCAAAACACGCAGACAATTTTATTTTCATCCTCGCGGTAGCATTTGTGACGTAACTGAAACAAGTTAGTTATTTGAAAAATACATGCTAGCGAGAGATGGGAAGATGGCCGTCTTGTGCAAATTTTATTTGACGATTGTCAGTGGAAAAAAAAAATTGAAAATCTAAACCCATCTGAAACTGACCATAAAAATTATATGGTAGTAAAGCTTAAAGTTCAATGAGCAAGAATATGTTTGAAATAATATGATAGTCACAATATTAGCCCAGATATTGTAGAAATACTAAATGTCTACGGACGCACGACCAGACAGACGGTTGTTCCTACTTGTTTTTTTTAACGTTAGTAGCTACGCCGGCTTAGAAATAGCGGCATTGAGGTACATTCAAATTCGCTTGGATAAACAGAGAGTATAGGGGGAAAGGGGCGGTAGGAAAATGTAATCCAAAACGAAACATCTTTTTGTATTGGCACAACTAAAGTGGACTGGCCAATCGATTACCAGACGCAGAGTTTGTTTGGAATTAATTTTTTTTTTTTTTCAAAAACTGCATTTGAATTCTGGTAGTCGAAGGTTTTCGATTGGCCAGAGATACAAAATATTAGCAAAAAGCTTTCGCTGCTCAGTGCCAGTTGACAAAATTTTCATTCAGTTACGCTGAGATCAGCTGTGATAAATTTAAACTTAAATAATAGATAAATATTCACAGTCTGGGCAGAACACAGGGAAACTGAGACCATTTCTTTGCAAAGTCAGCGTCAATTGTTTATATTTCTTGAAGTGTGGTAAGGATGCTTTATGAATTACTATGTTTATTCCAACTGCCAAAGTTAGATACTGCTATTGGGGAAAGTGAAGGATATGCCGGGAGCAGACATTGTTGAGTCCTCACTTTGAAATGTATTTAACTGGTATATGTTGTCATGATTTTGTTTGAATATTATTGCATTAGAATATTAATAAGCCTCAGTGTTCTATGAACACTATTAAACATGCCTGAAGCATCTATATTTAAAAAAGAAACAGAAGAGAAAATCATGCCAAAGGAAATGTGGTTACTCCACATTATTGTATTGAGGAAAAATATGTAAACGTACAGTGGCGTATCTGCCATAGGGACCTGAGGTGTGGTCACAGCAAGGTGGGAGTCATGTAAAGTTAGGGGCGAGTGCACCTGTAATGCACGCGAGGCTGACCCCATACCTCCTTAGGAGAATAACAAATATAGTGAGTGATCAGATGTAAAAGGCCAGGGTGTCCTTTTGTTGCAGAGGTTCTATTTCCTGTTGCCAGCTAGTGACAGGAAACCTGCTGAGTCAGAAACATACTATCAAGTCTCCGACCCTTCGTATGCTGTCAACAGAAAACGGGAGGAGCTTGGGGCACGTTTGAAAGAGATTTTCTGCATCTACATATTGTATTTCATTCTACCAGGAATCCCAGGTGATGAGTTAGGCATCTGGGTACATCTGACACTTTCGCTTTAAATATAAACTTTATAGTGTGGGACAAATTGTCCACACATACTTTTAGTTGATCCTTTTTATGTAAACTATCTTGTCCTCATTTTCAAAGACCTGTCCAAGAGATATGAATGGACAGGCAAAATAAATTGTACAGAAAAGATTAATTTAAAAGAAAACTTTAATCACTGTTTTATTCACTTCCTCATATAAAATTAAAGTGTTTTTGTGGTGTGTACCATCATCACATTTCTCCCCTAGACACTAGGTACATCATACACCATACATTAGAGCCACAAGAGTGACCGTGTGAGATTGTGATGGACGAACTCGGCTGACCCTGAACTTTGTTGTAACTTCTTGTAAAAACGTTTATTCTTTCACGTGGATTCATTAGCTATGAAACTGTTCCACAGAGGGCAAACACGTTTGCTGATTGATATGCGGAAAGTTTACCTATCGTTGATTCTGGTCATCGCATTGATTTAAGGAGAGATTAAATCACGCCCACTAACATCTCTTGAACAATCATAGGCAGTTATTTTAATTAACTTGGCCAGTGGGGGGGGGGGGGGGGGGGGGCGTCGCCAGTATCAAACAGGCACAGCGACCAAGATCAAAGAGACGAACTGAGGGATTTTAGGGGAGACTATCGGCGTTATCAAAGACAGTAGTGGTCCCTGATACGAGACGCAGTTGCTTGCCGCTAATTTCGCGTCTCGGTGTCAATCGTAGAACCGAGCGAACGGGGAAACCGAAACGGGCAGCAGCGAACGGAGATACGAAGACCAGTGTGCGGTTTCTTCTCTTGATTTGGCGGTCAGATCCCCAAAAGTTCGTGAGATCAAATAAGCTGTCAAGTTTATCATGTCCCACTCAACTTACATTCCATTTTAGCTAAATAGACCATGAAGACTAGACACGTTATCACTCGCTGGCCAGACCTTTACAGAAGCACTAGCTTTATTGAAATCTTGTTATAGATTTTCCCCTGGATTTTATATATAAATTTGCAGTGTTTTCTATTCTGTGCAAAGCGGTAATATATATTGCGTAAAGTGATCAGTGGTCTAGTTCAGTCATTCTATTTCAATGGATTTAATAAAACTATCATCACGCATTGAAGGAATTTTACCATAGCGGAGGATTAAAAGAGACCACTTCATTTTCACCCCTGTGCCGAACTGTGTTAGTACCATCCCATAGACTCCTTTTATATATATAATAAAAACACGAGAACTCTTAGTCTTCAAGTCTTGCGATAAGTGAGAATATTTGTTACCAACAAACCCTCGCAAACATCTGGGGCGGGACATCGAAGGACTAGACAGTTCATATGTCGAAAGAGTACTTGCTGTTTTTATATACTTTTTATGGATCGTCTGAGGCTGCATTCGGTAAGTGTGTGAGTATATGAGTGTGGATCCTCACGCGTGTGTATTAATGACAGGAAATTTAATCGTTTTCTTTTGTAAACCTGTTGTTAACTTTCTTGCCTAGTAATATAATTTTTCTGTATTCCCTGCATTGTTCCTTTAAGGGGGAGTTGCTGATTGGTTAACTCTGTTTAATAACCCCCTCCTTTCCATTTGCTTAGTAAAGGGAAGAACAGCTGGGAAGAACAGGTTTTTTGTTCTATCACCTATACCTAACTTTGTAACACCTCTTTCAGAGTAATTAACTTCACTGTTAGGTTAACGTACCCGTGTTCCTGGTATTATCTATCTCTGGACTGGGTTTATCTTTGTCTAATAAGCGGGAAGGGCTTAGTCGATACCAATCTTCTTCACCCCTCCCAAATTTGTTATTTGCATTTGTGTACTTATGATAATTTATGTAATACCTGATATTTGTTAGTGATTGATGTTTAAAGTGAATAAAATCACATAAACTCATTTAGTTCTGTGTGTTGGATGTACCCAAAGCCCAACTTTTCCCCTATTCGTTTAATATAGTTTGTATCTACATCGTCTGTGTGTGTGAAAAACACCAAATCGGTGTGCGCGCAGATGCGAGTCTGGAAAACTGGCAAATAATTGTTTGACCAGGAGAGCGGAAGAGAAGATTGAGAGAAGCGATTTGTCGTAAATAAGTCTGTCTTTACTCTCCTCCAGCACGCTGTGTAGCAACTATTTAATATCTACATTTTCTATCACTGAGCTTTCCATCATCATTTTCCACTCTAAACCGGACCACTATTTCTACGACTCTTTTCTCTCAAAATAAATTTACGACAATATTTGGCTGGCTCGTCCAGGATTATTTTGAGATACATTTGATGCACACATATTTGTGGGCTGGTTCTGGGATCTTGAGCTACATTTGAGGCAATCGCATAGCCGGGTTAAAGATATTTTGAGTCTGATTTAGTCTGGGTCTAACTAGGTAGAGTGTGAATGATTTGTCTTGTGAATTAGGGAAATAAATAAATAATTACACCCCTAGACAAACGTTCTTTAAGTATTTGGGTTGTCCACACAGCATATTTACAGGTTGTTTTCTCTCCACAGCAGTAGAAAGTACAGATAAACAAAAATATTTGCTATTTTAATTATCCTCTGGCGGAGATAATTATATTTCTTTCTTTATAAGAGTTGCTGGGATTGCGTGATTGTTTTACAGTCACTAAGGTTTTTGAAGTTAAAAAGAGTTGAGCTTAGCTAAAGACGGATTGTTCTGATTTTTTAAAAATTAAGTTAACAACGTCTCATCTCAATAATTGACTTTAGGGACGGAGTTTGTTGTCAGAGATTTAAAATTTAGGGGAAAAAAAAATAATTTTTTTTTTCCTTTTAAATTGTTTTAATTTAAATTATTCTCTACTGTTAGTAAAAGTAGATTTTTTTTCCAGTGTAACTTACCATTTAGTGGCATAGTCGCTTGCGTTTAGAGCCTTAATTGCCAGATAATAGCAGCGATAAGTTTGCACAGTACAGGTAGGAGGTAACTCTAGTAAATTTTTTTTACTTTGGTTTTTTTTCGTAGCGGCTTTGAGTTTTCCCCTTCTTGTTCCATCTTACTATTCTCTAGTCTTAGAAGCATCCAGTTCTTTGACAATGGCAGAGAGAATTAGGATAAGATCCCTTTTGAGGCAAGAGGCCAAGGACTCAGGACTAGACACAGAAGCTGCGAATCTGTTTATCAACCAGGAACTTCAAAGGTATGACGCGGAGGAAGAGAGGGCAGAAGCTAGGAAGAAAGAAGCGGACGACCGTCAATTGGAGCAGAAGAAAATTGAGGCAGAGATGGACGCCCGCAGGGAAAGAGAGAGAGACAAGGAAAGACAGCATGAATTAGCGCTCAAGGCTTTAGAGAGTCGGAGTGCCTCTACTTCAAATAATGGAGAGCCGTCTTCGCCCCAGTCTCAAACAATGGATCTCTCCAGCACTCAGTCTGCCCAATTAACTGCTATGTCGTTTTCTTTAGAATCTTTTCCTAGCCCTAACGAAAAAATTGACAGCTACCTAGAAAAATTCGAGAGACTCGCGAATCTTTATGGGTTAGAGAGTACCCGCTGGGCGCTCAAACTTTCAACGTCACTGAAAGGCAATGCTTATGACGTGTACACAAAGCTGGGACCGAATCAACATGATTATGACCTGTTGAAGAAGGCCTTACTACAGCAGTTTGAGATGACTGCCCGAAAGTTTCTGCAGTTGTTCAGAAACAGCCGAAAAGAGAGCACGGAAACATTTCCCCAGTTCTCTTCACGTCTCACGGGTTATCTGACAAAGTGCATTGAATTATCTGACCTACCTCTTTCATATGAGGGACTCCTCGAACTTGTTCTTGTGGAGCAGATAAAATCCACTTTGTCGAATGAAACTCGTAGATTTTTGGCTGAACAGGGGGCAGTCAGGCTTGAAGACATACTCAATAAAGCCGAATGCTATAGCAGTGCAATGGCCGAACTTCCCAGCACTAAACGTAAACCCACCGATGAGCCATCTCGAAAACAGAATCTAGAGCAGGCATCCTATTCTTCCACTTCCTCTCAACATTATAACCAACGAGATAACAATACCCAGAAACCTCCCCAGGAAAAATCGAAATTCTACAAAACCCGATACCCCCCAAACAACAATTCTGATCAACCCACCAAGCCTACGTGGCAGCGCGGCCACCAAGGTCAAGGAAAAGGGAAGACCCCTACACCAGGAACGTCTGATCAGGGCAAACAAACCGGTGCAAACCGCATTGGATGTTTGCATACAGCCTCGAAAGGTAGAGTCAATGTCAGTGATTCTCAACCTGAGGGGAACCGACCCTCAACTCGAGGAACTGTAATTTTGAATGGTACCTCAACTACTTGTCTCTTTGACACTGGATTAAGTTTTAGTTGTATTGTTGCTAGACATCTAGTCAAACCCGGTTAGGAGACAGAGGAAACCGTCAAACTTAGTGGAGTTTTCAGGAGTGATGCACCCAGGACGCTTCCTATCGCACTGGTAGAAATACACTCTGACTTTGTCAGAGGAGTTATTAAAGCGGCCATAATGGATGATCCGATCTACCCAGTTATCCTGGGATGTAGATATGTGTTCATTGGGAGACCTAAGGAGACGATTGTGGCAGCGGTAACAACAAGAGGGCAAGCCAAGAAGGAGAGGGAGCCTGCGCCAAACTTGTTGCCAAATAAACTGAAGGAGGCGCAACAAAAGGACCCTACTCTGGCGCCCTGCTTTAAAAAACTGCTCATGGCTAAGGACCCCAGACACAACGGAGACATCTTTTCTAAGGATGGTGTATTGTATCGTAGAACGGGCAACCCGGACACGGGGAATAACCAGCTCCTAGTACCGACGCAGTACAGAAACCAGATCTTAGAAATGGGGCACTCTCTTCCCTTTAGCGGACATATGGGACAAAACGCCACTATTCAGCGAATAAAAAACCACTATTGGTGGCCAGGAATGAACTCTGACATTGTCAGGTATGTGAAATCCTGCGCCCAGTGCCAACGGGTAGCACCCAAGCACTTGACACCCCCAGTACCTATGGGGCAAATGCCAATAGTAGGGACTCCATTTGAACGGGTTGCTGTCGACATTATTGGTCCTCTGGAAAAGACCAAAAGAAGGAACAGGTTCATCCTGACCTTAGTTGACACTTGCACTATGTGGGCCGAAGCCGTACCGCTACCATGCACTAATTCCAAGCATGTCGCAGAAGCCCTTGTGCAAATTTTTACACGGTTGGGATTCCCTCAACAAGTTTTGACGGACAATGGATCCCAATTCCGTAGCCTGTTAATGGAGGAGATCTTTAAGATCTTGAGGGCCAAACATATCCACACAAGTCCCTACCATCCGGCCGGAAATGGGCTCGTGGAACGTTTTAACGGTACCCTCACCATGATGTTACGTAAGGTGGGTCAGGAGAAACCGGAAGACTGGGACCAAAATATATCGGCTGCCTTATTTGCCTACCGAGAGGTACCCCAAGCGTCTACGGGTTTTGCGCCAGCTACACTTTTATTTGGCAGACCTATTAAGGGGCCACTAGAAGCCTTACTTCGGTCACTGACAGACCAGAAGGCTGACGAGACAGTCGTCTCCGCAAGCAAGTATGTATCTGAGCTTAAGGAAAGGCTAAAGCTAGGATGGGATCTAGCTACTACCAACCTTAAGAAAGCCCGCGCTAAAATTACTAAAAGATATAACAAAGCTGCAAAAGAGAGAGAACTACAACCAGGGGAGAAAGTCCTATTGCTACTTCCAACCGGAAGCAATAAACTTCGCATCGGATGGCAAGGGCCGTTTACCGTCCTTAAAAAGATCTCACGTACCAACTACAAGATCTCCATCAAAGGAAAGGAGAAGGTCTTCCACATAAATCTGCTAAAGAAATATTTGGAAAGACCGGTGCCATCCTCCGAGCATCTCCTGGCTGTCGCCATAGCAACGGAAGACGAGGAAGATGATGATGGTTGCATGGAGTATCCATTGCAACCCACAGAATCCTTTAAAGATGTCAAGTTCGGCGACAATCTCTCACCAGAACAACAAACAGAAACCAGGGCTCTACTAAAACAGTACAGTGCAGTCTTAACGGATGTACCTGGTCGAACAAATCTCATTGAATTTGATATGAAATTAACAAACGAGACCCCTGTTCAAACCAGAGTTTACCCCATCCCGTACGCTAAAGCTGATGCACTTCGCGGAGAGAAATAGACAAGCTGCGTCAGGCAGGAATTATCAGTGAGTCTACATCTCCTTACAGCTCGAGTGTAGTGCTGTTGCAGAAGCCCAATAAGGAAGTTCGGCTGTGCATTGATTACAGGTTGCTAAACACGGTAACGGAATTCCAGCCCGAACCTCTCCAAACTGTTTCTGAGTTGTTCACCAAGCTCAGCAAAGCAAAGATCTTCTCCAAGATTGACCTCAGCAAAGGTTATTATCAAATACCAGTCAAGGAGGAAATTAAACCTTTGTTAGCTTTCAGCACTAGTGAAGGACATTACACATTTAACGTGATGCCGTTCGGTTTGCATAATGCACCAGGAGTGTTCACCAGGATGATGAGGAAGCTTCTACAACCTTTGCAAAGTCCCCATATCCATAATTTCATGGATGACATCTTAATTGCATCGGAAACCTATGAAGAACATATTGCTACGGTTGCTATGCTCCTCATGAGACTACAGGAAACGGGTCTCACAGCCAGACCTAGCAAATGACTCATCGGGTTTGAACAGTTAGACTTCCTGGGGCACACTATTTCTCACGGATGCAGTTGGCCTATTAAGAAGAACGTGGAGAAAATAATGGCAGCAAAAAGACCCCGAACGAAGAAAGACGTACGTTCCTTCATATCGCTATGTGCATACTATCAGAAGTACATCCAGAACTTCAACGGACTGACGGCACCTCTGACTGACCTCACAAAGAAAGGTTGTCCTGATAAGGTCATATGGGATCAAAAGTGCGAACACGCGTATAGCACTTTGAAAGGACAGTTGTCTGCATACCCCATTTTGAGGTTGCCTGACCTCAAGAAACCTTTTGTACTGAGAGTCGACGCGTCAGGTCAGGGCATCGGGTCAACACTGCTTCAAGCCGATGACAGTGACCTGAACATGCTATTTCCAGTTGCCTATGGCAGTCGGAAATTAAATAAAGCGGAACGGAACTACAGCGTAGTTGAAAGGGAATGTCTTGCTCTGATTGACGGTATCAGACGCCATCATGAGTTTCTTTATGGTACATCTTTCACGGTGCAAACAGACCACGCTCCGTTAGCATTTCTTGGTGCCAATAAAGAATTTAACGCAAGGATCATGCGTTGGGCGCTTCTTTTAAGCGTTTATTCTTTCAAAGTGGAATATATTCCGGGAAGATAGAATGTCGGGGCTGATTTCCTGAGTAGAAACTGGACTACAGAGGAAGAGGAGGAAGGTGAAGATACCAATCATCCAAAAGTTACCGATCAGGGCAGCTTCATCGTCATAAATCAAACATGAAAACACGTTTTCACGTCTCAAAAGAGGGGACGATTGTGATGGACGAACTCGGCTGACCCTGAACTTTGTTGTAACTTCTTGTAAAAACGTTTATTTTTTCACGTGGATTCATTAGCTATGAAACTGTTCCACAGAGGGCAAACACGTTTGCTGATTGATATGCGGAAAGTTTACCTATCGTTGATTCTGGTCATCGCATTGATTTAAGGAGAGATTAAATCACGCCTACTAACATCTCTTGAACAATCATAGGCAGTTATTTTAATTAACTTGGCCAGTGGGGGGGGGGGGGGGCGTCGCCAGAATCAAACAGGCACAGCGACCAAGATCAAAGAGACGAACTGAGGGATTTTAGGGGAGACTATCGGCGTTATCAAAGACAGTAGTGGTCCCTGATACGAGACGCAGTTGCTTGCCGCTAATTTCGCGTCTCGGTGTCAATCGTAGAACCGAGCGAACGGGGAAACCGAAACGGGCAGCAGTGAACGGAGATACGAAGACCAGGGTGCGGTTTCTTCTCTTGATTTGGCGGTCAGATCCCCAAAAGTTCGTGAGATCAAATAAGCTTTCAAGTTTATCATGTCCCACTCAACTTACATTCCATTTTAGCTAAATAGACCATGAAGACTAGACACGTTATCACTCGCTGGCCAGACCTTTACAGAAGCACTAGCTTTATTGAAATCTTGTTATAGATTTTCCCCTGGATTTTATATATAAATTTGCAGTGTTTTCTATTCTGTGCAAAGCGGTAATATATATAGCGTAAAGTGATCAGTGGTCTAGTTCAGTCATTCTATTTCAATGGATTTTGTGTTAATTTAAATCTATTAAATTAAACCATCTCAATAGTTCCAGTTGTAAATATAATGATCTATCTATTATATTATTTCAAAAGATAATAGATGCTTAAATTAACTTTTAAAGTCGCGAAGGAATTTATAATTAATAAATTCAGTTAAGTCCTAGTTTTATAGATGTGTTTTGACCACTAGAATTCGCGCAGTGTTTATTAAATACATAATTAAATACTCGAGTGTATTATAGGCTTAACGGGAAATTTATCGCGCTTGATTTTTCGGTATGTTACATGTCTTTTTTTTCTTTCACACAGAGTGATCGTACCTGCGGTCCCAGCTAAATAAAGAAAGAAATAAAGAAATCATCCTATAAACTTCCAGTCATATTGAAGAAACATTTCTTTTAAAATATAATCTTGTGGCGGTCCTTGCGACCTAGCTGTCAGAATTAAATGAAATAAAGCCCACCCAAGAACCTTTTTAAAGAATAATCATCAAATTACCCTTACAAACCTGTAAGATAAACTGGAAGGTACTCATCGCCAGTAGCGATATCATATTTACTGTTTACTGTGAGAGAGTACATATTTTCCTGACTGTGACAGCCTAGTTTTTTTTTCCTCAATTGGATTTAATAAAACTATCATCACGCATTGAAGGAATTTTACCATAGCGGAGGATTAAAAGAGACCACTTCATTTTCACCCCTGTGCCGAACTGTGTTAGTACCATCCCATAGACTCCTTTTATATATATAATAAAAACACGAGAACTCTTAGTCTTCAAGTCTTGCGATAAGTGAGAATATTTGTTACCAACAAACCCTCGCAAACATCTGGGGCGGGACATCGAAGGACTAGACAGTTCATATGTCGAAAGAGTACTTGCTGTTTTTATATACTTTTTATGGATCGTCTGAGGCTGCATTCGGTAAGTGTGTGAGTATATGAGTGTGGATCCTCACGCGTGTGTATTAATGACAGGAAATTTAATCGTTTTCTTTTGTAAACCTGTTGTTAACTTTCTTGCCTAGTAATATAATTTTTCTGTATTCCCTGCATTGTTCCTTTAAGGGGGAGTTGCTGATTGGTTAACTCTGTTTAATAACCCCCTCCTTTCCATTTGCTTAGTAAAGGGAAGAACAGCTGGGAAGAACAGGTTTTTTTTCTATCACCTATACCTAACTTTGTAACACCTCTTTCAGAGTAATTAACTTCACTGTTAGGTTAACGTACCCGTGTTCCTGGTATTATCTATCTCTGGACTGGGTTTATCTTTGTCTAATAAGCGGGAAGGGCTTAGTCGATACCAATCTTCTTCACCCCTCCCAAATTTGTTATTTGCATTTGTGTACTTATGATAATTTATGTAATACCTGATATTTGTTAGTGATTGATGTTTAAAGTGAATAAAATCACATAAACTCATTTAGTTCTGTGTGTTGGATGTACCCAAAGCCCAACTTTTCCCCTATTCGTTTAATATAGTTTGTATCTACATCGTCTGTGTGTGTGAAAAACACCAAATCGGTGTGCGCGCAGATGCGAGTCTGGAAAACTGGCAAATAATTGTTTGACCAGGAGAGCGGAAGAGAAGATTGAGAGAAGCGATTTGTCGTGAATAAGTCTGTCTTTACTCTCCTCCAGCACGCTGTGTAGCAACTATTTAATATCTACATTTTCTATCACTGAGCTTTCCATCATCATTTTCCACTCTAAACCGGACCACTATTTCTACGACTCTTTTTTCTCAAAATAAATTTACGACAGAGATCTAGGGTGGTAGCGTTAGGTACCCTGCACATAATTCATCATCATCATCTTTTAGAGTCAGGGGCCTACATGTGCTTGACCTCACACGGTTTATGCAGACACCGATTTCATTCTTGGTTAGGATACCATCATAACCTCCCCAGCAAAATCGACTTTGCTACATGCCAACAGTTCATAAATGTTTTGAGTACAGGCCAATTATTTAGACACTCACAGATTTCAGGCCAATAATTGAGAAACTGCCTTAATTCGGGTTAACCCTTCAAAAGGTAAGGTAAAGGATCCCGTTACACGCCCATTGAGGCATATTGGGAATATGGTGTTAGGCCCATATTTTCTTGACCATCGGCACACAAGGGGTGATGTGGTCAGCATCACGCCGGCCGCCTTAACCTTCCCAGAGTTGCTCTGGTACCCAATTGGGGCTGGGTCGACCCAGGAGCCGTTTGTGGCCTAAAAAAATCCCACCTCATCTGGGCATCGAACTATGGACCACTGAGACAGACACCCGGTCAAAATGGACACCATATCAGTATTACTCAAAGGGACCTCCATATGAATTTATGTGTGTTATAAAGTTAAAGAGCTAAGACATATGAATGGTTTTTTTTTAAAGTGTTTGTAACCGTTAGGTTGGTTAAGAGGGAAAATTCAGTTAAAAGTATTTTTATGAGATTAATTTTTATGATGGAGATTAGCTGACTTTTAAATTATAGTCTAAGGGGAATAATCGATAGAACGAGAAGAGGGTGTTAAGAGTAGTTCTTACATACCTTGGTTGAGGATTGTTGTGTTTTGTTTTGTCTGGTTTTTGCAAGGTGAGCGAGGGGAACAATTCACGTGTTTTGAATGTTCTGGTGAGTCGTTTGTCAGGCAAAGTGTTCTGGAGTGTTCGAAAATAGTCGTAGTTGAAAGCGACGTTTTAGATCAACATCGGTTCGCTCCCAGCTGTGAGAGAGTTTGCTCCGAGATGTGATAGAGTTAGCATCTAGAAGTGGTAGCGAGTAGAAGTTTCATCGGGCCGATAAGCCAATGGTTTTGGTTGCTTCTGCGGTGGCAGAAAAGTGACTATTGCTCAGACGTCTATTTCGAAAATTGCCACTTTTGTGTATGACAGTTTTATTTATTCTGAGGACGAGATGTCAGTGTTTCGAGTGAGAGAAATGTGTGTATTCGAGATACCAGGTATGTAGAGTTTACACAAAACCTGTCGATGAACTTTTAGGTAAATGAGAAGAACAGTAGACAGCCGATAGTCTTGAGCTTAGAAGACAGACTTGGTAAATGTACACCCCTTGCGGTTAGGCCAGTTTCATTGATACACCGGCCGCAGCATAAGAATATGTCAGAGCATAAGAGAGACGTTTGTTTAGATATAAAGAGATAGATGGCAGATCAAAGTATGGCAATAGTGGTTCTCAAAGTATGGTCCCCAATAGCCACTAGAGACAGTTATGGTAACTGAAGCAGCGAGAGAGATAGAGTGACACTGAAATATTACGTACTGAATCTTGTTGTACAAGTCTGCCAACCTCAGGTGGAAGGTTGAGCATATTATTTTACATATGTTGCCAAGGGCCAGCATTTGGCCTATTTTACGATAGCTTATGTAAATAAAGTTCTACGTTTAATATGAAGCCTGCTGTCATCGTAACCCATTTATCAACTGCTGTTCTGAGTAACGTTGTCGTCTGAAAGAAAGAACTATCTTAACATACAACAAGCAGCCTACTGTTAGGGCAGAGATACGAACCTATACGATCCAACCAAATAGAAGTAGAGTATAACAGACAAGCCTGTCTGTCAACGGCCACAGGTTATTGGAAGTGTATGTGGGCATGTGCGTGCGTGCTATAGACATACGCACACATTTCAAATACCATCTATTCAGTGAATTATAGTTCTTCTTTTGCGTTTTAATTCACAGCTATATTGCCACAAGATAATCTCCTCTTATGTGCTTTTTTTAAAAACTCTTTCTATCCAGTTATTTGCAATTCTCTTCACAGAGCCCGTATCGATTATTTTGCACAGCTGTTCTAACTACTGAGTCATTTTAACCGCCAACTTACAGGCTACGATCTATTTCGTTCTTTTGTAAGCCTCTTCCTTCTCATCCTTCTTCTTCAAGTACCATACTAGCAGGCGTAGGTTATCACGCCTCTGAGCAACAATTCCTGCACCAGTGCTATGTATTAGTTATTGTTGCTGTCTTCTGTGCGTGTCACGATGTCAGACTGTGCGGTTGTAGTGGATTTTGATGGTATTGTATGGTGGTGTTATCACCTAGTGTGATGCGTGAGGTCAGCTGTGAAGGCTCCTGAGATAATTGTAACTGTGAATATACAGAAGGCCCTTTCGTGCTACCACTTTATGACCTCACACATATCTTTTTTTTACTAATGAATGTGGCTACGTTAAAATCTAGGGTACTGAATGCAATGTGTTGTATGGACATATACACACACCCACAGATATTAATTAAGTCTAATACTATCAATAAAATTTATAACACAATGAACTAAATTCAGCTGGTTAAATTTAGAATAGAAAATCTTTTTTTTAAATTTATTTGTTCTGAACCAAGGTTTTATTTTGGCCAGAACTTATGCAAAGATTTTGAAATTTATGAATGAATGGCATGAATAAATGGCATGTTAAATGAAAGATGTTTACATATGCAATCTTCAAGATTAATTATAGTATTACTGTTCGTAATGTTAATTTTCCTGGGAAAACTATGAATGGATGTGCTGTTGGGGTGGCTTCATCCCTCCCTGTTTATGTCTACACAGCATTGTCCATTAATGATGGAAGGAAATGGGATGCTTCAGTAGTAAATTCTCTTGGGTGCTAGTTTTATGAAGTTGATGTAAGTTCAGCAGGCCAGCTAGCCTACTTAACTTTGCCAGATTTGTTCTGGTGCTGGAATATGATGGCCCCACCTCTCCGTGCTTGAGCAATACACAGATGTTCTGTCGAAATGTACCCTGCACGGGTCCTCACTTCAATTATTAATCAGCATTTGACACCACCTTAGTGTCAAGATCGAACTCACAGCTCTGAAATAAAGTATTGGTTTTTGCTCAGAACCTTACCTAATAAGCCACTTCTACACATAACAAATTACAATAACACCACATAAACAGGGTCAGTTCTCTCTGACCAGACAGCACATCTTACCTAGTTGGTTTCGCATAGGGTAAGTTTCCCCAGTCTACAGATTCTGAAATAGGTGCATTATCTCACTGCCATAGAATAGGATAAGTGATATGATTCACTGTTCTCAACACTTGATCACCCCTTCCTAAACCTTGCTGTAGTTTATATTTGTTTGTCCCTAGACCCTGAACTAGGGCGGGGGGTCCAGAGCGAATCCTTACTTGTTTGTAAGGCTAGATTTCGATATGGCAGTATCAAATCACTCGGACATTAAACAATATTCAAAATATACAAAGAAATAATTTCAATCTTACCAGATTATGAATAAAGAACACAGAAATGCTAGCAAAACTCAGCTGAGCTGCTGGCTATAGTATGGCGTCCCTGAACTTATTTCAATTTATTTCATTTGGAAATCACCACACTTGAAATTTACTGTGTCTATCACTGGACAACTATTGAGGAATGGCAAAAAAGCTCGTCTGAGCGCGGATAATATGATTGTCTGTTGCCAATCAATGCCTTAGTTTTTTTTAATTCAAATTTCCTACACTAAAGTCATTTCAGTCATGCTTCAGTCAAGTATGGATTTTTATCTGTTAGTCTGTCCGTCTCTACTTGCGTTTTCACAAAAACGTACTTGATTTTTGAACCAACCTCAGAATGGGCCATCCGGCCAGCTAATTTTTTATATTCCTAACATTAATATTAAGAAAAAGTTACTTTTTAAATTTTGTAATATTTCAAGCATCTGCGTTTAGCCGCTGAATTCAAATCAAAGGCTTGGTATCGCAAAAGCGTCCGTTTCCGTACCTCGTGTCAAATTGGGGACGTGAATTTTTTTCTTCCGTTTCCCCCCCCCCCCCCCCCCCCCCCCCCCCCCCCCCCCCCCCCCCCCCCCCCCCCCCCCAAATTGCGTCTCCTTAGCCTTGCTAGTCTCACGCAATTTTTTCCAGTCATATTTTTTTTTTCCTTTTGATCCGCCGTTCTCATCCCTCCAAATGGTAACCGTTTTGATTTCCCGTCTAACAAGTCAATTTTTATGGAGGGTGATGACCCGCGGTCAGGGCGATCATGTACTATCAGCAGCTTACGTGTTATGTTTTTTTTAATCTTTCCTTTCCCCAACGTTTTTCCTCATCAGTTTCCCTTCTCTATTCAGCTCTCTTCTCCATGTGTTTTTGGTCTACCCCTGCCTCTCTTTCCCTGTGGAATCCAGAACAAGGACTGCCTTGTAATGCTATCAACAGGTTTCCTTAATGTGTGTCCTATCCATCGGCAACGTCTGCTTCTCATCTCTTGTTCCGACATACTTAATTTTCATTATGATTGGATACTGTAAATGTTTAACGTAACATGTGGGAATGAAATGATATAGTATGCAGGATAAATGAGAGTGGAAGGGCAGAATGTTAGACGGGCCTGCGCGCCCAAATCTTAACCCTTTGAAAATAAAGTTCGTTCCTTTGTTCGTTCGCTCGTTCCACTGGGACTTGTCGTCTGGCCCTTGTCATCAGTTCCATATGTGTGACTTTGTCATACCAAATCAATCCTTCTATTCTACACAAGCACCCATTTCTGAATGTCTGTAACGTTGTTATTTTCTTGTTCTCCATGTTTCAGAGCCATACAATAGGACTGACCTGACATTTGAGATGAAGATTCTTATTTTCGTGTTGGACTTGATTTCTCTAGTTCTCCATATGTTTCCCAATGAAATGAAAGCCCCTCTTGCTTTTTGTATTCTTATTTTGATATCATTGTCTGTCCCTCCAACTTTGTCTATATTGCTGCCAAGATATGTGTACGATTCTACATCATTTAGTGGCGTTTCTTCAAGTTCAACCATGTCATCATTTCTTGCATTTATTCTCATTATCTTTGTAATATCAATATAAAGTTATAAAAATAATTTTTTGGCAGAGGAGCAAATAGTAATACTGTATCCCACAACGCATGTCGTAAGTGGCGACAAAGGAGCCTTGGGTAGTGGGCCAGATACCCTACGAAGCAGCCTCTGTCTGCCCCCCCCCCCCAAATTTTTTTTTTTTAATTAAAAAAAAAAAGTTGCCTTTTTTTGGCGAGGGACCTCTCGTTCAACCTAGTCATTCTGGCGCATGTCCAAATAAAAAAGACCTTTTCGGCCTGGTTTATTGATTTTTTTAAAATTCAAAATAAAACATCAGCATCAACTTAGACAAACCAGTTAAAAGACCGAAAACACGCAGAGAAAGGAACTAAAGACAGACATGATAGTGATACAGAAAACGTGGAAAGGCCTTGAATGGATGGCACAAGACAAAAAGGTTTAGCACGCATTTGTTGAAGGCCTATGCTTCTATTGGAAACTGAAGAATAATGGCGATAATGATAAACAGAAATTTGTATACAACTTTCTAACGCTAATGTTTTACTATGTTTATTGTGATATGTTAGACATATAGCAAGATAATAGTCTAATGTGATTCATGCGACGTGAAAACAAAAATGTAGAAGGGAACTCGGAGAATAACGACACGAGATAAAGAGCATAATGAAACGGAAATTTGACTGAATAACCTGAACGGCTCCTGCACATAAATCCCGTGTGGATGGAAAGGAGCGAAGCTCCTGACCGGGTTGGAAGGAAATTCCACTGACCCCCCAGCCTCGCAATGACATGTCATTGGGCCAAAAGAGCTGGAAAGCTCGAGTGCCGCTGGTTAGAGAGACAAAAAGAAAAAAAAATGAAAATATGAGCGAATGACAGAGACTGGGTGAAAGAGAGACAGAGAGGGGGAGGGTTTCCAAATTTGAGAAGCGAATTCGGAACTGATCGGATATTGACAATCGACTCACCTCTGATGTGAATTGCGTGTCTACAAGGGTTACAGGAAATCAGTTGAATGCCAGCGTGAAACTGCTAAATTATTTCTTTAGGCAATCCTTTTTTCTGTTAAAATTATTTAAAATGTCTTTAAACCATAGCTCCTCACTGCGTAGACAAACAATATTCCGCCTGGAGTTTTATTACCAGTAGCGACCGCCCTTTGATTTCCCCAGGGTGTCCACTGACACGGATAAGACGTGTTTAGAAGAACAACCCTTTAAGAATCTTAAACATGCATGCAGGGGACATTTTTAGTTGCAGCAAGGTTCCGGCACAATAATGGATAATAAAAAGTACAAGAAAAAAACTAAGAAGATATTGATCAACTATGGTTCGACTGGGAATGGAAACGTCCTCTCCTCACAGATATATCATTTACCTTCGACTTCGGTTGTCTGTTTTTCTTTTTTTCCATTTGCGTTCCATTATGTAGTATGGCGCTATCTTCCAGCTTATCCCCCCTGTTAGAAACCTGCGTTAAAAACGTCCATTTGTTCTTGCCGTGGTGACTTCTGTACTAATGTGTGTTTACACGATGAGCTTCCCAGCCCCATGTACAACCACAGTTTAGTAGCCTATTACGACATGCATGATGGAGCAGTAGCCGTATTCTTTCTTTGTCTGCCCAGAAACCCCCTGGAAACACCACGGGGCTGTTGTCTATTGGATACATGAATTTTCCAGTGAGAAGAAGACAGTCTCAGCACTCGTTCAATTTCCAGGGGATAAATTTTTGTTATCTAAATTCTCCTGTGAGTTTTTCTTGTTCTTTTCTTTATCGATTGACGCGAGATTATGAAAGAGGGACAGCGAAATTCACTAGGCTAAAAACAAAAAATGTTTAATTCTGGGGGTGTTTAAGGAATAGAATGTTGAACACGTCACAATCTTCATGAAAATAGCTACATTTGAAGACACAGACTCTATTATATAGAAGTGTGCAAAATTAAGTGTTAATTTATTTTAAAACAAGACTAAATTCCGACTACTTAGTACGGCGCAGTAGCTTTTCTTATTCCACTGAATTAGCAAAGTCACCGTCATCTGGTGGCATGCCGATTATCTCGCACGATCACGTCTCTCACGGACTATATTCTGCCAATTTTTTTTTTTAACACAACGTGGATATTTCTTCAAAGCTGCCCCCAAGTTATCTTATTGTGCCTCTTGTCGTAAAAAATTTAGAGACCAAGACACAAAACATCAAAGATGTCACCAAGTTTTCTAATTCTGCCTCTTGTCGTAAAAAACTTATGAACCAAGACACAAAACATCAAAGAATGCACAAAGACCTCCTTCTTCCACCATCTCTAGAATGAAAATGTATTCCTGTTATTAACGGTAAAGTTAGTAAAGCTTATGCGGACTCCTGGGATCGATATATAGAATAAGACTTGGAATATCGAAAGGAAGATTGGGCATTGAACTGGCTACCCCATTCTGCAAAAGCTTACATAGCTAATGTAATTAAATGCTGGCCAATCATTCCGAAAATAACTTTGTCAGGTCAACCATTTAGAAAGTAGCAGAATTCAGAGCAGCCATTCAGAACGTCACTGAATTCAGAACAACCATTCAGAAAATAACTGAATTCAGGCCAAAATTCAGAGTGTTAATGAATTCAGACCAACCATTCAGAAACCAATAATTCAGCAGCTAACTTTATTCAGGCCAATCATTCAGAAAGTAGCTGAATTGAGACCAACCATTAAGAAACTAACTGAACTCAGGCCAACCATTCAGCAACTAACGTTATTCAGGCCAACTAATCAGAACTAAACTATGTGTAATTTCCGGTGTCTATGAGCAGACGAAGAACAGGATTACTGCTCCCTCAGGCATGTCTGCTGATGCGACTAATATGAGGTTATGTATAGTCTTGCAGTTGTATCATGTAGCTGCCAATAGTACTTTCTGCTCCCACTGATGGGTTCTTTTTACACTGCTCACGCTTGTCGCTGGTCAAGGTTGTCGGGTGTAGTTCGTTTCCCAGAAATGTCAAGGAGAGTCTACAAAGTTGGTCCTTCGTCTTAAAGCTTAGGCCACTGTTCCCTTCTTGTTCCAGAGATAGTACCCGTCAGCTGGTACCACCAATAACTATGATAAAGAAAAGAAACGAAACGCTCTTCTGAGTATTGCGTTTCCCGACACATACTTATCTGTCCCCTTTCTTCTATTCTACCATCCCATTTATCTCAGAATTTACCCTCGATGAGAATTAAATTTTATCCCTCGGGATAAAACTTTCTTTACATTTAAACTGGATAGCTTTAGCTTTACATTACATTTAAATGACAAGGTTAATAGTACAGACAGATAGAATATGTTTACATTTACATTTCCACTGATTGAAAGTGTTCACAATATAAACTGAATATGTTTATCATTTATGTTTACTCTGATTTGAAAAGTTTGAAATTTCCATTGATTTTAAGTGCATATGTTAACATCGACATTTACACTAGTTTGAAACTGTAAGAATGTACATCATTTCTTTCATCTTTTCCTCCCTGCTCCATATGGAACCTGGGACTATTTATGCGTCTAGTTCTCATTAAAAAACAAGCAATAAAGCAATCACCAGCCCGTGCAGTGGTAGTTCGTGAATCATCATTCTTTACGCTGAGGTTGCCAGCCTCAGATAACCAGAACATCCAATAGCGATCTTCACATATTAAAATGCACATGGTCATTTACATATATATATTAGTTTACATGTTAGTAATAAAATATAGAATGGAAAATCACAACTTACGCCAATCCTGACTCACAGACGTTTTGCTCAGATGAATAAAAGAGACTTGAATCTGCCTCTTACACGCGTCTGGGGTGTCGTTTCTTTAATAAGGTAATTCCCTCTCTGACTCCATGTGTTTCAGTTTCCTCAGATATTCCGGTTTTCCTTATTTAAAATGTTAGAGATTTCCTGGGCTGAATTGTAAGTCCTGATGAATACTCCACTAAAAGGTGTCCGGTCTGATAAATGGAAATTCTGACTTCTAACTACTGGCAAGTCTGGTGTCTTTGGCAGCGTGAATCTCATTGTGAACTAGACTGACTGAAGCGTCAGGTTATGTTCACTGTCCTACCCCGCGCTGTTTGTTATGGAACTCAAATGATCAGCCAATCTGATTTGAATAATTTGCATGACTCATCTAGTGCAAAATTTCAAACATTACTTTTCTGAAAATGGGCTGTAAACACCCGATTGCCTGGCAGACGAACTCACAGACACATCTGTAAACTGTGTTTCAGATGTAACAAATTATTGCTTTATTAGAAAGTAATCTCTTTGTAACAAGGTGTACCGGAAACGATTATGTCATGCTTGACTGTCCAGACTGTGTCGCACAGACGATTAATCTCTTATCTGTCGCGCACCCGGTCCTAATCTTAGCAAAGCTTTGCCGCACCCTAGTAAACGCGATGTATTATCGCCAACAAGGAGTGTCAAAATGATTTGACAATATTCTATATCTGCTACTTAGCAGAGAACGAAAGAAAGAAAGTGCGACAATTGAAAGCACGCAATAAACTCCGTACCACAAATGTACCGATTACTGCCGTAGTGAAACAGAGATTAGGAAGAAGAAGGGGTCACTCCAATCCATTAAGTGACATTGATTAATCCGACTGAAGGTTTTAGGTCCAATACAGACTTTAGATATGAAGAAGAAGAAAATGAAAGAAAGTGAGAAAATAATAACTGAATGCAACTTTTGGGTAAAATAAGTTTCTTGGAAAGGGGAGGTCACACACAAAAACATTCATACAAATTTAGTTTTGATTATTGGAGGGGGGAAGAAGGTACTATTTTTGGATACTGGAAACCAGACTTTATTTACTTGAATTAGTACACCATATGTCCTAATTATAACCGATCAAGGGTTGAACGGGATACTTTAAAAGAAACAGAAGAGTAAAATAGGAGCTGTATGAGCCCACACGTAATAAAGTGGTAACAGCCTAGCTCAAATTTTGGTACACTTCTTTGCACTTTATGTTTTTTGCGATCCGAAAAAGCAAATTAAGAAATAACTCTTGTTCGTCTCACTGGGGCATTTCTTAAGGAAATAATAAATATAGTTTTGGGAAACCCACTCATGATTTTTTTACCGTTTACTCACGTGTCGCTTTTTAACTTGCACCAAGATGCATGACATATGTTACGCGATTTTTCAAATAGTTACTGTATTTTGAAATAATTCTGAGCAAAATATGGCTTCTAGAAGTTGTAGAAATTCGGCTGATCTGTTCTGTTACGTGTGCGGATATTTTACCGATCGTGTTCACCAGAAAAACTTTACACCATTACTAAAGAAAGCATATGAACTTTATTTCGAGTCGAAAGTTGATGATGCAAATAAATCTTGGAAGCCAAATGCAGTTTGTTCGACTTGTGCAAATACATTGGCAGGTTGGTTACGAAAATCGCCGAAGCATAAGTCGATGCCTTTTGGAGGGCCTGTAATATGGCGTGAACATACAAATCACATTACTGATTGTTACTTCTGCTTGACAAATATCCATGGTTTCGCTTTTAAAACTAGAAAGTCTGTGGTTTATCCAAATATTGAATCGGTTTCGAAACCAGTGCCTCATGATCCAATCACGTGTCCGATCCAAGTACCACCAGAACAATATCCGTTGGACGTAAATGAACCATCAGAAAGTGATAGTTTACCTGCTTTAGAAACTAATTCTGACTCAGATTACATACCGGTGAATGATTTTTGGTGTTTACTTAATTAACCATTCAGAACTTTCAGATCTAATACGTGATCTCGCTCTTACCAAAGGACAAGCGGAATTACTGGTTCGCGACTCAAAGAATGGAATCTTTTAGCGCCCAATACTCCGATATCTAAATTTCGTCATAGACACAGAGAACTTGTTCAATACTTTGAGATGGATGATGACACATTTTGCTATTGCAAAGATGTAAACGGTCATGAGCACATAGTCAACGAATGGCGATTTTTCATCGATTCGTCCAAGATGATTCTAAAAGCCGTGTTATTGCATAAGAGAAATTTTTTTTCATCAATTCCAGTCGCCTACTCTGTGCATATGAAAGAAACTTATGACAATATGGCTATACGTTTGGAAAAAATAAAGTACAATGACTACCAATGGCGGATTTGTGGAGACCTAAAGGTCATTGCAATTCTCACGGGCATGCAGACTGGTATACTAAATTTTTCTTGCTTCCGATGTGAATGGGACAGCCGCAACAGACAGGAACATTATGCAAGAAAGGTGTGGCCTATCCGGGATCGTATGCAGCTCGGGCATAAAAAATGTAATACGCGAGCCATTAGTTAACAAAGACAGCTTCATTTTACCACTGTTACATATAAAGTTGGGGCTCATGAAGAATTTTGTAAAAGCGTTAGATAAAACGAGCAAAGCTTTCACTTATCTTCGAGAAAAGTTTCCGCAGTTAGCGATGCAAAGATAAAGGAAGGTATCTTTGTAGGACCTCAGATTAGGAAAGTTATTGCAGACAAACAATTCGAGAACTTGTTACATGGTAGTGAACTTCGCGCATGGATGGCATTCAAATCGATCGTCGATAACTTTCTGGAAAATCACAAATCTGTCGACTATGTTGCATATTGTTAAGCAGTGCATAGATGCATACAGAATTATGGGCTGTACATGTCCCTCAAAATCCATTTGCTCGATTCGCATCTTGACTTTTTCCCTGACAACCTTGGCGAAGTCAGCGATGAACATGGAGAACGATTCCATCAAGATATCGCCGTAATGGAGTCACGTTATCAAGGATGGTGGAGTGTGACCATGCTTGCCGATTATTGTTGGATGCTTCATCGCGATGTACCACATGCCATTCACCGACGAAAGTCGACTGCAAAGAAATTCAAGCCTACATAACTGTTATACTTCTTGTACGAATGATGTTGTAATACTGTATGCGTTGTTAAAAAACTTCAATTGCGTATTTCTAGAGATCCCGACCTGATAGAGAAAAAACGGTTTGCAGATTTAAAAACAGCGCATTAAAATTGACCAGAAAAACATAGAAATGTTAGAGAAAGAAAAAAAAAGTATTTTTTTTTTGTTATCAGTTGCTTATTGCTGGGGAATCCCTGTTTTTTGATCTTAAGGAAGCTACACGCTAAAACGAAGCATCGTGGTTGTAATCCAAGTTTTTACATTTTGTTAAGTTGCTCACATCCCTTTTAAACAGTAAATGCAGGTTTTTAGAAGCCTCGCATCACCTTTTTACAAGTAAAGACCTCACACTCCTTTAAACTCAATATTAATTTTAGTAAACATTCATACCTTAACAGCATCTTAGCCTTTCTGCATCCCTATTTACACAGCATCCACGCTCTCACATCTCGTATTCTTAAGAAGCCTCACTCCCCTTACAGCATCTTAAGATGCCTCACACCTCTCAGTCCCATAGAATGCCCCATCCTTTACAGCATCCCCCCCCCCCCTCCACACACCCCCCCCCCAGAATCCCCCCCTCACACCCCCCCCCCCCAGCATCCATTAAGGAAGCCTGCACTCCATTTAAGTTCCATAAGATAGAATAACATTTATTTTACCAGCATTTTTTTTGCTTGCACTAATGACTTTCTCAACCTCATCAAGTTTTCACACAAACCACTGGTGCAAGATAATAAAACTGCTAGATGCAGGCCACCTGCTACAACGATGGTTCCATACTCCGTGAAGAGCGCACTGGAAAATGATGAAATGATCAATAACGTTATTGCTTGATCTTAAAACTTGTAGATCAAAGGGTTCTCAGCCCTTTCTTTTTTTTTTTTTTTTGCTCATGGCCCACCTTCATTTACCTCTGTAGCCCCTGATAGTCGCTGTTAGCTGGAAAAAAAGGCACTTCACTATCTTACAGTAGCCAACTAGAAATATGGCATGGCCCTCTGGGGGGGGGGGGGGGGGGCCGTATGGCCCACGTTGAGATGCACTGTTCTGGAAAACAATGTTGTTTTGTTAGATTACGTTTCCATAACAATGTTGTTTTGTTAGATTACGTTTCCATCAACTCAAATTAAGTTACACAAGTGTGCTTAATTTATTTATTTTTTTAAAAACTAATTGTTGTTGTTGATTTGCTAGACACGAAAAGAGAATTAATGAAGGAAATCAAAATTAGACAGCTAAAATATTGTGACCACATAAAAAAATACAACACCTTAATGAAGACCATAATAGAGAAAGAGTTGAAGGTAGAGTGCATGAAGAAGAGAACGCTATAAGTTGGAAGATAACATTAAGAGATGGACAGAAAAGAGTCTATCAGAGTGAATTATCAAGACAAGAAACAGAAGATGTTGGAGATCTATTATCGGCGATCTTCGATGTGGAGATGGCAGCTGATGATGATGATAGAGTTAGTAAATCTAGTGGGTAGAAATACAGACTTAAAAGGAAAAAAAATGAAAAGAACTGATCTGTTTTACCACTGGAAAGGAAGACTTTTCATGAATATTTAAGACCAACTCTCCGCATAAGGCAGTGTTTCTTAACCTTTTAGACGTCCCGCGCCCCTGTACAGCATCTTAAGACACCTCGCACCCCTTTACAGCATCATGAGAAGCCTCACCCCTTTACAGCATCTTAAGAAGCCTCACACCCCTTTACAGCATCTTAAGAAGTCTCACACTCCTTTACAGCATCTTAAGAAGCCTCGCATCCCTTTATAGCATCATAAGAAGCCTCACACCCCTTTACAGCATCTTAAGAAGCCTCGCATCCCTTTACAGCATCATAAGAAGCCTCACACCCCTTTACAGCATCATAAAAAGCCTCATCCCTTTACAGCATCTTAAGAAGGCTCACACCCCTTTACAGCATCTTAAGAAGCCTCGCATCCCTTTACAGCATCATAAGAAACCTCACACCCCTTTACAGCATCATAAAAAGCCTCATCCCTTTACAGCATCTTAAGAAGCTTCACACCCCTTTACAGCATCTTAAGAAGCCTCGCATCCCTTTACAACATCATAAGAAGCCTCACACCCCTTTACAGCATCTTAAGAAGCCTCGCATCCCTTTACAGCATCATAAGACGCCTCACACTCATTTACAGCATCTTAAGAAGCCTCACACTCCTTTACAGCATCTTAAGAAGTCTCACACTCCTTTACAGCATCTTAAGAAGCCTCGCATCCCTTTACAGCATCATAAGACGCCTCACACTCATTTACAGCATCTTAAGACGCCTCACACCCCTTTACAGCATCTTAAGAAGCCTCACACTCCTTTACAGCATCTTAAGAAGCCTCACATCCCTTTACAGCATCATAAAAAGCCTCATCCCTTTACAGCATCTTAAGAAGCCTCACACCCCTTTACAGCATCTTAAGAAGCCTCGCATCCCTTTACAGCATCATAAGAAGCCTCACACCCCTTTACAGCATCTTAAGAAGCCTCGCATCCCTTTACAGCATCATAAGACGCCTCACACTCCTTTACAGCATCTTAAGAAGTCTCACACTCCTTTACAGCATCTTAAGAAGCCTCGCATCCCTTTACAGCATCATAAAAAGCCTCATCCCTTTACAGCATCTTAAGAAGCCTCACACCCCTTTACAGCATCTTAACTGATTCCGTACGTAATTATTTTCAGCTCTGGACGGAATTATTTTTAAGCCCCAAAAATTTACACATACATAATTTACGTTTACTGACAATGTGTGTCTAATCATGAGTTAAGTATAACATATTATATATCAAATTAAAGTACATTGGACGAACAATATAAATCCATATGCCTTTCTAGCTAATTTTATGTTATGTTTATGTTATAACAGATAACATGTACACGGAAAAAAAAGATAACTTGAAATTTTGAACAAAAATTTTCGACTTACGTAAGGCTTGTAACATAAATTGTTATCACAATACAGTTTCACTGCTCTCTTTATGCAGGTAATCCATTTAGAAACACAGAAAAAGTAAGAAAGTTATGGTTGATCACACAGTTTGTTCACTGTTCACATATTAGTAACATATCCTGTGTGTTTTTCGGCCATTATGGCGATACGACAAAACACGATTAAAGATGAAGATAAATGTGAAAAAATCCGTTCAAACGCAAATAAAAGACGTTGAAGTTTGTTGAAATTTGCCCAGTTTTGTGTTTACTTCCGTTCGAGATAAATTCCGGGCAGTATAAAATATCAGAATAGAAAGAAACAATGAAATAAATCAGCGTCTTTTAAAAGATCTTACGTCTACAGCGTTCGGCCTTTGCATCTATTATTAGATCTTGCGTACGGAATCAGTTAAGAAGCCTCGCATCCCTTTACAGCATCATAAGAAGCCTCACACCCCTTTACAGCATCTTAAGAAGCCTCGCATCATTAAAAGGTAAATGTAAAGCGTAACAAATAAATTCTAATAAAGAAAAGAGCAATGGTACAATAACAGTGCTGTCACAAGGAATGTATTCGAAATCCCCTTTGTTTTATGCTTCGTCTGCAAATTGTAACGCTTTCACGTTGATAGTAAAAGCCTACTATATTATTACCCGCTTTCTTCAATGAAACGTGTGCTGTATTTCTTGGAAAAACATTGAGAGGCAGACTGCGTAATGACCTAAATTAATCCTAACATTAATTATACTGCGTTACCAAAACGAACGAACAGATGGACTCAAATAGAAAGAGAGAGGGAGGGCTGAAAATCAGGAACGCATGCAACACGCGTCGCGCGATACACAATTACTACTATCACGCGTGTAAGGCCACATGCACTAACTTTTTTTTCAGACGGACAGTGATAAATTCACTACCCTTCCCAGAGTTAGGTTTTAAAACCTGAAAAACGCTTATTGGGGAAACCTGACATTCTACTGTTTTATGTCCGAAATCCTGACATTAGTCTGACAGTACAGCAGGACAGGTGGCGGTTCTAACATAAAAAATAAAAAAAACAACTACACGACTATCCTAGAAAATACATATTTTGAACGCAGCCACTTAGCTCTTTTAAATTTGTATATTTGGGTTCCTTAGGGTTTGCTGACAAAGAATATGTAAAACGTTACGCAAATAGTCTAGGAATTAACAAGTTATAACCAAAATAAAATAGTGGGGATGCCTGACAGCATGGAATCATTTCTGCTCATAAATTTTTTTTATAACGTGTTTGAAAAAAAAAAAAAACCTTGCGTACGGAAATAGCCTACCATGTAAACTCCAAATTGATTGGAGCGCAACAAATATAAGACTAAACACGATTGGTCGGACTATAAATACTATATTTGGTTGTTAGGGGAGACGTAGGAAGTTAAAATTTTTTCAAACCCTTGTCGAAACGTGGCTCCATTGGCCAGACTCGCTGATATACTCACTTAGGAGCGTTAGTTCGAGACCACTAGTTCAAATAAGCTTGATAAAGCAACAGTGCGTTGAAGCCAGCTCACATTTTTGCTAAAATAAAAGCCTGGAACATAAGCAGATGGGAATTTGTGCCAGTATTTGTGCCAGAATTCATTGCTAATCAACGTATCTGTGTTTGTTTCCATGAATTGTGGTAAGCTTGAAACATTCAGTATCTTTTAATGAAAATTGAATGTGAATTGTTAATTTATGCCTGTATATATGTGTAGTTCAGTAGCAAACATGATGTAAAGCCTATAATGCTCCAGCCTGAACAGAAGGTGTCGGAGGAAAGTAAAACTGCATGGAATGGCCAAACAGTACACTGACACCTAGATTATTGATTAGACAGAAATAATGCTGGAAGTGCAGAGGCGTAGTAACCATTAAGGAGGTTAATGCTGGTATAAAGTATTTCAGATGAAGCTGACAGTTGGCCTAACGCTCTGAACTCAATGTTTGTGATGTATTGTGCTCAGTGTAAAAAGAGAGTATCAATTAGTTATGAAGTAGAAGGTACATCCTTCTTGTTTTCAGGGACCGTGGTCTTGATGGTATTGAGCAGCACCTGGTCAGAGCTTTGCTGAATCCAGAGTCGGACAGCATACTCCTTGGTCCATTTAGCTATCAGTGAGGTGTCTCCAGAGCACAGGGGAGAAATCGAGCAGAGGAGTCTTTTCCTGCCGCCATCACGCAAGATAAGCTGATGTGGCCAGCTGAGCTCAAAATTATGTACCCCATCTTAAAATAACATTGTAACATAAACTTAAGAGGGGAAGTAAATTGTTTTAATAACAGGAACTGAGAACATCTCCAATACTAGCTCCCATAAAGACAAACTATTGAAGTCATGATGACAAATACCAACAGAGCTTGAACAAAACAAAACCAGTATTACCTCATATTACTACTACACAACTGACACACATAGGATACTTTTAATAATATATGTCACTACAATATTCATATTGAGAAATTCTGTACATATAACTTGTAATTAAAATTGATTGTGATTCCTGGTTCCCTTTGTATTTGAATCAGGACACATATTCATTCATAACAGCAATGAATACATATTGTTATTTGAAAAGTTATCAGTGACTCCTTTAAGATATCCTTTAGAGTGTTATATGTATGTGAGTGTCACAGTGTTGTCAAGTGTGGTGGAATAAATTAAATTGTTTATCTGTCTGTTGTTGTTATGACTTACACTTCATCATACACATACCCTAGACATACAACGTAGTCATCACACTATTCCAGAATAATTCTGACTGAGATATATATATATATGTGGCAGCAAGTAAGGTTATCTATAATACACTACTCTTATTAGATATAGATACCTTCACAGCTGATCTCAGTCAGTACACTAAGTCCCCTATAAATATTTATAACATCCCACTTCACCACATATATTGGGGTCTCGCTCTTGGGATTTTGAATCTTTCACTATTAAAAATATTGGGGGTAACTCACTTCAGGGAATAATAAGAATTAAAAGGTATCCTTGGGTGGAATTAAATAAGGTTGAGCTCACGGTGCCTGTGTTGTCCATTAGATATATGGTTAGAGATTGAATTGTTGGTTAGACATTGTATAAATTTACCTGATAGACAATGGCGGACCTGGCCAAGTTTCGATCTGCTGCTGTTCAGACTGCAAAAGAGTTAGGATTAGATGGGCAAGTTATGGTTGCCTATGTCACTACGGAATGTGACAAATTTATTGAACGCGAAGAAAGAAGATTAGAAAAAGAGGCCGAAAGAAAGTTAGAGGCTGAAAGGGAAATTAAGAAGTTACAATTTGAGGCTGAGGCTGAGACTAAGAGGTTGCAGATTGAGGCTGAGGCTAAGAAATTGGAGGCAGAAAGAGAAGACAAAAGATTGGCTGCAGAAAGGGAAGCGGAAGAAAGAAGATTGGCTGCAGAAAGGGAAGAGAAGAAATTAGCTGCAGAAAGGGAAGCAGAAGAAAGAAGATTGACTGCAGAGAGGGAAGCAGAAAAGGAGGAGAAGAGATTACAAAGGGAACATGAGTTACGACTAAGGGAGTTTGAGTTTCAGGGCCATGCTCCTGAAAATGGTGCCAGTCCCTTTGCCTCTGATGCCACTGCTAGCCAAGGAGCCTCAACCTCAGCTATGAATTTTCATTTAGATCATTTTGTTGAGAAAGACGATGATATAGAGAGCTACCTAAATAGGTATGAACTATTAGCTACCACGTATGGGTTAGAGAGAGAAAGGTGGAGCTTAAAGTTATCTCAAGGACTTCGTGGGGCAGCTTATGAAGTTTTTGCAAAAATGAGCAGAGGTGATCAGGAAAATTATGACATGCTAAAGCAGGCTCTTTTGTTAAGGTATGAAAAGAATGCAGAATTCTATAGGAAAAAATTTAGGAATGCTAAACTACTGTCAGGTGAAACCTATCACCAGTTCTCTGCACGAATAGAGACATACTTGGAGAAATGGACTTCTCTGGGGAAAACCCAAGATCTTAAGGAAATGGTCCTTATAGAGCAATTAAGAGAGTCCATGGCTCCAGACCTGAGAAAGTTTCTCATGGAACAAGGTGCAGAGAGGCTGGGTGAGTTGCTAAATGTTGCTGAAAGGTATCAAGCAGCTCAAGCAGAGGTAACAGGTAATAAAAAGAAACAAGGGGATAACTTTAGGGCACCACAGAACTTTAATAAATTTGATCCTAAGGATCAAAACAAAGGTAAGCACCAATTTGATAGGCCACGGTATGAAAATAAAAATAAATTCCCACAATTCGATGAAAGGAAATATGATGAAAGAAAATCTTTCAACCAAGGAAAAAGGTGGTGTAAGAATTGTCAGATGGACAATCATGACACTGACCGTTGCAGAAGGAAACCTGTGTATATGGCAACCCTTCAGGTCAGGTCGACCTCAAGACAGGAGGAGGATATTATGTTGGATACCACTCCAGAAGAGATGAGGAAGGCACAGGCTGGGGATAAAACACTCAAGCCTTGTTTCAGAAAATTGTCAACTTGTCATACAACTCCAGGCAAGGGAGATTTTTACATGAAAAACAAGTTGATGTATAGGAAGACTGGAGCTAGATCCAAAGGTCAGGGACAGCTGGTACTTCCTAAAAGATATAGGGCAGACTTAATAAGGAGCCTACATGTGAAACCAGATGGGGACCATGAGAAGATAGGTACCATCATTCAAAAGGTGGCTCACAATTATTATTGGCCCAAAGCAAGATGGGACATTGAGAATTTTGTAGAAAGGTGTAGCATAGCACATGAGGGAACACCCACAAGTGGGAACATGGATCAGGACCTGGACACGCCACGGGGCAAAATTAGGCCTGATAATAAAAAGAAAAATAGATTTGATAAAGTGGACCAAATGGAATGGGAAGCCCCTTTTCACGGACAAGCTTCACTTAACTGTTTTACAATGGCCACTATGCGGAGAGTGCAAAAAGATGTCTTACCCCAGGATAAGCCGAAAATCCCTCAATCGGACTTAAACAAACTGGAGGAAGAGGATGTAGAGAGGAAATCTCTCATCAAGAATTTTAAGTGGGGAGAAAGCCCCAAAAGAAAAAATTGGTAGCGGTCGTTTTGTGAATGATAATTCTGGGAGGAAAAATCATCACTATAAAGCTTCGAGTGGAAGAGACCATACCGGTGCATGGACAAATAGGTCCACAAAATTAAAGGTCCATATGTAGCTTTGTTAAGAACGTGGACTGATGAAAAGGCAGAGGAAAACATTACATCTTCATACCAATATGTGAATGAGCTGACCACTCGTTTAAAAACTGGCTGGAAACTTGCCAATGAAAATTTGAAACAAGCCAGGAAGAAACATGCTGCCTATTATAACAGGAAGGCGAAAGACAGAAATTTGGCTGTGGGAGAGAAAGTACTGCTTCTTTTGCCCGGGAGTCAGAATAAGTTACAAATTGGATGGCAGGGTCCATATACAGTTTTAGAGAAGGTATCTAGAACAAATTATAAGATAGATAAGAAGGGGAAAGAAAAAATCTATCATGTGAATCTCCTGAAGAAATATTTGGAAAGAGAACATCAGGAAGAGACACACTTGTTGACCTTGTCCATCGCCATGGAGATGAAAAAGGAACCACTTTCATCATTTGAGTATCCATTACACCCCTGTGAGACAGCAGCACAGGTGAAAATCAGTACACATTTAACGAAAACTCAGAAAGAGAGAGTGCAACAGGTTCTAAATAATCATGCAGAGGTGTTAACAGACCGACCAGGGCATACAAACCTATTGGAATATGATATGAAACTGATAGACCCCACACCTGTCTGTATGAAACCATATTCGATTCCGTTTGCTAAGGAGAAAGCTTTGAAGGAAGAGATAGACTATCTATTGAAGGAGGGAATTATTTCACACAGTGAATCCTCATATAGTTCCGGTGTTGTACTCTTAAGGAAGCCCTCTGGAGAACATAGACTCTGTATAGATTACAGGAGACTGAATGCTATTACAGAAGGACAGGTGGATCCATTGCCGGATACAAATCAGCTGTTTGCCAGACTAAATAAAGCTAAATATTTCTCAAAAGTGGATCTGAGTAAAGGATACTATCAGATTCCAGTAAAGCCTGAGGTTAGACCATACCTAGCCTTTAGTACCTCAGAAGGACACTATGAGTTTAATAGATTGCCATTTGGATTGAAGAATGCGCCTAGTGTCTTCTCTAGAATGATGAGAAAATTGTTGGATGTAAACATTTCGGAGGAACGTAATGAATCCCTGAGTTGCCTCTTTGATTGAGGATATTCCGAATGTTTCATACAGGATAATAAGAAGATTATGGGATCCACTACGAAAACTCTGCTATCACCAGGTATATGTTATCTCCTCATAACGTACATTTTGAGGGAAATATAATGTTCTCTGGACATGTCATTGCGCAGACTCAGAGAAGAAAAAATGGTGAATACGGGTTGCGAAGCAGCATTAAGACAAGCACTCACACTTGCGGCTGTTCAGTAACATAACCGAAATATATTATTGGTTGTAGAAGTCTGAGGCAGATTTCATGAGTAGTGCCTACTCTGAATGGACCCAACTACATAAAACCATGATAGCACCACAGCAGAGTAAAGTCAAGTTGACTTACATTTATCTATGTGTATATAGAATAAAGGACTGACATATAATGTCTGTTTTAAGAGGGGAGATGTCGTGGAATATTCTAATCCACATATATAAATTAAAAGGTAAATGTAAAGCGTAACAAATAAATTCTAATAAAGAAAAGAGCAATGGTAAAATAACAGTGCTGTCACAAGGAATGTACTCGAAATCCCCTTTGTTTTATGCTTCGTCTGCAAATTGTAACGCTTTCACGTTGATAGTAAAAGCCTACTATATTATTACCCGCTTTCTTCAATGAAACGTGTGCTGTATTTCTTGGAAAAACATTGAGAGGCAGACTGCGTAATGACCTAAATTAATCCTAACATTAATTATACTGCGTTACCAAAACGAACGAACAGATGGACTCAAATAGAAAGAGAGAGGGAGGGCTGAAAATCAGGAACGCATGCAACACGCGTCGCGCGATACACAATTACTACTATCACGCGTGTAAGGCCACATGCACTAACTTTTTTTTTCAGACGGACAGTGATAAATTCACTACCCTTCCCAGAGTTAGGTTTTAAAACCTGAAAAACGCTTATTGGGGAAACCTGACATTCTACTGTTTATGTCCGAAATCCTGACATTAGTCTGACAGTACAGCAGGACAGGTGGCGGTTCTAACATAAAAAATAAAAAAACAACTACACGACTATCCTAGAAATTGCATATTTTGAACGCAGCCACTTAGCTCTTTTAAATTTGTATATTTGGGTTCCTTAGGGTTTGCTGACAAAGAATATGTAAAACGTTACGCAAATAGTCTAGGAATTAACAAGTTATAACCAAAATAAAATATTGGGGATGCCTGACAGCATGAAATCATTTCTGCTCATAAAATTTTTTTTTTAACGTGTTTGAAAAAAAACCTTGCGTACGGAAATAGCCTACCATGTAAACTCCAAATTGATTGGAGCGCAACAAATATAAGACTAAACACGATTGGTCGGACTATAAATACTATATTTGGTTGTTAGGGGAGACGTAGGAAGTTAAAATTTTTTCAAACCCTTGTCGAAACGTGGCTCCATTGGCCAGACTCGCTGATATACTCACTTAGGAGCGTTAGTTCGAGACCACTAGTTCAAATAAGCTTGATAAAGCAACAGTGCGTTGAAGCCAGCTCACATTTTTGCTAAAATAAAAGCCTGGAACATAAGCAGATGGGAATTTGTGCCAGTATTTGTGCCAGAATTCATTGCTAATCAACGTATCTGTGTTTGTTTCCATGAATTGTGGTAAGCTTGAAACATTCAGTATCTTTTAATGAAAATTGAATGTGAATTGTTAATTTATGCCTGTATATATGTGTAGTTCAGTAGCAAACATGATGTAAAGCCTATAATGCTCCAGCCTGAACAGAAGGTGTCGGAGGAAAGTAAAACTGCATGGAATGGCCAAACAGTACACTGACACCTAGATTATTGATTAGACAGAAATAATGCTGGAAGTGCAGAGGCGTAGTAACCATTAAGGAGGTTAATGCTGGTATAAAGTATTTCAGATGAAGCTGACAGTTGGCCTAACGCTCTGAACTCAATGTTTGTGATGTATTGTGCTCAGTGTAAAAAGAGAGTATCAATTAGTTATGAAGTAGAAGGTACATCCTTCTTGTTTTCAGGGACCGTGGTCTTGATGGTATTGAGCAGCACCTGGTCAGAGCTTTGCTGAATCCAGAGTCGGACAGCATACTCCTTGGTCCATTTAGCTATCAGTGAGGTGTCTCCAGAGCACAGGGGAGAAATCGAGCAGAGGAGTCTTTTCCTGCCGCCATCACGCAAGATAAGCTGATGTGGCCAGCTGAGCTCAAAATTATGTACCCCATCTTAAAATAACATTGTAACATAAACTTAAGAGGGGAAGTAAATTGTTTTAATAACAGGAACTGAGAACATCTCCAATACTAGCTCCCATAAAGACAAACTATTGAAGTCATGATGACAAATACCAACAGAGCTTGAACAAAACAAAACCAGTATTACCTCATATTACTACTACACAACTGACACACATAGGATACTTTTAATAATATATGTCACTACAATATTCATATTGAGAAATTCTGTACATATAACTTGTAATTAAAATTGATTGTGATTCCTGGTTCCCTTTGTATTTGAATCAGGACACATATTCATTCATAACAGCAATGAATACATATTGTTATTTGAAAAGTTATCAGTGACTCCTTTAAGATATCCTTTAGAGTGTTATATGTATGTGAGTGTCACAGTGTTGTCAAGTGTGGTGGAATAAATTAAATTGTTTATCTGTCTGTTGTTGTTATGACTTACACTTCATCATACACATACCCTAGACATACAACGTAGTCATCACACTATTCCAGAATAATTCTGACTGAGATATATATATATATGTGGCAGCAAGTAAGTTTATCTATAATACACTACTCTTATTAGATATAGATACCTTCACAGCTGATCTCAGTCAGTACACTAAGTCCCCTATAAATATTTATAACATCCCACTTCACCACAACAGCATCTTAAGAAGCCTCGCATCCCTTTACAGCATCATAAGACGCCTCACACCCCTTTACAGCATCTTAAGAAGCCTCGCATCCCTTTATAGCATCATAAGAAGCCTCACACCCCTTTACAGCATCTTAAGAAGCCTCGCATCCCTTTACAGCATCATAAGAAGCCTCACACCCCTTTACAGCATCATAAAAAGCCTCATCCCTTTACAGCATCTTAAGAAGCCTCACACCCCTTTACAGCATCTTAAGAAGCCTCGCATCCCTTTACAGCATCATAAGAAGCCTCACACCCCTTTACAGCATCATAAAAAGCCTCATCCCTTTACAGCATCTTAAGAAGCCTCACACCCCTTTACAGCATCTTAAGAAGCCTCACACTCCTTTACAGCATCTTAAGAAGCCTAGCACCCCTTTACATCATCTTAAGAAGCCTCACATCCCTTTACAGCATCTTAAGAAGCCTCACACCCCTTTACAGCATCATAAGACGCCTCATCCCTTTACAGCATAATAAGAAGCCTCACCCCTTTACTGCATCTTAAGAAGCCTCACGCTCCTTTACAGCATCTTAAGAAGCCTCACACTCCTTTACATTTGAGTTCTATTTATTATATAATGTTGATGATTCACGTTCTAAAATATCTGGCATGTCTCGCACCCCAGGAAAGTGAGTTTCGCACCCCTGGTTAAGAAGCACTGGCATAAGGTAATGAGTGAATGTTCAGCACAAACTGATGATTAGACAGAGAGACTGAAATAAGAACTCAACAGGCCAGTTCAGTTGCCCGCAGGTAATAAGCGTCCATAAACTAAATGACTACACATGATTAACTAACTAGCGCAGTTTTTGTACTAGCATTATGCTGTCAATGCCAACATAGACACTAACGAATGAGGAAAATAAAAATAATATTTTTAAAATTGCAACCCGTCAATGCAATATCTGAGAAAAATCACATGATGTATTATGAAAAGACCCAACGAGATTAGGAGAGATCATGGAGGAAGAAGATAGAGAGAAAAATAAAGAAGTGACAGATAAAGAATATTAATATAATTATTTACTCCTTCTTCGCATCTTGAACATTGGCTTGTTTAACATAGATAATTGAGAGAGAGAGAGTGCAGAGAAAAGCAGAGGAATCAAGGTTCAAACCTGGGCTGTGGAGTTGGAGGTTTTTTGTGGAGTCAGAGTCGGTAACAAAAATGTCCGAACTCCGAATTTGATGCCATATGAGAATAGTGAAATAATAGTGAAATAATAGTGAAATAATAGTGAAATAATAGTGAAATAACTGTAATCGGAGTTGGGATTCGTAGTCGGACTTCTTAGATTTCAGGTATCGTAGTCGGAAATTTGTTTGGCCCACTCCACAGTTCTGGTACAAATTTGAGAAATTTGTTTGGCCCACTCCACAGTTCTGGTTCAAATTTGAGAAATTTGTTTGGCCCACTCCACAGTTCTGGTTCAAATTTGAGAAATTTGTTTGGCCCACACTACAGTTCTGGTTCAAATTTGAGAAATTTGTTTGGCCCACTCCACAGTTCTGCTTCAAATTTGAGAAATTGTGATTATGAGGAGGGAAAGGCTTACCTTTTCATCCTTTGCAGCTGAAATCAGAAACGGGTAGATCCCGACTGCGCAAAGAACGGGTATGTATAATTTCATAGTTGCTTTGCTATGATGTTCTGAATATATACAATGCTACTCTTTAGCCTGAAAATATATGAAAAAGTGTTTTTAAAGTGTGCATGCATGCATAAATACATACATATTAGAATTTTTATTCTCCAGAAAATACATTGATATGTACTGACATGATATAACAAAATACAACATGGCATATAGGAGAATCATTTAGAGTCCGCAAGTGTGCTAAACCCTGCCCAGGAAACAATCGCCGAACGTTCATAATCCGTTGAATTACTCACATGAAAATCAAACTTGATGTTATCACCTTTAAAATATTCAGCAACATAATCCTGAACTTGAGCCCGACACACTGCAAACTCATACAGCGTTAATGAGGGCTGTTACCACATACACACACACACACACACACACACACACATACATACACACACACAGACAGACATATAATATATTATATATCAAATTAAAGTGCATTGGATGGACAATATGAATGTATATACTTTTCAAGCTAATTTTATATTATGTTTATGTTATGACAGATAATATGCACACAGAACAAAAGATAACTTGAAATTTTAAACATAAATTTTTCACTTACCTAAGGCTTACAACATAAATTATTATCACAATACAGTTTCACTGCTCTCTTTGTGAAGGTAATCCATTTAGAAACACAGAAAAAGTAAGAAAGTTGTGCTTGATCACACAGTTTGTTCACTGTTCACATATTAGTAACAAATCCTGCGTGTTTTCGGCCATTATAGTGAAACGGCAAAACACGACGAAAAATGAAGATAAATGTGAAAAATTCCCTTCAAACTCAAACAAAGGAAGTTGAAGCTTTTTGAAATTTGCACAGTTTTGTGTTTACTTCCGTTCGAGATAAATTCCGGTCAGTATAAAATATCAGAGTGGAAAGAAACAACGAAATAAATCAGAGTCTTTTAAAAGATCTTGCGGACACAACGGTCGGCCATTGCGTCTTTTAAAAGATCTTGCGTAGGGAATCAGATACATACATACACACACACACATACATACATACATACACACACACACACAGACAGACAGACATATCAGAATGTTTATTCTCCATAAAATACATTAATATGTACAGACATGATATAATATACTGTTAAAAAAAAGAAACGCATAGCTACTGAAGGCACACACATAGCCATAATTTTGACATTCAATAACTTTTTCAATTTAATGAGTTAATTGTTCAAATTGCACACAAGAATACCTTAGGGCAGAGGTTTTCAAACTTTTTTGGTCCGCGGCTCCCTTGACCTGTGCATAAATCACCGCGGCTCCTCTCTATACTAAGAAGATCTATATTTATTGATGGACCTTGGCTCATAACATCGAGCCCAACACTTTTCCCAAGCCACCACAACGCCCTTAGCCGAGGGCCGTGACGCCCCTGGGAGCCGCGACGCACAGTTTGAAAACCTCTGCCTTAGGGTTCAACCAATCAATTGACAGTTGTTTTGCATCTGGGTCACGAGAGTTTTTGGCGTACGGGCTTTCCCGTTAGTATGGTGTGTGGCCTCCTCTTGCATCGATCAGCGACTGGCATCTCCTGGGTATGGATGCGATCAGACGTCTGATGTGGGCCTGTGGGATGGCTGCCCACTCTTCCTGGAGTGCCTGGAACAGATTACGACGATTGGCTGGAGCAACGTCTCGGCGACAAACAAGTCTATGCAGCTCATCCCACAGGTGCTCAATCGGACTCATGTCTGGAGACAGGGATGGCCAGGGAAGGGTGAGAATGTTGTTGGCAGTCAGGAACTGCGTGGTCAACCGTGCACAATGGGGTCTGGCGTTGTCCTGTTGAAACACAGACCTTTGGGCAGCCAAAAGTGGAAGGACATGGGGTCGAAGAATTTCAATGACGTATCGTTGTGCATTCAAGCCTCCTTCAATGTGCACCAAATGACTCCTTCCGTTGTAACTGATCATTCCCCACACCACTGCACCACCACCACCGTGCGGCGGAGCTTCATCAACGCAATTTTGGGCAAAACGTTCATTTCGCCTACGGTAGACCCTACGCCGTCTATCATGACGCTGCAACAAAAAGAAAGATTCGTCACTAAACCAGACACGTCTCCATTGATTGTCAGCTGCCCAGGGACGATGCTGGTTGGCCCAAAGAAGTCGATTTTGGCGATGGCGGCAAGTAAGGACAGGTCCTCGGTGAGGTCGTTGTGCCCAAAGTCCAGCGTCATGCAGTCTATTCCGGACAGTTTGATCAGACACATGACATCCTGCAGCCAATGACTGGGCAGTTGAGGAAGCTGTTGTAAACCTGTCTCTGAGGTGACGAAGCCGAATAAAGCGATCCTCCGCTGCTGTTGTCACTCTGGGTCGTCCACTGCGATGCCGTTTTTCAACTGAGCCAGTGGCTTGGAACCGGTGCCAAAGTCGACTGATGGTACTCTGATGCACGTTTAGATGCCTGGCAATCTGACTTTGACTTTCGCCTGCATGCAGTCGGCCAATAGCAATGTTCCTTAAATTTATCGATAGAGACGCCATAAATGTCTGCTTGAAAATGAACTGAATTTTTTTGTGTGTAGCGTTATCCTTTTATAGGGTTTCAGTTGCGTAGTCAGTGAATAGTGTTCACCCCAAATTTTGTTGCTTTTACGTGCGCGCAACATGAGCTGTGGTCAAAAATTGCGTCATAAACACTATTGACCACTGCGTTGTAACGATTACAAAAACGAACGCAATTCAGGTCAACACGTGCATTTGACACTGTAAAGAACATTTGAGGCTGGTTTTTATATACCCTAGCACCAAATTTTACTTACAAGCTCATAAAAACGTGCCCTCGGATAGCTATGCGTTTCTTTTTTTGAACAGTATAGATACAACATGGCATAAAGGAGAATCATTAGAATTTACATAAAGTGTTGAAGACGTCTCAAGTAGTTCTATGTGGGTGTTTTTACATCTAATGTTTGTGTTACACATACATAACAATCTTTAAGCTTTCTAAAAGACATTGGCATACAATGATACGATATGATGTGATATAACCTGCCAAAAATGAGTATTATTGAAATTTACAAAATGTGTGTGGAATACCATTCAAGTAGAGCAATATGGTGTTTTTACATGGGGGTTTTATCAGAATTTTTGTTTGCCATAAAAAGCTTTGACAGCTAGTGGAGTGAGATATTAAATATAGCATCAAATACAATAGTCGTTTTGGTACAGTAGACAGAGCACAATTGAGATTAGACTGTTTGGAAAACATCTCCAGCAATTTAAAATGGGTGTTTTTTACATCGAAGTTTCCATATTCTGTAAGAACCTATAATTGCACTAATGCTGACATATTTACATAAAACTTTGGCTTCAAATTTCCTCAACCCTAGCTACATTAATCCACTCACACACTTTGCATGCACATGACCCAAACTACCAATTATCAGTACGATTACATGCGTACGATAGCCTAGTTCGTTAATTTCTGCAGTCAATGGATAGTACTTATCAAATTTATGTTGGTAACATTTATCTAAATGGGCGTCATATGGTATTGCTTCACCCGTGTGTTACCGGGGCCCGAAAGGGGAGCAAAGAATAGTAACACTGCACCCTACCACGCATGTCGTAAAAAGCGACTAAGGAGGGTATGGGCATGGGGCTGTTTACCCCATCCCGTAAAAACTTCGCACAGTGGGCTGATCACCTGCTTGCCAACCAATCTGATTACGGAAACAATGATAGATTGTTTGGTCTGTTTTTGTTCCACAAAGACGCCACTAGGCGTGGTGGAAACAGCGAAAGATTGATCAATTTGTTGTTGCCCTAAGACGCCACTAGGCGTACTGGCCACATACTGCTTTGCCGGTTGATGGCTGAGGATGGAAGAAGAAGAAGAATGGTATTGCTGCCTCTACTATAAAAGCTGTTTTGTTCTGTCGATTGATTATTGTTAAATCAGGTTTTACGGCATGTGTTTTAAATGAAGTGTTACTGCTGCCGAAAAGCGATGGTTTAACTATTATCTCTTTATTTATTGTTATGTCACTCTTATTACAGTATGAGGATTTCAGTTTCTCATAAATAATGTCTACAGCTCTATTGTGCCTTTGTTGGTAGGCTATAATGTTTGAAATTTGGTACATCCATTCAATAAATGTGACACTGCTTCGTATGGGTGGTTACATATTTTGCACATTTTCGTGTATGTCTGTGGATAGCATAGATGTAAAAGATTTTCGAATTTCAGCAACTGTAACCTCGATCTCACAGCAAATGAAAGTATTTTATCACTTAATTTAACATTAGATAGAAAACTAGATGACAATGAATGGTTTACACATTTCATTTCGTGCACTATTCTCCCTTGTGACGATTTACTTTTTAGTTCACTTAGAATTAGGTTAAGTTTATGTGATTTAAATCCAGAATAAAAAGCGTTTGCTGACTTGTATGTTAGACTCACATCTTCATCTACGTCTAAATGTACAATGTAATGGCCACTGTCATCCACTTTCACACTCACTCCTTCACTCGCGCATTCTTCATTCAGTTCTACCCAACATGATCTTGGCCAATTCACCTTCGATCTTGTAACTAGATGGTTCGTTTCGTTTAGCTTGTAACTTGCAAAGTTATTCCTATCTTCATCTACTTGGTCTATTTTACGTTTTTTTTCATATTATCTAACGAGTTTATCGCTGCAGTTTTTACAAGACCATCATCACAATTGAGCATACTGATAAGGAATGAAATATGTCGAGAGTGGTATAATATGAAGGGGTTTGGTATGCCAAGGCCACCCTTCGATTTGGGACAAAAGAAATAGCTCCTTGTGGATGATTCATTTAGCGCTAGCCATGTTCTAACATGTTGTACAATTTCATCTTCAATTTCTTTAAATTGTTTTTCTGTGAAGTGTATGTTAGAAAAATAAAACATGAGAGGACCGAAACACATCGGGTTAATTAATGAGATCGTTGCTGACGTTGGTAGGGGGGGCACAGCTTAATTTTGTTAAATTTGACCTAAATTCTAATATAAGGCTGCTTGCTTGGAACTGGTCTGATGTATTATCAATTGTAATGTCATGTCCTAGGTATCTGTAGGAACGCCCTCGATCAGAAGAGGGGATTTCATGAACTTGAATATTAATGTCCGCCTTACGAGCTCTGACCCAATTGTTTCCGCCTCGCTGACCGCTGAACTCTGCACACTTTTGTGGCTTAACCTCCATCCCGCTGGTCTCCATAAATACTTTTGTCTTCTGTGCCATTGATTGTAAGTCGTGTATGTTGGTGGCGAAGAGACTTACGTCATCCACATACCCTTGAATGGGATTCGGCGCGTGATGTATTTGATAACTTTGCTGTTGTTGTTGTTGTTGTTTTGATGAATTGATGGGTGGAGATCGGCCCCTCAACATCTGATCATTGTTGCCTCTTCTCGTTCCATCTTGGTCTACCCTGTTCAACCTGAAAGTTGGTTATAATTGGGGTATTTAGTGTCATTTTATTTACTAATTTTGTATTCAATTTAAATAACTGTTGTCTTTTGCAGTTGCTGATTTTTATTTATATTAGTATTTGTCAATTTTATTTTCTCTTTTGTATTGTTTCTAGATAACTATTGTCCTTTACACTTGGTTTTAATTTGTATCAGTATTTGTTCTTTTTGAGTTGTCGTCCCTTTTTTTAGTACCTTGTCTTTCCTTGTCCTATGAGTAGTTATTTTTTTTTGTTAATGCTTTGTTAGTTCTTGCTGCTTAATTTCTATTTAGTTGGATGATTTTCCTGAAGTTCTAACCTTATATTTTTTTCCTTTGTTTTATGTATATATCTTTTAAGTATTGATTGGGCATCTCTTGGGGCATCTATACTTAAAACCTTATCACCTGTTAAGTCTATATTGTGATTTCTATAGTTTCCTTCACTTGGCTCTTGATCTCTGACCTTCCCAGTCCTGCTTTTATATTGTTTTTACTTGTTCTTCCCTTCTTGGCATTCTGGTCTGCCAACTCGTTGCCAGCTATACCTATGTGTGCTGGAACCCACACTAGCCTCACACTACATCCTCTGTTCTCTAGTGATGTATTAATTGCTAGAATTTCTTCCTTTATGTCTGGCCGGCTACATTTGCCTGGGTGTTCTAGTGCTTGTAGTGATGATAGTGAGTCTGTAAATATCGTAACAGCTTCTGGTGGGTTATCTTCGATTATTTCTAGACTTTTAAGAATTGCTACCATCTCTGCAGTAAAAATCGATGCCCCTTCCGTTACACTGTAGCTCTTTTTTAATCCCCATTGTGGTATTACAACTCCGGCACCTAGTTGCCCACTATCACCCTTGGACCCATCAGTGTAGACGGCCAGACTTTGTTCAGTTAGTTGCTCTATGAACTTTCTACTTATCACGAAGATCTAAATGGTTGAAACGTCATTATTGTTCTCCTGGTTATTATAAAACTTTGCTTCGCATACATATATGATATTTAACAACTATTACACGTTATAATTTCCATCTTTAAATTATTCATTTATTAAAACTAAACATCACTAAAATTTGTCAATTAAAAGAACTTACCCTGAGTGGAATCTCTCTTGAAATTTCGCTGTTCTCTACAATAGCATGAAGTGACTGAATGTCACGGGAACAATCCAACAAACAAGTCCGTTTATTCACCCAGTGTTCTAGTATTTTCCAGCAATGAAAGACTTGCTGGGTATAAAGCTGCGCTGGCAAACACATACACAAAAGAACGTTTTCTGCTGTAAACGGCTCTCATCTGAAAGTGAAAGAGAGAGAGGCCACCAAGAGAATTGGGCACTTCGATTTTTTCCAATTTGCATCCGTTGAGGCAGTGTCATATTATATTCAGCAATATTACTCAATATAACATTTACGTGTAAACGCGTTTTGATTATACAGGGCATTGACGTGAGCGCTTGAAAGGAGGATGTAGCCGGAAAAAACCTGAATCTATCGCTCCTCCGTATCTTCTTCTTCTTTGATCCTTAGCCGCCGACCGTCAAAGCAGTCAGTGGCCATCACGCCTAGTGGCGTCTTGTAGGGCAACAACAAATTGATTCCACTTTGCTCGGTCGGTGGCCATCCTTTGTACAGTGCCCCAACTCTGGTTCATTCTTTGCATCTCAGCCTCCACAGTCCTCCGCCAGGTTGTTTTTGGTCGGCCTCTCTTTCGTTTTCCTTCAGGGGTCCAAAGCATAGCTGTTCTTGTGATGGCATCGGGGTCTCTTCTGAGGACATGGCCAACCCAGCTCCAGCGTCTGCCAGCTATGATGGTGTGCATGTCCTCCGTATCTTAGCTCGTCCTAATTTCTCATACACCTTCTAGCAGAGATTCCCAACATCAGTGAGGCGAGGACGAGTCAGGATAGACCGCGTTTTATATAGTTGTATAACTAGGATCATTAAGCAAAATAAGTGATGGAATGTCTTTAAAATGTTGTTCTTTTCGTTGAAATTTATTTTGTTTAATCTGTGTGTTGTGAATTGATGACACTAAATTTTCTGAAACGGATATGAAACAGTCATTTGCGCCTATATTAACAGCACGGCAGCATTCAACCGGTTCTCGCTGGTTCTCCTGAATTGGTTGCAAACATACGTCGGCTTTGTGATTGTTGAGCGTATTTAAGTTACCAAATTTTAAAGGGGGCACACCCAGCCAAAAAGGGGTTATCTTTTTAAAAAATTAGCAGAAAAATAACTAACAAACTTGTTGACATAAAATTTGGCCACATGTTACAAGAGATATTATATTTTATGATGAACAAAGTTTACTTTATAAATTTTAATGTTTGATGTGAAAATAATTAATTAACATGAAGTGATGAAAAAAAATTAAAGGAAAACCCCCAGTGCACCTGGGAATGAATTTCACTCACATAAAAAGTGCAAAGAATGCCAAACCAGCAGATGATGTGCATAACATCTCTACCTATTGCGTGAACCACCCAAAAATGTCTACCACAATGAGCTTTGTAGATATGGCTCTTGCAATATGACCCTTTTAAATAGCACAAATTTAGAACTTTGTATAGCAATATCTCTGTTTCTATACCATGTAAGAAAAAAGTGGAGGTTCATGCCATAAAGGATAACATGGGCTATAAGTGTGCAAAATTTGAAAGCGATAGCTTTAAAATTGTAGAAAATATCACCGGAAATGTGAATCGCAGGCCCCGTTTTCGTTAAAGTTTAGTTTTTAAAATGTTAAAACACTAATCTGATATCTTTGAACATTGATAACTCATAAACTATTACAGATAAACACATAATTCAAAAAGAATATCGAAGTAAAAAGGCTTATAAATATTTAAAACACAATTATTATATGCAAATCAAAAATAACCTTTTTTGTCTATTTCTGGGTGTATATGCCCCCTTTTAACTAATAGAGTGAGGCAAAACATGAAATATGCAACTGGTCAATTCACCCAATTGTATGTGACCCGGTAAACATATTGGAAAGAGGGAACAACATTGTTACATATGAAATAAATGCTTCGTCAAAAACATTTCACATTTCATGACACTGAAGCTGAAAGGAAATCCTCTGGCTGAATGGGATGTAATACAATATGTGAAGTCTTTGTTACGTCTAGGACATCATACAGCCAAAGACTACTAAGTCTGTAAAATAGAGGATACCGAGTATTCGAATCATCAACTGGCCCTGTGGTAGCTTCTTTAATTTATCAACAATAGGTGAGTTTTGAAAATACTTGGAATTCTGAATAAACATGTTGTATGAGCTTGATTACTTTGTTATTTTTCATTCGTCCATTTCTCATTCATTAACTCTGTCATTCTTGTTTTTATAATTAACTTTTCAATATTATAATATTTTCTATTGTACAAATATGAATCATTTTGATGTGTTTTCCCTCGTTCCTATCGTCAATATTATTGTCATCTTCCCGCTTCCCAAGGAGCATAGGCCTTCAACAAACTTAAGCCAGGTCTTCCAGTCACGTGCCATCTGCTCAAGGTCTTTCCATATCTTCTTCATGCCCTTCCTGAATATCTCCAGCTCTCATCTCCCTCGGTCTCCCCCTGCCACTCTTGCCGTGGAGATTCCAGAACAAAGACTGCCTGGTAATACTGTCAGGAGGTTTTCTCAACAAGTGTTCTATCCATCTCCAGCGACTTCTTCTCATCTCTTGTTCAACCGGCACTTGTCTGGCTCTTGTCATCAGTTCCACGTTACTAATCTTATCATACCACGTCACTCCTTCTATTCTACGCAAGTACTCAGTGCGATGTTTAGCTGATGGAAAATGAGACCAATATCTGACAGAACTGGTTGTTAACTCCTTGACTCCGCAATTATTTTCCACCCTGTGCCGTAATGTTAGTTCATGATAGACTAAAAACAACGCTCAGAGCGTTGTTTCGGCACGGGTGTCAAATCTGACCACCGCTCTGAGCGTTGTTCCGGAGTCAAAGAGTTTAAAAATTAGAATTACACTACTGATTAACAGCGGCATGAAGTCAATTAGCATATAACCTTATGAAGGGCAGTACAACATAACTATAAACAGGTAATTATCATTGAGCAAAACCTGATAATAAACTCTAACAGTCAGCAGAATAGAAAATTAAACAAAAACAGAAAAAGACAATTCCGAAAAAGAAAAGAAAAGGCACTCAACAAGCTCAACATTTTTTTTCATTTCAAGAAAGAAACATCCGCCAGATATTTTAGAAAACTAAAGCTGGTGGAAATCTTACATTTCATCATTACCACTCTTCATATCTCTACAGAGCATTGGACCTCAGTAAATCCATGCCAAGCCTGCTTGTTCCGTACCATTCGTCCTAGATTTCTCCATTTCTTCCCTAATCCGGTTATGTCTGTCTCCACCTTCCCTCCCCATGTGTCTTTCGGTTTTGCTCTCCCTCTTTTGCCCTGAAGGATTCAGAACAATGACCGTCCTGCACCGCCATCAACAGGATTTCCTTACTTAACGTCAACCCACCCCCAACCCCCAAGCCAGCATCCTCCCATCTCTACACCTACTGGCGCCTGTCTGGATGTTGTTATAAATTCCACGTTAATGATTCTGTCACACCACATCAACCCCTCCATAGCAACCATCCATGAAAGTCGCTTCCTGCGGTAACCATTGTTGCGATGGACTGCGACATTTTAACTCTATCAAGAATCTGTGAACATCACATTATAACCCATCCTGAAAAATTAATTTTAGCACTTTTCAGTGCTCTTGATAAATAATACACAAAATTGTGCCTATAAATGGTAAATCCTTTGTGAGTATTCGGTGGATTGGGCATTGGATCAGGTTTGTTAACAACCCACCACCAGGGCACGAGAACTGTAAAGGTACGGTAGCCATTTGTTCAGTTCAAAAACGTATAGTACTTCATCATCCCAATAAAATACTAAAAGGCGATCGATCGATCCTAAAATATAAAAAGAACAGAACTAACACAATGCAGGCGGAAACCAGGTCTCAGACGGTAAACAAAGGAATATACAAATCGTACGCAGATTGGGAGATGCTATATTAAAATAGAGAAGGAAAGTGCAATTAATATAAAAAGAAAATCAAACAACAGGAATTCAAAAACAAACAAACAAACAACCTTACAGAGTGAAAAAGCATGAATCGAAATAAAGGATACAGTAACAATACAAACTCATGTATATTTTTAAAAATCTACAAAACAAAAAATAAAAAAAAAACTTTAGAAATAATGAAGAGAACACAAACAATGCTCAAGAATAGCCAGTATTCACAGTCCACAATCACTTAAACAGCAGGCTCCGAGGTAGCAATAACAGTTCCTTCAGATGATAAATTACTCAACATTCTTGCAACAGTTGCTGATACAAGACCAGTAGCCAAATTAAAAAAAAAACCAAGATGGTAACACACTAACTAAATGCTGCAGGGAAAGTAAAACATTTGAAAATAAAAAGAATTTCACGACAAACCAAAGCAAGTCCCATTACGTCAAAAGTTTAAAAAGAAATAGAATTAATGAAAGAAACAAGAAGATTTGTGATGAAAAACATAGACCCCCCACACTTACAGAACAGAAAATACCGACAATGCTGACCTTTGAAAGCCAAAAACAGAGTAGCCAAAGTAAAAAGAATTAAAAATAACAAATTTAATATCGCGGTAATAGTAGTCAGAAGGGATAAAAATACCAAGGTACGTACAGTTCAGTCATATGCTAGAACTCAGAGAAACATATATAGAACATGTTATACAATGCTCCAAATGGTAAAGGTTGAGGCTTACTCAAAAAACGTGCAGGAGGAACTCCACATTTAAGTACTGTACAGGAGGGTTCGCATGTGACCAATGCAAAGGCAAAAGAGGATAACAATTACACAACATTAACTCGAACAGAAAGCTTGCAAACTACAATGGAAACCATAGAGCAGGCATAATAAGATGACCCGCATACCAAGCAGTAAAATTAGCATTCAAGAAGGCAACTAAAAGTAATATTACATTTAAACTGCATTATGGCAGCAAGAAGGAATAAGAAAATGCCTAATGACAAAATATTATTACACTTCAAGAGAAATAACAAAACCAACAACATTTAAATACGAAAAAAGAATTAATGTTTTTTAATAACAACAGGAGGAAAATGCAAGTCCCTCTGATTCACGCTATACAGAGCTTCTACAAGTCTTGCAGAAATTATGTGAGGACACCAAACCATAAGTCAGAAGAGTTCAGGACCACCACTGGTGTAAGACAAGGTGATATCCTGTCACCTTATCTTTTCATACTCCTCATGGACGATGTTATCAAGTTGTCACCGTGGGGTTTGCCCAAGCATTACTCATGCTATTTGTTAAGATTAGATGAACGCTTAAGACAGTTCACGGGGAAGAAAGTTAAGTATGAATAAAATAAGACGAGTGTTCAGTAATTTGGCTCGCGTTAACAAAACGTGAGTTTATTTTTACTCGTGAGTTGTAAATCAAAGGCTTAACCAATGAAAGTAGTGAAAAACAAGTTAGGGCGACGAATCAGAGGTAGCGAGGGAATCGTACGTGAGAACAATGACCAGAGGTCATTAAGGGGAGTCCGGTTTCTGAGTTTGAAGAAACAAGAAGTGTTTTTGTTCTGGGCGGTTGCTTGCAGATGAACGGATTCTGTGGTTTGACAGAAGTAGAATAAGTCTAGCAAGATATAGAGGTTATTAGGATAATGAACATAACTCCAGAAATTATTTAGAAGATGTGTTAGCGCTAGACAGCAACTGTATAAGAAGATATAGACGTTATAGGATATTGAACATAAGTCCAGAAATTGTTCAGAGGATGTGTTAGCGCTAGACCGTAACAGTATAAGATAAAGAAGAAGACTTGTGTAGACTGTGAGAGTAGTGAATGTATTTCAGGAGACATTCAGCGATTTGATTGTAAGTATGATTTTGAACTTATTATGCATACAAGTAAGAGATTTACAGGAGAAGTAACGCAGATGTACCAAGTCGACATGTCAAACATATATGTTGAGAACTTAGTGGACTGAGCAACAAAAGAGCAAAGTTAGAGGTGAAGGATAACCACCTTTGTCATGGTGAGTTCACGACAAGTAAACTAATGAGCTGTCTTCAGAAAATAGTTACGACAAGTAAACTAATGAGCTGTCTTCAGAAAATAGTTACGACAAGTAAATGACTTGAAGAGTCGACTTTTGTAAGAACTGTTCACACGCCCTCGCACGTAGGTATATGCTTAGATGACATGGTACTTGTATATAGTTTAAGCTAACCTTTCAGCAATACTAACAGAGCCCTACAAAGGTTAGAAAGAAATAAAGGCAGGAATATAATGAGATGGGAGTGAGGAGATGGAGTATAGAGGTATTTAAGTGAACAGGAGTAAAGTTGAACGAACTAAACAAGATACAGGAGGACGATGCATATACATGAGATATAGAGCTTTTATATATGAAGCCAACATGAGATAAACGTATGCAAACTCTGGGATGAATTATTTGTCTTGCTGATGAAAATATATATACATATTTATGTAAATAAATGTTTTGATGGATACAGCAGATGTTTGAGTCCGTCTGTGAGCGTTGATGTATGTGGCCAGCAATTAATAATAATAAAAACAAACTACCACTATACGAATGTCAGTAGAAACAGCAAAGAAGGAACCGAACGAGTCGTGGGTTAAGGAAAAGAGGGAAAATATGTTCATCCAGGAATCTACACCTCTGGCGGAGATGGCCAGAACACAAGTACACTCTGAACCCACTTGGAAGATAAACCAAAAAGAGATTTTGTGACATGAGTAATATTACTAGGCCTGCCATATGCCACCTAGTTATATAATAGCGCTGTGACAAAGTCATGTAAGGAGAGAACAAGAAAGTATTCAGTGGGGTACTCGAAGATGAGACAGGTCTGTATTTCAGAGCTGGCATTTGCTGATGATGTTGCACTGATTGCTAAATCAGACGCACATCTCCAATCCAACTGCAAGTCTGGAAGGAAGAACTGGAGAAGAGAGGGATGATCATAAGCAGCTCTAAAACAAAATCCATGGTGACATCACAAAAAGAAAGAAGACATCAGATTAAGCGGGAGAACAGGTCCTAGAGCAGGTCAACCACTTTACCATGGAGCTATTATAGACCGAAAGGGAGGCATCAAAGAAGAGTTGGCCACTCGAAAAGCAGCAGCTGGGAGACTTTTTCAGGCCATAAATCGAGGATTCCTCAGCAAGAGAGAGGTTGGTAAGAAAACGAAGATGGCTGTATACCGCTCCACCTATGTCCCAGACTTGACCTATGGATGCGAGTCATGGGCAGTGACTACAACCCACAAAAGCCAGAACCAAACCTCAGAAATGAGGTATCTGAGGAAGGTGGTTGAAGTAACAAGAAGAGACATGGTCCGCAACCAGACGATACGTCAAGGTCTAAAATCCCACCCCCTGCAGACCCAAGTAGAAACGTCCCAACTAAGATGGTTTGGCCATGTCTGCAGAATGGGAGAAGATCGGCTACCACGACAAGCATGGGAAACACAGAGCCAGGGATCCAGACCCCCAGGACGACCCAGAGTCCGCTAGGAAGACAACTTTAGTCAATCTTTGAAGGACCGAGGACTAGAATGGAACCAGGCCAGGAGGAAGACAGCCGATAGGATAGTCTGGCGCTCTCTCCCAAACCTCTACATCTCATGGTAGAAGGGGAACGACAACAAGAGATAACAAATGCTAGTGCCTGTCGTAAATTTATTTTGAGAGAAAGAGTCTTGGAAATAGTGGTTCTGTTTAGAGTGGAGAATGATGGAAAAGGCTATGTGATAGTAAGGGTTTTAGAAGTAAATAGTTGATTCACAGAGTGCTGGGAAGAGTAAGGACAGACTGTTTTACGACAATTTTTCTCTCCATTCTACTCCTTAAAAAAACTCTTCTGGACAAACAATTATTTGCCAGTTTCCAGACTCACACCTGCGCTCACACCGATTTGGTGCTTCAAACACACAACGTACGTGAATACAGACTACGATAACGAATATGGGAAAGTTTGGGTTTGGGCCTGCCAACACAAATGCTAAAAGTTTTATTACGTTTATTTAGCATAAAATCAAGTCACAAACAATTATCAATTTACACGCAGAAATCAAAGGTTCAAAAACATACAAATAACAAGGTGGGTGGGGGTTTGGTGAAGAGTGATATTCAATATGCCCTTCCCTCTTGTACAGACAAATGAAAAAGGAACCCGGTCCAAAGGACAGGTAGTTAACAAAAATAGATAAGTTAACCCCACAGTCAATTAATCTATCCTGAAAAGAGGGATTAGGACACTAGTCCTATTATCCTTAACTGTTTTTCCTTTTACTAAGCAGATTAGGAAGGGGAAATAACAGAGGTTAAGAAATCAAACTTATAAAGTGAACCATGCAATGAATAAAACAAAGTGTCTACCAGGTACAGCAATTAAAATAGTTGCACATAAATCTCATTTAGTCATGCACGCTCGTGCTGGCCAACACACAAACTCTCACGCAGACTTACCGATCTTGGAAGCAGGCACTCCATAGAATTATACCAAAAAAAACCGTCAATTAACACTTGACATATTGAGAGTGTCTTTTACTTTAATGGCCGGCCCCAGATTTAGCGAGGTTTAGCTGGTTGCAAATATTCCCACTTATCGCCGGTCGTGAAGACTAAATGTTCTTGTGGTTTTTTTTTTATGATATAAAAGAGTCTATGGGGTGGCACTGTCACCGTTAGATACAGGTGAGAATGGGGTGTGGTTTCTTAGATTTCGCCGCTGGTGGGGGAACTTCTTGGAACGAGGTGTCAACAACTGACCAGTGAGGTATGGTTTAAATCCAGTGAGGAAAAACTAGGCACCGTCACAGTTCAGGTAAATATGTACTCTCTCTCTCTCTCTCTCTCTCTGTAGCAGTAAATTAATAAAAAGCTCTGGCAATTGTTCTTCTTCCAGTTACAACTTAATATACTTGGTGAGGTGTTTAAATTTGTCAATGGGTGTGCTTTCTTTCTATTATTTTAGATAGCTGGATCCCCAACAAGGATCGCCTCAAAGATTTAAAATGTAATACACAGTCTCATCAGATTCTGGAAGGGGTTTTAAGAACTGAGTCTGGGGACTCTTTACCAGGTTGTACTTCTTTTTGCTGGGATCGCAAAGGTAGCGATCACTCTAGATAAAAGATAGAAAACATGTAATTCATACCGAAAATCAAATAACATTCTAACGCGCGATAAATTTACAGTTAACTATTTATACACTTGCGTCTTTAATTTTTATAAAATTCAGGAAGAACTCCACGCGAATTTAATAGTTAAAACACATGTAAAAACTAGAACTTAACTCAATTAAATTTAGTTATAAATTCCTTCGCGTCTTTAAATGTTACTTTAAGCATTTAAGTATCTATCGTCTTGGGAAATAATATAATAGATATTTCATTAACTTTTCCACTGGAACTATTTGAGATAAGTTTAATTTTATAGCTTTAAGTTAATCACAAAATCCAGTGAAATAAAATGAATGAATGAACTGATCACTTTAAAACAAATATATTATACCGTTTAGCACAGAATAGAATTCACTGCAATAAGTTGAAAATCCAGAGGGAATCAAGCAAGATTTCACTATGCTAGTGCTTCTGTCAAGGTCTGGCGAACGAGTGATAAAGTTGCATTTCTCAGTTTCTGTATAAATCTAACTGGAATGAAAGATGAGTGGGACATGTTAGAATCTAACACCTTTCTTCATCTCAGGAAAAAGTCGAGGTTCTACGCCGTCGTGCTAACCGCGATGGCCCCCTGGCTTCCGATCTCCGTTCGTCTCAGGCTGCTCGCATGAGGATGCGAAATCTCTGCGAGAAACTAGCTTCGTTCGCTGTGAGTTCCCTGATTCCTTGGATCTTATACCGCTCTACGTTTGATTCTGACGACCAACCAGCCTTTGATGGTACCGGTCTCCTGATAAGCTTTGGCAACTCCTACTAGGCGGGGTGACAGCAAGGTAAGGAAAATGAATTGCTGTTAATTGCTCTAGAAACAGGAGTGAGTCTCTGGCCTGGCCACGTCCCCTTTTGGGCCGTCGTTAAGAAAATGATTGCCATTAATCGTTCTCAGAGGTGGCAATGGGCGTGATTTAACCTGCCCCTACGACAAAGCGAAATTCCAGGATGCATGCCTGCAACGGTCTACATATTTAATGAGCAAACGTGGTGAAGATTTCCAGGTTGGCGATAAAACGACAACAAATGTTCAGGGGTTCTGAAGTTATATGAGGGAGATACCCTATCATCTCAATAATTCAGGGTCAGCTGAGTTCGTCCATCACAGTGCCGAACCAGCTAAATTAAAAGCAGAAAATAAAGACATACTTGAGAGGGTAAAAACACAAAACCAAATCACAACCCAAGTTAAACAAGCAAGAGAAAAGCAAAGAAATGGAAAAAAAAACTTAAAGGACTCATGGAAAGAACAGGTCATAAAAACTAAAAAATTAAATCAGAAAATTCCTTGAAACGATAAACCTCTTCAGACAAAATCCTTCTGTAACAGAAAGGATGTGGGGAAAAAAACGTTTTAAAAAAAAAAAGAAGTACATAAAAATCATGAAAGGAAAATACTTGAAAACTTACCAGAGGAAAAGCATATTACAAAAATATTCCTAAGCTGATTCTAATGAATGTTCAAAATAAGTTCCTCTCAAATCACATTGCGTGCGCTTCGTTTCAGTTCTGTCCCGAAAGGTGGTGCAATTTTTTCTTCCGTTTCAGACGTTGTCATGAAATATTCTAATCCACATATATAAATTATTAGGTAAATATGAAGCCTAACAAATAAAATTAATAAAGAGAAGAGCAATGGTAAAATAACAGTGCTGTCACAAAGAATGTACTCGAAATCCCCCTTGTTTTCTGCTTCGTCTGCAAATTGTAACGCTTTCACGTTGATATAAAAGCTTACTGTATTATTACCCGCCTTCTTCAATGAAACGTGTGCTGCATTTCTAAGAAAAACATTGAGACGTACTGCGTAATGACCTAAATTAATCCTAACATTAATTATACTGCGTTACCAAAACGAACGAACAGATGGACAAAAGGATAAAGAGAGAGGGGAGGGCTGGAAATCAGGAACGCATGCATCACGCGTGTAAGTCTACATGCACTAATTTTTTTTTCAGACGGACAGTGATAAAATACACTACCCTTTCCCAGAGTTAGGTTTATAAATCATAAAAAAACTCTTATTAGAAAAGATAACATTAGATGGGTTTACGGTTGAGAACATAACAGTACCCAGACAGCACATCTTCGAAACAGGAGGTAGAAGAAATTGCATATTTTGAATGCAGCCACGTAGCTCCTTTAAATTTGTATTTTTGGGTTCCTTAGGGCTTGCTGACAAATAATATGTAAAACGTTACGCAAATAGTCCAGGAATTAATAAATTATACCCAAAATAAAATATTGGGGGTGCCTGACAGCATAAAATCATTTCTGCTCATAAGATTTTTTTTTTAACGTGTTTGAAAAAAATTTACGTTACAGAAATAGCCTACCATGTAAACTCCAAATTGATTGGAGCGCAACAAATGAAAGCCTAACCACGATTGGTCGGGCTATAAATACTATCTTGGTTGTTAGGGGAAACGGGGAAAGGTAACATTTTTTCAAACACTTGTCGAAACGGGGCTCATTGGTCAGACTCGCTGATATACACACTTGGGAGCGTTAGTTCGAAACCACTTGTTTAAAATAGCTTGATAAAGCATCAGTGCGTTGAAGCCAGCATATATTTGGCTAAATAAAAGCCTGGAAGATAAGCAGATGGGAATTTGTGCCAGTTTGTGCCAGAATTCATTGCTAATCAACGTATCTGTGTTTATTCGTATGAATTGTGGGACAGTGGTCTTGATGGTACTGAGCAGCACCTGGTCAGAGCTTTGCTGAATCCAGTGTCGGACAGCATACTCCTTGGTCCTTTTAGCTATCAGTGAGGTGTCTCCAGAGCCCAGAGGAGAATTCGAGCAGAGGAGTCCTTTCCTGCCGCCATCACGCCAGATAAGCTAACTTGGCCAGCTGAGCTCAACATTATGTCCCCTCATCTTGAACTGAATTTGTAAAATTAACATTAAGAGGGGAATTTACTTGTCTTAAAATCAGGAACTGTGAACATCTCCAATACTAGTCCCTAAAGACAAACTATTGAAGTCATGATGACAAATACCAACAGAGCTTGAACAAAACAAAACCAGTATTACCTCATTTTACTACTACACAACTGACACACATAGAACATTTGTAATAATATATGTCACTACAATATTCATATTAAATACATTCTGTACATAACTTGTAATTTAAATTGATTGTGATTCCTGGTTCCCTTGTAGTTGAATCAGGACACATATTCATTCATGCCAGTAATGAATACATATTGTTATTTGAAAGTTTATCAGTGACTTCTTTAAGATATTCTCATAGAGTGTTATATGTATGTGAGTGTCACAGTGTTGTCAAGAGTAGTGGATTAAATTAAATTGTTTATCTGTCTGTTGTTGTGACTTACACTTCACCATACACATACCCTAGACACATAACGTAGCATCACACTATTCCAGAATAATTCTGACTGAGATATATAGATATGTGGTAGCAAGTAAGGTTATCTATAATACATTACTCTTAATAGATATAGATACCTTCACAGCTGATCTCAGTCAGTACACTAAGTCCCCTATAAATATTTATAACATCCCACTTCACCACATATATTGGGGTCTCGCTCTTGGGATTTTGAATCTTTAACTATTAAAAATATTGGGGGTAATTCACTTCAGGGAATATAAGAATTAAAAGGTATCCTTGGGTGGAATTAAATAAGGTTGAGCTCACGGTGCCTGTGTTGTCCATTAGATATATAGTTAGAAATTGAATTGTTGGGTAGACATTATAAAAATTTACCTGATAGACAATGGCGGACCTGGCCAAATTTCGATCTGCTGCGGTTCAGACTGCAAAAGAGTTAGGATTAGATGGGCAAGTTATGGTTGCCTATGTCACAACGGAATGTGACAAATTTATTGAACGCGAAGAAAGAAGATTAGAAAAAGAAGCCGAAAGAAGGTTAGAGGCTGAAAGGGAAATTAAGAAGTTACAATTTGAGGCTGAGGCTGAGACTAAGAGGTTGCAAGCTGAGGCTGAGACTAAGAGGTTGCAGATTGAGGCTGACAAAGAGGCAAAAGCATTGGAAGCCGAGGAAAGAAGATTAGCTGCAGAAAGAGAAGAGAAGAAATTAGCTGCAGAAAGAGAAGAGAAGAGATTAGCTGCAGAGAGGGAAGCAGAAAAGGAGGAGAAGAGATTACAAAGGGAACATGAGTTACGACTAAGGGAGTTTGAGTTTCAAGGCCATGCTCCTGAAAATGGTGCCAGTCCCTTTGCCTCTGATGCTACGGTTACTCAGGGAGCCTCAACCTCAGCTATGAACTTTCATTTAGATCATTTTGTTGAGAAAGACGATGATATTGAGAGCTATATAAATAGGTATGAACTATTAGCTACCACGTATGGGTTAGAGAGAGAAAGGTGGAGCTTAAAGTTATCTCAGGGACTTCGTGGGGCAGCTTATGAAGTTTTTGCAAAAATGAGCAGAGGTGATCAGGAAAATTATGACATGCTAAAGCAGGCTCTTTTGTTAAGGTATGAAAAGAATGCAGAGTTTTACAGGAAAAAATTTAGGAATGCTAAACTACTGTCAGGTGAAACCTATCACCAGTTCTCTGCACGAATCGAGACATACTTGGAGAAATGGACTTCTCTGGGGAAAACCCAAGATCTTAAGGAAATGGTCCTTATAGAGCAACTAAGAGAGTCCATGGCTCCAGACCTGAGAAAGTTTCTCATGGAACAAGGTGCAGAGAGGCTGGGTGAGTTGCTAAATGTTGCTGAAAGGTATCAAGCAGCTCAAGCAGAGGTAACAGGTAATAAAAAGAAACAGGTGGACAACTTTAGGGCATCACAGAACTTTAATAAATTTGATCCTAGGGATCAAAATAAAGGTAAGCACCAATTTGATAGGCCACGGTATGAAAATAAAAATAAATTCCCACAATTCGATGAAAGGAAATATAATGAAAGAAAATCTTTCAACCAAGGAAAAAGGTGGTGTAAGAATTGTCAGATGGACAATCATGACACTGACCGTTGCAGAAGGAAACCTGTGTATATGGCAACCCTTCAGGTCAGGTCGACCTCAAGACAGGAGGAGGATATTATGTTAGATACCACTCCAGAAGAGATGAGGAAGGCACAGGCTGGGGATAAAACACTCAAGCCTTGTTTCAGAAAATTGTCAACTTGTCATACAACTCCAGGCAAGGGAGATTTTTATATGAAAAACAAGTTGATGTATAGGAAGACTGGAACTAGATCCCATGGTCACGGACAGCTGGTTCTTCCAAAAAGATACAGGGCAGACTTAATAAGGAGCCTACATGTGAAACCAGATGGGGACCATGAGAAGATAGGTACCATCATTCAAAAGGTGGCTCACAATTATTATTGGCCCAAAGCAAGATGGGACATTGAGAATTTTGTAGAAAGGTGTAGCATAGCACATGAGGGAACACCCACAAGTGGGAACATGGATCAGGACCTGGACACGCCCCGGGGCAAAATTAGGCCTGATAATAAAAAGAAAAATAGATTTGATAAAGTGGACCAAATGGAATGGGAAGCCCCTTTTCACGGACAAGCTTCACTTAACTGTTTTACAATGGCCACTATGCGGAGAGTGCAAAAGGATGTCTTACCCCAGGATAAGCCGACAATCCCTCAATCGGACTTAAACAAACTGGAGGAAGAGGATGTAGAGAGGAAATCTCTCATCAAGAATTTTAAGTGGGGAGAAAGCCCCAAAAGAAAAATTGGTAGCGGTCGTTTTGTGAATGAAAATTCTGGGAGGAAAAATCATCACTATAAAGCTTCGAGTGGAAGAGACCATACCGGTGCATGGACAAATAGGTCCACACAATTAAAGGTCCATATGTAGCTATGTTAAGAACGTGGACTGATGAAAAGGCAGAGGAAAACATTACATCTTCATACCAGTATGTGAATGAGCTGACCACTCGGTTAAAAACTGGCTGGAAACTTGCCAATGAAAATTTGAAACAAGCCAGGAAGAAACATGCTGCCTATTATAACAGGAAGGCGAAAGACAGAAATTTGGCTGTGGGAGAGAAAGTACTGCTTCTTTTGCCCGGGAGTCAGAATAAGTTACAAATTGGATGGCAGGGTCCATATACAGTTCTAGAGAAGGTGTCTAGAACAAATTATAAGATAGATAAGAAGGGGAAAGAAAAAATCTATCATGTGAATCTCCTGAAGAAATATTTGGAAAGAGAACATCAGGAAGAGACACACTTGTTGACCTTGTCCATCGCCATGGAGATGAAAAAGGAACCACTTTCATCATTTGAATATCCATTACACCCCTGTGAGACAGCAGCACAGGTGAAAATCAGTACACATTTAACGAAAACTCAGAAAGAGAGAGTGCAACAGGTTCTAAATAATCATGCAGAGGTGTTAACAGACCGACCAGGGCATACAAACCTATTGGAATATGATATGAAACTCATAGACCCCACACCTGTCTGTATGAAACCATATTCGATTCCGTTTGCTAAGGAGAAAGCTTTGAAGGAAGAGATAGACTATCTGTTGAAGGAAGGAATTATTTCGCACAGTGAGTCTTCGTATAGTTCCGGTGTTGTACTCTTAAGGAAGCCCTCTGGAGAACATAGACTCTGTATAGATTACAGGAGACTGAATGCTATTACAGAAGGACAGGTGGATCCATTGCCGGATACAAATCAGCTGTTTGCCAGGCTAAATAAAGCTAAATATTTCTCAAAAGTGGATCTGAGTAAAGGATACTATCAGATTCCAGTAAAGCCTGAGGTTAGACCATACCTAGCTTTTAGTACCTCAGAAGGACACTATGAGTTTAATAGATTGCCATTTGGATTGAAGAATGCGCCTAGTGTCTTCTCTAGAATGATGAGAAAATTATTGGATCCTCTGAATAATCCCTGTATAACAAATTTTATGGATGATATCCTTATAGCAACAGAAACATTTGAGGAACACATTGACTCTCTGAACATGCTGTTTGATCGACTTAGGGAGGCAAATTTAACAGCCCGACCAACCAAATGTTGCGTTGGATGTAAAGAATTGGAATTTTTGGGACACACAGTTTATCAGGGAAACATGACCCCTGACCCAAAGAACTTAGAGAAACTACAGAAAGCCCCGAGACCACAAACCAAGAAGGACGTGAGATCCTTTGTCTCATTATGTGGTTTCTACCAGAAGTATATCAAGAACTTTAATTCCATATGTGCACCGTTAACTGAATTGACACGTAAAGGACTTCCAGATCGCATTACATGGACACCACAATGTGAAATGACTTACCAAGAATTGAAGGAAAAGCTCACAAGTAAACCCATTTTGAAATTACCTGACTTAAGTCAAGAATTCATTGTAAGGACGGATGCAAGTAATATTGGGTTAGGTGCAACTCTACTACAGAAATCAGATGCATTGGATGGGGAATTAAGCCCAGTGGCATATGCTAGCAGAAAGTTGAATAAAGCTGAAATCAACTACTCAACTAGCGAAAAAGAATGTCTTGCAGTAATATGGGCAATAAAGAAATTCAATATTTATCTATATGGGAAGGCATTTAAGTTGCAAACAGATCACAAACCTTTATCGTTTTTAGCACAGGCTAAGCATGAGAACTCTAGGTTACTCCGATGGTCTTTGCTTCTGGCTCCATATAATTTTAGCATTGAGTATATATCTGGAAAAACCAATTTGGGAGCTGATTTTTTAAGCCGCCATCCGTGTGATGAGAATCACCGTAAACCCCAGAAATAATAATAAATTTCTCTATGTGTATATAGAATAAAGGACTGACATATAATGTCTGTTTTAAGAGGGGAGGTGTCATGAAATATTCTAATCCACATATATAAATTATTAGGTAAATATGAAGCCTAACAAATAAAATTAATAAAGAGAAGAGCAATGGTAAAATAACAGTGCTGTCACAAAGAATGTACTCGAAATCCCCCTTGTTTTCTGCTTCGTCTGCAAATTGTAACGCTTTCACGTTGATATAAAAGCTTACTGTATTATTACCCGCCTTCTTCAATGAAACGTGTGCTGCATTTCTAAGAAAAACATTGAGACGTACTGCGTAATGACCTAAATTAATCCTAACATTAATTATACTGCGTTACCAAAACGAACGAACAGATGGACAAAAGGATAAAGAGAGAGGGGAGGGCTGGAAATCAGGAACGCATGCATCACGCGTGTAAGTCTACATGCACTAATTTTTTTTCAGACGGACAGTGATAAAATACACTACCCTTTCCCAGAGTTAGGTTTATAAATCATAAAAAACTCTTATTAGAAAAGATAACATTAGATGGGTTTACGGTTGAGAACATAACAGTACCCAGACAGCACATCTTCGAAACAGGAGGTAGAAGAAATTGCATATTTTGAATGCAGCCATGTAGCTCCTTTAAATTTGTATTTTTGGGTTCCTTAGGGCTTGCTGACAAATAATATGTAAAACGTTACGCAAATAGTCCAGGAATTAATAAATTATACCCAAAATAAAATATTGGGGGTGCCTGACAGCATAAAATCATTTCTGCTCATAAGATTTTTTTTTAACGTGTTTGGAAAAAATTTACGTTACAGAAATAGCCTACCATGTAAACTCCAAATTGATTGGAGCGCAACAAATGAAAGCCTAACCACGATTGGTCGGGCTATAAATACTATCTTGGTTGTTAGGGGAAACGGGGAAAGGTAACATTTTTTCAAACACTTGTCGAAACGGGGCTCATTGGTCAGACTCGCTGATATACACACTTGGGAGCGTTAGTTCGAAACCACTTGTTTAAAATAGCTTGATAAAGCATCAGTGCGTTGAAGCCAGCATATATTTGGCTAAATAAAAGCCTGGAAGATAAGCAGATGGGAATTTGTGCCAGTTTGTGCCAGAATTCATTGCTAATCAACGTATCTGTGTTTATTCGTATGAATTGTGGGACAGTGGTCTTGATGGTACTGAGCAGCACCTGGTCAGAGCTTTGCTGAATCCAGTGTCGGACAGCATACTCCTTGGTCCTTTTAGCTATCAGTGAGGTGTCTCCAGAGCCCAGAGGAGAATTCGAGCAGAGGAGTCCTTTCCTGCCGCCATCACGCCAGATAAGCTAACTTGGCCAGCTGAGCTCAACATTATGTCCCCTCATCTTGAACTGAATTTGTAAAATTAACATTAAGAGGGGAATTTACTTGTCTTAAAATCAGGAACTGTGAACATCTCCAATACTAGTCCCTAAAGACAAACTATTGAAGTCATGATGACAAATACCAACAGAGCTTGAACAAAACAAAACCAGTATTACCTCATTTTACTACTACACAACTGACACACATAGAACATTTGTAATAATATATGTCACTACAATATTCATATTAAATACATTCTGTACATAACTTGTAATTTAAATTGATTGTGATTCCTGATTCCCTTGTAGTTGAATCAGGACACATATTCATTCATGCCAGTAATGAATACATATTGTTATTTGAAAGTTATCAGTGCCTCCTTTAAGATATTCTCATAGAGTGTTATATGTATGTGAGTGTCACAGTGTTGTCAAGAGTAGTGGATTAAATTAAATTGTTTATCTGTCTGTTGTTGTGACTTACACTTCACCATACTCATACCCTAGACACATAACGTAGCATCACACTATTCCAGAATAATTCTGACTGAGATATAGAGATATGTGGTAGCAAGTAAGGTTATCTATAATACATTACTCTTAATAGATATAGATACCTTCACAGCTGATCTCAGTCAGTACACTAAGTCCCCTATAAATATTTATAACATCCCACTTCACCACAGACGTTCCTAACTTCCATATCCAGTAGGATGGCCAGACGTCCGGATTTGACGGGATTTGTCCAGCCTTTTGCGGCAAAACTGAGCGTCCGGGCGGATTTTTTTTAAATGTTGAAATATCCGGCTTTTATGTGATTGGCTAAATTACTAACGTGAAAAACACCATTTTGAAAAATCTTTACTGGAATCCAATTTATGAGTACAGAAATTCTGTCAGAATTAAGAATTTTTTTTCCGCAAAATCGACGGATCGCGCAAATTGCCAACAACACTACCGTAAGTTGTCATGTTGTGCAATAGTTTATAATAGATTACTATCATATTTTAACCCAGGTTAAACGCTGTTTAGGTTTATTGGCATTTGTTAAGGGAAAATATAACAGACAAAACGGCATGAATACATACGTGTCACTTGCTATGGTTTACCCATAATCTGTACAAGGTGTTTGTGTTTTCAGATGTGTACACCCTGTACATAATTTCTGTACATGTTTTCTAACCCATTCCCCTTATTACTGTGTCTCAGAGCTCTTTTATAAGATCCTATTGAACACAGGATTTCCCAGTCTGTTAGTGATAATTAAGCACAGAAATAGACTAAATGATGACACCATCACATTATTTTTACAGTGTAAAATAAACTTAGACATTTATTGTTTGGTTTTAAAATAAGTGAAGACCTGCTTTAAAAGGCAAAATCCCTGTGCCTCATTTATAATGCAGCCCTCTGTAAATGAAAATATCTTTACAAGAATTAACTCTTGAAATGTTTTTTCAGTCTTTGTACAGGTTTTGCGGGTCTTTGTACAGGGTTTTGGATTTTTTTATATAGGTTTTGCATCTCCGAGGTGTGGCATGTATGTAAATAAGAACTTGGGGCTGGATTTAGTCAATTATAACTTCGTTGTCTGTTGCAAATTACAAATAATATTAACCTTAGTTCGTACTGCTTTTATATTTATTGCAATTTGTTTATTATGAAAAAATACTCGAGTAGTTACTAGTATAGTAATGGGTTTGTTAAAATTAAACCTCGTCTGTTGCATTTTACAAATAATTTTAACTTTAACATCGAATGTACCATTGATTAGGGGCCTTATATTATATTTATGTTACAGATACCCGCTCAAAATGCCAAAACGGAAGTGTGTGTTCACGGATGAATTGAAAAAAAATGTCAGTGATTTTCCAATGGTCGACAAGAGTATGAAGCAGAATGTCTTGTATGCAGAGGCGGCACATTTGTATCAGTAGCAAATAAAGGTGCAGCTGATTTAAAAAAACATATAGAAACAGAAAAGCACAAGAAAGCACTTGCGTCTGAATGTTTGCAATAAAAACTGACATTTTTAAATAAAGAAATAAGCGAGGAAAGGTTTGAAGTTGCCGCGGTCGAGGGTGCTTTTGCTTTTCATACTGTAAAACATCACAACTCTTTCAGATCAATGGATTGTACTTCAGTGTTACTCAAGAATGCTTTCCACGATTCAGAAATTGCCAGCAAATTCTCATGCGCCAAAACCAAAACAACTGCCATTATCATTTCTGTGACTGCACAGCATTCTACTGAAGCAGCTTTGGAAGCACTGAAGGAAAGATTCCATTTAAGGCACTCTTCTTGGGCAGTACAATTTCAAGCTTTCATGCTCTGATTTCTATGCATATTTAAAACGTAGCCCAACTTTGTTGAAGATTTTATCATCAGAAAAATATAAGTAGGCAAAAAATCAATGTGATTTTATTAGCTTATTGTTTGGAAGTAAAAAAAAAAATATGTTTCAGCGTCTTGTAGTTATTGAACAAAGGTGTCTTACTTTTCGTCCTACGTTTTAAAAATATTGTCCTCCTTTTTCTGACCAAAAAATGTCATTTGTCCTCTTTTTTGTGTTGAACAATATGGCCACCCTAATATCCAGCAAATCACTATTGACCAAAGATAACGTTGAACAATATAACAGAATAATAAATGAAACAAATAAAATTAAATTAATACAACAGGAAACTTGCTGGAAAACGTTCTGTCAAATCTTAATCCAAGCACAGGCTCCATTACTGATGTGTGGAGCACATACAATCAATCAAATGAAAACAAAACAAAACTTCGTGAACGAGCAGAATCAAACAAGCAAAAAGTCAATATCCTAGCAAGACACGTCTATAGTTTAAGTGCAAGAAGATGCCTGGGATAACAGGATATAGAAGAGAGAAACTCACAACAGACCTAAAACAGGAAAAGGTAACAAATGCAGGAGCGGCGTCATATTTCAATTCTGAAATTTCAGTTGAGGAAGTGTAGTTCCGGGAAAGGGGGGGGGGGGGGGCCTCTAAAGAGGCACAGAAAGAATTGGACTACTGTAGCCTCAGGCATGTCGTACAAGGCGACTAACATGAGGTTGTGCATAAGTCTAGCAACCTCATCATGTCAAACAAATTGCCACAAAAACTACAGCAGCAGAAGTAAGTGACTACTTGGTGCATGTTTCCTCTAAGTGTAGCCTACCAGATGTAGTGGTGGCTCCATGCGACCGCAAGGAGAGCAAAAGAAAATTGTCATAAATGAAGTCGAGATAACTGATGAGAAGTCAAACAATGGCTTAAGATATACTAGGTTACGAAAGATATTTTTAAAATACCATAGGAATAACTACTACTCTATATAATGCTATTTGGAACACATGACAAATTTTGCTAGAGTAGCATTTGTTAAACCAACAGTAAAAACAAATAAGGATGCACACGATGCAAGTTCCAGCAGACAAGTTTCATTGACGCCCTAACTAGGGAAAATAATTGGAGACTGGTATTCGAGCTTAAGGCTCACATTTCCGCGTTGGACCAGATTTCCTTCAACCTCTGTACATCTCCAATTGCAACAGAAACTTCTCCCGCCCTCTGTATTCTCACTTTGAAATCACCATTGATTTCAACAACCCTATCCATACCGCTGACACGACATGTATAAATTCGCATCTTGTAAAGACACCTCTCCAAGTGCAACGCTGCCACCACTTTCGGCATCTACTCTCACAATCTCCGTCACCTTGACACCCCCCACCCATTAAGAACTATTATTACATCCTATATCTGGCCAAGACCATGGGACAGAAGAGCCAGGACAACGGCAAAATCCAGATCGTCCATTACTTAAAAATTCAACTAAACTCCGTAGTGGCGAATTAAAATTAAATTCTCTGATAACGAAGATGTAAACGTGCAACCTTTGAATTATGTAAGGATCGGTGACAGTTCTCCTATTATGTGATCTTGCGTGCAGTCAAATATTTTTTTTAACTGTTTCGCAGGCGCCGTTTGGAATATTCCACTTTTTTCACCAAATGTTGTTGAACAGTATAGATCGCGTAGTCTACGCGTGAGTGCCAGTCATCAGAATTGAACAAGCAGTGTGCAGTTTTACAACAGGGTTCAAAATCCCTTTGCTTTGATAGTGCTGGATCTTCTGCCTCGCGTTCAGAAAATCTATCGGACTTCAAACACATTTCGCAGAGCGTGGGTGATTGGAATGATTGCTTGGTAATTTTTCTGGTGAAATTTTAATGCGAATTACGCAAAATTTGAAATTAAATTCTGTTATTTATGAGCATTTTAAATAATGAGTTTATAAAGTGGAAGTAATAAGTCTGGAATGCCTAAAACAACAAAGTCAACATGATCTTGGTTTAATCAGACAAGTTATGTGAGTTTCGGCGTTTAAAGAAATCGTATTATCTGTTAACATTCATCTTTTGGGATTTATAGGAAGACACCAGTGATGCAAATATATTCCCTTTCTTCCCCCCGAAAAAAAATAATAAAGTGTTTCTTTGTAACGCAAGACTTTGTGGACAACCTGTAGACTTGGGTTTGAGGAATTTTCCTTCTATTTGAGAGCACAGAAACCTGCACTTTGATTTTTTCTGATTCTGTAACATTGTATTTATATATTTTTTTTTTAAGTTTTGCCTCGTTTTGGCGAGGCGCGTCCCGTTCAACCTAGTCGGTTATATTAGGGTGCATGTCCAAATATAAAAAACCTTTATGTTGGAGGTTACGCTATCCTCAAAATAGTTGTACAGTCGATCCTTTCTTGTTTTCTGTTATTTTCCACATCCCGTTTTTTATTTTTTATTTTATTTTTTTTTTTTGGTCGCTGTTTTAACTTTTCTTTGTTTCGATCTCCGTTCTGACCATAGGAATGATGCGCCCTTGAGGTCATAGTCCTCAGCAGTGGCGTCACTAGGGTTGGTGTCACCCACTGCGGTAACTCATGGTGTCACCCCCATAGACCTCCTCCCGTACCAGACCATACAGAATCCTAAGTAATGTTTTTTGTACTAATGTTTCTCGTAAATCGTAATTCCCGTATATCACTGAATGTAATGGCAATAGTAGTGATATAAACAACTAGCAAAATTAAAATTACACCTTTAAATTACAATATCTTATGGACAGCCTAAATGTATTTACATAGTTTCATGTGGTTAAAGTGAAACTTCGGTAAGAAAACAATAGAATTTGAAGTAAAAACGTAGGTATATTTTTACAGTACATGTAAGCTGGGCTTACGAAAAATGTTTTTGTGGTTATAGCTAACTACAGGGATATTTTGTTATAAAAAATAATAAATTTTTGCTGAAACACTGCACACAAATTTTATAGACAGTCATTTTGGTTTCACCCCCACTGATGCTGTCACCCGGTGCGGTCCGCACCCCCCTAGTGACGCCACTGGTCCTCAGCTGCTTTTTTTTTTTCTTTCCTGGCGTTTCTTTCGACGTTATCTTTTCTCTTCTGCTTGCTGTAAGAGTTCCCTTTCGCCCAAATCAGAGGTGGCCCCGTAGGGAGCATCGCCACTTGCTGCGACCGGCAACTTCTTTCTCTTAGGTTGCTGGATTTATGCCCAATACCTTTATGTTTCTCTGGCGCACATCTCTGAACCTCAGCTGCTGTCTCCGGCTGTTCTTTTGCTATTTGCTAGTCGTCCCAAAAACCATGGTGATATCACGAGAGGAAAGAAAGCATCAGATTAAGCTGGGAGAATAGGTCCTGGAGCAGGTCATTCACTTTAAATACCTCGGAGCTGTCATAGACTGGAAGGGAGGCATCAAAGAAGAGCTGGCTACCCGAAGAACAGCAGCTGGGAGACTTTTTTCAGGCAACAAATTGAGGATTCCTCAGCAAAAGACAAGTTGGTAATGTGACAGTGCGAAGACGATGTGTGAAGAAGAATGGTAGTACGGGTGGGGTACGTGTGTAATGATGTCGTCACTCTCTCTGGCCTACGTTCACACGCGTCCCGCAGTCACAGAAAAACTTTTGATGACAGGGGCCCCACCTTTATTAATGAAACTCTATCAGGTAGCATATGAATCATACAGAAAACAATGTTGTCCACAAGTTTACTTTTGTAGGTAATTCCTATGCAACACCATATAACCAAGTTATTTAGGTATTCTCTACGTAACACCATATAACCCAGCACAGACTGCTGGACTCTGAAATAAAATGAAACAAAATAAACTAGCATCTTTCTAATGGACAAACATCATCTACGTAATAATACATACATAAGTGTGAAAACTTGCAAGTATATGCGCTTATATGTCCATGTGTGTTGTGTACGTGGTGTTACACATGTGTGAAAATATGCTAGTAAATGTGTCCATGTGTGTGTGTGTGTGTGTTGTGTGTGTAGTGTTTGTGTGTATGTGTAATCAACAATAAACATATCTCAGTCAACAATAATGCCTTCATATTCCTGCTAATTACTAACTACATCATCACGCGAGAGAAAACGTAAATGAAACACTTCTATCTATGATGAAATATTATACACAGCGCACAGGTCTAAATGACACCATTTGATCAGTATCTTAGAGGCCTAGTTGCTCTAAAGAACAAGCAGATATAAATATATATATATACTCTATTCTTCCAGCTCTATACTAAATGTAATAGGCATAGGCTACTCACGGAGTCAGAGGGTACGCTAATCTTCCTCTCACAAAAATCACTGATGTAAAATTAACCACACTTACGGCTCACAAGAATGCAATGTAACTATTACTTAACACTACACAAATAATAATACTGGTAATACGTACACACTTGTATACAGCGCAGTGCGACACTAGAATTCCTCTTATAAATGCACTTAATACTTTACACATTTAACACAGTCTCACAGTTGAAAGTAGCGATGTGATAGATATACGTGAAATTACACTAAAAAACACATACATCGCAAATCAGCTTCTATCAAACTGTTATAGATAGACAAACGCTAAAAAGCATTAACTTCTAAACCTGAAACGTCTTATTTTACTAAATCTAAAGTATTATAAAAATGTACTCATTTGCGAGCATTCCTCTATGTCGTTAGTTCTCTTAGCACAGACGCAACATATGCGATATCAAATCCTCTACCTCACAGGTGTATCGTACCAAGGATGCATACCGCACAAGAAGACGATCTGGCTTCTTTTCAACTCTGACTCGACTCTCTCACTGTTTCAGTTTAAATCTAAATATCCACTCCTGTACCACATGATAGCCACGTCAAAATGTCAGGCAAAGCTCAGCCCATCCCTCTAGGGAGCAAATCAGGAATCCTATGCTCAGTTTGGATGACATGAGATCACATCTTAGTAAAGATTATCTTCTTAATCGTCTACAACTCAAGGTCCGCACACTAGTGGTAACATTCCCACGATATCTGTTGCTCGAGTCACACTTCTTACGGGTTTGTGCTCAACAAGATGTGTTATCAGACAGCGCCAGGATGTCTAACAACGGAAGACTGTCTCCCATTACATCTTCTGCGTCTCACACGTTTGTCTTCCTTTCAGATGGCAAAGGTGTTTTGTTTAGATCGCCCATTCCCGTGTGAGAATGCCATCATGAGCACAAATATACACCGTAGACTAGATCGACAACTAATTACTAAGTCTAAAATTACACCTTTCTGGCCACACGGTCACAGTAAGAAGACGAAGATGGCTGTATACCGCTCCACCTATGTCCCAGTCTTGGCGTATGGATGCGAGTCATGGGCAATGACTACAACCCACAAAAGCCAGATCCAAACCTCAGAAATGAGGTATCTGAGGAAGGTGGTTGAAGTAACAAGAAGAGACATGGTCCGCAACCAGACTATACGTCAAGACCTAAAAAAACCCAACCCCTGCAGACCCAAGTAGAATAGTCCCAACTACGATGGTTTGGCCAAGTCTGTAGACTGGAAGAAGATCGGCTACCACGATAAGCATGGGAAACTAAGAGCCAGGGATCCAGACCTCCAGGATGATCCAGAGTCCTCTGGGAGGACAACATTAGACAATCTTTGAAGGACCGAGGACTAGAATGGAACCAGGCCAGGAGGAAGACAGCCGATATGATAGTATGGCGCTCTGTCTTCCAAATGTCTACACCTCACGGTAGAAAAGGAACGACTAAGTAAGTATGTAAGTAAGCAAGCTTTGGTCTTCATTGTGAGTTTGGAGACTTACTATAACCTTTCTAAATTTCTCATTTTTCTTTCCTATCTGTGACTGGCTAACAAATGGTCATTCCGAAACATCGCGTGTGTTGCGGGTCTTTATATTATATTATGATGAGTAATACGTTTACTCAGGCCAAGTCCACATAGGGGTATGTAAGTGGACCCCGCACACAACCCTTCTCCACCAACTATTAATGTCACCACAAAGGCCAGGTTGGACAAATGAATACACAATTTATTCTCTCAAACGTTGCTCCACAAATATCATCTGGAAAGCCATTATATACATTGGCATTATAATATGCAATCATCAGTATAGCTCAGTATCGTCTGTCGCTATAACGCTGTCCTCGACAGGTTTTCACCATTTTAATTACTCACGTTCTTCACAGAAATAATAATAATTCCTTTCATACATAGACTAGCATCATCACACGGAGGTGTATGGATGATCTAGTAGTCGAACATCATAGGAATATATCGTGAAGTAGTATAATTCTCAGGAGCTCAAAAACACACGTCCACCTGCCTCAAAAGCACACAGAGAAGACCTTACAAACGATCGTAGACTTCTGCTGATACCAACTTTAGACGTCTGCTACTCCACCCCGAGGCAATGACGTAACTTCCTGTTACCAAGGACTACCGGTGATAAACAAATATGAATCCTAGTCGAACCATTTTGATATCAACAGACATGTTATGAATTTTAATCATTACACCGTGTTTCTATTGCATCATTTATTTATTAAAAAAAACTCACTATAGTAACAGGTTCTATCTATTTTTAAATTTATGACATCATCAGTGTACACATTTTTACTGTTTATTAGTGTGGCGTAGGCTTTTGCACGTCATACGGGAGTAAGAATGATGATGATTGTGGTGCTAGCAAGTGCAGCACTACTGTATGGTCACTATGCGTACTTCGCATGTAACTACGTGTGACCGGATGGCCTACTCCTACTACTTAAGCGCTAACAGTGCTACCATTAAGTAGAAAATAGTATTAGATAAAGACTAGCTAGTAAAATTAACACTAATCATAAAACGATGACGTCAATACACTTTTGTGTATAACAAGAACCCCTGACGTCATTAAACCTTATGTGAGTACACACAAGTTAGACCGGAAGACCAATCATAAGCCATGTATAAATGGTTTCCGGTCTACGAACGCATGAAAAACATGCATTAGTAGTCAGCTAGGTACTGCTTTTGGGTATATATATCCTAGGGCAGAGGTTGTCAAACTGTGCGTCGCGGCTCCCAGGGGCGTAGCGACCCTCGGCTAAGGGCGTCGCGGTGGCTTGGGAAAAGTGTTGGGCTCGATATTATGAGCCAAGGTCCATCAATAAATATAGATAATATATAGTATAGAGAGGAGACGCGGTGATTTATGCACAGGTCAAGGGAGCCGCGGTGATTTATGCACAGGTCAAGGGAACCACGGTGATTTATGCACAGGTCAAGGGAGCCGCGGACCAAAAAAGTTTGAAAACCTCTGTCCTAGGGTATTGAAGAATTGGGGGAGCCTGACGAGTTGGAGAAGAGAAAAGACAAATATGACCATTGCATATAAGATGTTCTAACTGTACGGGCGCGGCGGTTTGCGATTGTGACCACCCCCTGGTTAGAAAAAAACCTTAGGTCTCGTCGGTAGAGAATATTCGTAATTCGTCATTGAATTTGATTCACTATTTTGTATAGGCTACAACCAGTTGGTATTTACAGATCAGAGCAGTGGCGGATCTACATTTTGGGGGCCCTGAAGCTTGAACTCTTGGAGGGGCCCCTTTTATTTAAAAAAAAATGTGTGAGGATGGGAAAGAAAGGTATTATAGAGATAAATGGGCTGGGAGGACCTGAAGTTCAAGCTTTATAGTAGATCCACAACAAGACACATATAGTAGATCCAAAACAACACACATATTAAAAACTGAAGACAAATGAATGAATTTTCAAAAAAGAAACAACTCTGCTGGGAGTTGAATGCAGAACATTTGCTTGAAATGCATATGTTCTGATCACTAAACCACTATCTACCTTGGTAGATGTGATTTTTAAAATCTTAACTATTTTAATTCAGAATTAGTTCGTTGAAGACATACCAAGACAATTATAAGATAAGAAAATTAGCAATGAGGACAATATAAAATAGTTTAATACATTTGTTAAAAAACAAGGCTGACAAGGTGTATCCATAAGAGATTTGTGCTCAGAAGGAAAAGTTAAACTGATCAGAACATACTACATGAAGCACATTTTACAAAATACTCTTATTTCTGTGTTTTTTTTTCTAGCAACTTATTCACATACAGTTTTGTCATATGAGAGCTTCCTTGCAGTGTCATTTTCTAAAGACAATATGCATAAAGAATTTAAGCGCTCTTCAGTCATGGTAGACCGAAATTTGTTTTTTTTAAATAAAGGAAAGCTTTGGAAAATTCCTTTCTGCTTCACAGCTCGTGATGGGCATTGTCAAGTACAGCTTAAGCGCAGTAGTAATATTGGGGAACACTTCAGTTAGGTGTTGCTCACAATTAAGCTGAAGAACTTCTGCGCATTGCATTTTAGATGGCGTGCTTTCTTCTGTGTTCTGGGATTTCCTAAAGTGCAAATATTCTTTGAACTGATTGTGGTGGGTCGATATTACTTATTTATATATTTATGTAGCAGATGTGAAGTCAGCTATGCAAGCTCCTGAGGAAGTTTACCTTTTAACTATATGTCAGGAAACCTGTCTTGCTTCCACCAATGACTACCACCCGCTATGTATGTTATCCCCAATTTATATGTTATAATGTATGGATGTTGTGTAGCTACGTGTCTAGGGTATATGCAATGTATGTGCAGAAAATAACAACAACCACACTTTAAGGTTAATAAACAATTAAGTAAACAACTCCCTATTGAATTTTGGTCTGAACAATTTTTTACAAATGTATTAAGTATAATTGAGTTGATTCATAAAAGATTAAACGTCAAGATATATTTACACACAAATTAATTTAACTATTAGAGTCTATTATTTCCTGAACTAGGAAGTGTTCTTCGTGTAATACTTTTTGTCCAAAATTAAGCACATATTTGGGAAATCAATATTGTCATCATTTTATTTAATCTGGTTGATATAGTAACTGGTGGAGAATATTTCAGTGAATTCACAAGGCCCCAAAACACAGGGCTTATCTTAAGATATTTGTAGAAAATTCTGCGATGTCCTGGTTATACGTCTTCCTCCTCACAGCACTGCTCAGCTTTCAGGATTCAAGATAAGGTAGGGCCCTCAAATCATATGGCCTCGAACAGGTACCAGGGTTGAACAACAACGCGACTGGCTCACTTCAGTTTCACACCCAGAAACTCTGGAAGTAGAGGATTAATTTCCCCTCAAAATAATATTCTGACCTATCTCCATTTGTAACAGGTTTGCAGATATCAACCAATCAAAAATCAGAACATAATACATAAATAATTATTTTCTCCCTCGGGTAGTGTGCTCTATTATCATTAAATATCTCAAACATATGTTATGNTTTATTTTTTCTAGTCCTAGTCCTAATACAAATATTATAATTTATAAGTACATTCAGGTAATAACATGGATTACATAAAGATGGCCAGTGATTTTCTGGCTATACTTAAACATTATTCATTAAAGTCTTTTCCCTTATTAATCTCTCTTTATCCCAACTTTTAAGTAAAACTGCAAGGATTTTATTAAGTTCTTTCCCCACAATGATAATATCTTTCTTAGCAACTCGGTGAAACAACACAAAGTTTGATGTTAACTTTACTTTTTATATAAATTTATATGTTCTTTTATCTCCCAAAGTACAAGCAAAGCTGTAGGGCTTTTACATGAAGCTATAAGATTATCTAACCCCATTTAATGAGTGTACGTAACATGTTGAAATGGCACTTGTACGACTGGGACTCTCCCCTGCAAATATTCATTCATAATCAATATGGCAAACACATTTTCAAATACAATAATAATTATATAAATGTTGGTCTTACCGAAATATCGAATTTTTTCACTATGTAAGTTAATTACAGGCCATAAATGGTCACACAAGATCTCCTGCTGAATAACAGAACAGCGAAGGCATCTGATCACACTTGTCTGTAAACGTTATTAACTTTACATGTGAAAGTTTAAATTGAAAGTGGCAAGGAACGCTCGTCTTTCTGAGTATTTATTTCACTTTCTTAGTTATGCTCAGCAACCAATCAGGGGACTTCCGTTCCTACGCGTCTATTTTCAAAAAAGTTAACCTACAATTTTCAAATCAGGAGACACCCCTTTCTATTGCCTCAATATGGCTAGCTTCAGTAAAGAAATCCCAGGCACGTCTATATATGTCTTCATTCTACCATATCGCTAGTATTATCCTAGTCATGTTAATCCAGAATGAAAATATTTACTTAGTCTACCGTTCGTCATCTAATGTATAAGGTTTCACACTTCTGGCTATTATTTTTACCATTTTCGTCTTTCCTTTATATTTATTCAAATAACATATCTTTCTTTTTACATTAAGATAATATATTTAGACTAAAGAATATTATATATTTAACAACTAATTAGTAGCATTTTAATCTTCATTTTTAGTCTTTATTTTTCCTTTCGTTCGTTTTGGCCATTTAGTTTCAGTTTTAACATTCAAACGAGCTCTATGCATTTCCCCCGTTCTCTCCCTTGTCTTTTCCAAGAAATACACGATTTCTAACTACACTAACTTTCACGCGTGCATGTTGGTTAAAGGCTTGCAAGTCTGTGACGTCACATTGGCATTTATTCTACTATCGTTTTTCCTATGTTAACCCTGTAGGAACCGAGAAAACTCTAGTATTTTGGTGGTGTGGTAATACCTATGTTATTTTATACCTACAAACTACTAGATGCTATACTTTGATCGGTGAAATATCGGATATCATCACACATCTCCCCACTTAAGAACATGCTTGTAAAGCGAGTTCAAAATCCGAGATTCACATAGATCAAATTAACTTATTTGGCCTTATGACTCCCCTGAGTTTCTTCCAAAGGATGTCTACTCAGAAAATCCGCTCCCACATTCAGCGAACCGGGTATGTACTCAATGGAAAACGAATAAGGTTGGATTAGTAACGACCACCTTAATAATCGGGCGTTTTCATGCTTAGCCTGTGATAAAAATACGAGGGGCTGATGATCCGTTTGGACCACAAATGTTCTACCATAAAGATAGATCTGGAACTTTTTTATAGCCCAGATTAAAGCTAGACATTCTTTCTCGCTTGTTGAGTAGTTTTGCTCAGCTTTATTCAGCTTGCGGCTAGCATAAGCGACTGGGTTCAGCTCCCCCTTTTTTGAATTGGACCGTTGCAACAATGTAGCCCCTAATCCTACGTTGCTAGCGTCCGTTTCTTACCACAAATTCCTGAGTCAAATCAGGCAATTTCAAAATAGGCTTGCTAGTGAGTTTCTCCTTTAACTCTTGATACGCCGATTCACATTGAGCAGACCACACAATTTTATCCGGATTTCCTTTGCGAGTTAAATCCGTTAGAGGAGCACATATAGAGTTAAAATTTTTTATGTACTTCTGATAAAATCCACATAGCGACACAAACGATCTCACGTCCTTCTTGGTCTGTGGTCTAGGTGCCCTCTGTAATTTCTCCAGGTTCTTGGGGTCAGGGGTCATGTTACCCTGATATATCGTATGTCCCAAGAACTCCAACTCTTTACAACCAATATAGCATTTGGTTGGTCTCGCAGTCAAATTTGCCTCTCTGAGCCTATCAAATAGCATCGTCAAAGAGTTAATGTGTTCCTCAAATGTTTCTGTGGCAATGAGGATGTCATCCATGAAATTCGTTATACATGGATTTTTTAGTGGATCCAACAATTTTCTCATCATTCTTGAGAACACACTCGGAGCATTTTTCAACCCAAACGGCAACATGTTGAATTCATAATGTCCATCCGAGGTGCTAAATGCTAAATAAGGTCTGACCTCAGGCTTTACTGGAATTTGATAATAGCCCTTGCTAAGATCCACTTTAGAAAAATATTTTGCCTTGTTCAGCCTGGCAAACAGCTGATTTGTGTCAGGTAATGGATCCACCTGATTCTCTGTGACAGCATTCAGTTTTCTGTAATCTATACACAGACGATGTTCCCCAGAGGGTTTCCTCAGCAAAACCACACTGGAGCTGTAAGGAGATTCACTGTGAGAGATAATCCCTTCTTTTAACAAATAATCTATCTCCTTCTTCAATGCTTGTTCCTTAGCGAACGGAATCGTATAGGCCCTCATACAGATAGGTGTTGGGTCTATTAATTGCATATCATACTCCAACAAATGGGTGTGCCCCGGTTTATCCGTTAACACATCTGTATGTTCTGTTAGAACCTTTTGAACCTGTTCCCTCTGTTTCTTAGTCAGGTGCTTACTGACTTTCACCTGTACAGGTGTTTCACATGGTTTTAAGGGGTATTCCTGCGAGGTGAGTGGTTCATTTTTCATTTGGGTTGCAATGGACAAGGCCAGTAAAGGTGTCCCTTCCTGGTTTTCTCTCTCGAGATACTTCTTTAGGAGGTTTACATGATATATTTTCTCCTTTCCTTTCTTGTCTATTTTATAATTGGTTCTAGATATCTTTTCTAGAACGGTGTATGGACCTTGCCATCCAATTTGCAACTTGTTACTACTGGCGGGAAGTAAAAGAAGCACCTTCTCTCCCACATTTAATTCTCTATCTTTCGCTTTCTTATTAAAGTATGCAGCATGTTTTTTCCTGGCTTGTCTGAGGTTATCATTTGCAAGTTTCCAGCCAGTTTTTAGACGAGTGGTCAGTTCGTTCACATACGCATATGATGAGGTAACAGTCTCTTCTGCCTTCTCATCGGTCCACGTCCTCAATAGGGCTTCCAATGGACCTTTTATTGGCCTCCCAAATAACAGGGTTGCGGGTGCCATCCCGGTTGAACTGTGTGGAACTTCCCGGTACGCAAACAACGCAGCGGGCAAAAATTGGTCCCACGTATCAGGTTTTTCATGGGCCAGCTTTCTCAGGATGGAAATGAGAGTCCCATTGAACCTCTCCACCTGGCCGTTCCCTTGGGGGTGATACGGACTACAATGAAAATGCTTGGCCTGGAAGATCCTAAATACCTCTTCTGTTAGTCTCCCCTTGAACTGTGAGCCGTTATCAGTCAAGATTTGGTGAGGGAAACCTAACCTCGTGAATATTGTGAGTAATGCCTCTGCCACATGCTTCGAATCAATTGATGACAGGGCTACCGCCTCTCCCCACATGGAACATGTGTCCACCAGAGTCAGAATGTAACTGTTCCTCCTCTTTGTCCGAGTGAGAGGTCCCACAATGTCCACCGCAACTCTCTCAAAAGGTGTTCCCACTATGGGCATTTCCCCTAGAGTTGCTGGGGCAGTCCAATGCTTTGGAGCTACCCGTTGGCATTCTGGACAGGATTTTACATATCTTTTTATATCCTCAGTTATTCCTGGCCAGAAATAATGACAAGCTATGCGCTGACCTGTAGCGCTGATCCCCATATGACCACTGAAGGGAATAGCATGTCCTAATTCCATCACCTTCTCCCTATATGCCTTGGGAAGGACCAGCTGTCCGTGACCATTGGATCCAGTTCCAGCCTTCCTATATAACAATTTATTTTTCATATAATATTCTCCTTTGTTTGGAGGTGTATGGCATTTAGGTAATTTTTTATAACACAGCTTGAGTGACCTATCTTCAGCTTGTGCCTTCCTCATCTCCTCTGGATGAGTATTTATAGGTTCATCTTCCTCCTTCCTTGACTGTGACCTGGTCTGCACTGTTGCCATAATCACAGGTCTCTTGGGATTCCCCAAGAAGACATAACGACATCCCAATATTAGAGGGTATATGGGTTCGTTTATAACTGCTGCTTTGATGATCCCTTCCACATAACGAGTTTTCACCTCTATCCTAGCTACGGGAAGTGTCATGGTTGCTATATCCTTAGTCGCCCCTTGTATCTCCACTGTCTCTGTGGTATACTGATCTGGGTTCACTAGGTGCGAACTGACGACTGAATCATAATCTAGACCTGTATCATAAAGGCACCTTATGGTGACCCCATTACATACAACGTCCTCACATACTGGGGGGTGATAGGGCTCATGTGGCTTAATAGGTTTTGCCTTTACTCCCTTGTTCCCAGTTTTCATTGCAGCAAAGGTGGAAGGTTTTCTTTTACAGTCATGGGTGTCATGGCCATCCCTCTTACACCATTTACAATATTTCTTTCCCTGGTTAACAGGTTTTCTTTCATTATATTGAGGGTTTCTGTCACGTTGTTCGTACCTGGACCTATCATAATATGGTTTATTCTTGTTAACTTTATCTCTATTGTCATATTTGTTCTGAGGTTGAATTTGGGGACCCTTATTATGATCTATATGTTTCTTCTTTGCTCCTGCCAACTCTGACTGGGCTGCTAGATATCTCTCAGCTACATTTAAAATATCCACCAGTCTCTCTGCACCCTGTTCTGTGAGAAACTTTCTCAAGTCTGGAGCCATGGACTCTCTAACCTGCTCCATCATAACCATTTCCTTTAAATCTTGGGTTTTCCCCAGAGCAGTCCATTTCTCCAAATAGGTCTCTAGTCGGGCCGAGAACTGGTGGTAGGTCTCCCCCGTGAGTAATTTAGCCTGTCTAAATTTCTTCCTATAAAATTCACAGTTTTTCTCGTATCTGACCAATAGTGCATGTTTAAGAATGTCATAATCGTCTTGGTCATCTTTACTGAGCTTGGAAAATACTTCATAAGAATTTCCCCTAAGTCCCTGGGATACTTTAAGGCTCCACTTATCCTTCTCCAACCCATATGTTGTAGCTAAACTTTCAAAACGGCTAAGGAAGGACTCAATATCATCGTCTTTCTCAATAAAAGGATCCAAATGAAACCCCATGGCTGATGAGGAGGCCCCCTGGCTTGCAGCTGAGTCGGAAGTGGATGGGCTAGTTCCATTTTCAGGAGCATGGCCTTGTAACTCTAACTCTCTTAGTCGTAACTCATGCTCCCGCTGTAACCTTTTATCTTCTGCTTCCCTTTCAGCAGCCAGCCTTTTGTCTTCCCTTTCCGCCTCCAACCTCTTTTCCTCCAACTGCAGCCTCTTAATCTCAGCCTCCCGATCAGCCTCTAATTTCTTAAGTTCTCTAGCATCTTCTAACATAATTCGTTTCTCCTCCGCAAATCTATCAGCCTCTAATTTCTTAGCCTCCCTAGCATCTTCCCTTTCTCTGGCTATATATTTATCAACCTCTGCTGTAACATAATCAATTAAAATCTGTCCCTCCATACCCATTTCCTTCGCAGTCTGCACAGCAGAAGATCTGTACTTGGCCAATTCTGCCATCTTAATATTCTAACCAATGTGATTTAAATAAACCAAAATATCTAATTAATATCTAATTAACAGGACAACACAGAGCAATGTCAATTCACCAAAACCTCCACTTATTTACTTATTATATAACTTTGGAAATCCCGGACGAGCCCCCACTATATGTGGTGGGTCGATATTACTTATCTATATATTTATGTAGCAGATGTGAAGTCAGCTATGCAAGCTCCTGAGGAAGTTTACCTTTTAACTATATGTCAGGAAACCTGTCTTGCTTCCACCAATGACTACCACCCGCTATGTATGTTATCCCCAATTTATATGTTATAATGTATGGATGTTGTGTAGCTACGTGTCTAGGGTATATGCAATGTATGTGCAGAAAATAACAACAACCACACTTTAAGGTTAATAAACAATTAAGTAAACAACTCCCTATTGAATTTTGGTCTGAACAATTTTTTACAAATGTATTAAGTATAATTGAGTTGATTCATAAAAGATTAAACGTCAAGATATATTTACACACAAATTAGTTTAACTATTAGAGTCTATTATTTCCTGAACTAGGAAGTGTTCTTCGTGTAATACTTTTTGTCCAAAATTAAGCACATATTTGGGAAATCAATATTGTCATCATTTTATTTAATCTGGTTGATATAGTAACTGGTGGAGAATATTTCAGTGAATTCACAAGGCCCCAAAACACAGGGCTTATCTTAAGATATTTGTAGAAAATTCTGCGATGTCCTGGTTATACGTCTTCCTCCTCACAGCACTGCTCAGCTTTCAGGATTCAAGATAAGGTAGGGCCCTCAAATCATATGGCCTCGAACAGGTACCAGGGTTGAACAACAACGTGACTGGCTCACTTCAGTTTCACACCCAGAAACTCTGGAAGTAGAGGATTAATTTCCCCTCAAAATAATATTCTGACCTATCTCCATTTGTAACAGGTTTGCAGATATCAACCAATCAAAAATCAGAACATAATACATAAATAATTATTTTCCCCCTCGGGTAGTGTGCTCTATTATCATTAAATATCTCAAACATATGTTTTTTTTTTTTTTTCTTCCTAGTCCTAATACAATATTATAATTTCATAAATACATTCAGGTAATAACATGGATTACATAAAGATGGCCAGTGATTTTCTGGCTATACTTAAACATTATTCATTAAAGTCTTTTCCCTTATTAATCTCTCTTTATCCCAACTTTTAAGTAAAACTGCAAGGATTTTATTAAGTTCTTTCCCCACAATGATAATATCTTTCTTAGCAACTCGGTGAAACAACACAAAGTTTGATGTTAACTTTACTCTTTATATAAATTTATATGTTCTTTTATCTCCCAAAGTACAAGCAAAGCTGTAGGGCTTTTACATGAAGCTATAAGATTATCTAACCCCATTTAATGAGTGTACGTAACATGTTGAAATGGCACTTGTACGACTGGGACTCTCCCCTGCAAATATTCATTCATAATCAATATGGCAAACACATTTTCAAATACAATAATAATTATATAAATGTTGGTCTTACCGAAATATCGAATTTTTTCACTATGTAAGTTAATTACAGGCCATAAATGGTCACACAAGATCTCCTGCTGAATAACAGAACAGCGAAGGCATCTGATCACACTTGTCTGTAAACGTTATTAACTTTACATGTGAAAGTTTAAATTGAAAGTGGCAAGGAACGCTCGTCTTTCTGAGTATTTATTTCACTTTCTTAGTTATGCTCAGCAACCAATCAGGGGGACTTCCGTTCCTACGCGTCTATTTTCAAAAAAGTTAACCTACAATTTTCAAATCAGGAGACACCCCTTTCTATTGCCTCAATATGGCTAGCTTCAGTAAAGAAATCCCAGGCACGTCTATATATGTCTTCATTCTACCATATCGCTAGTATTATCTAAGTCATGTTAATCCAGAATGAAAATATTTACTTAGTCTACCGTTCGTCATCTAATGTATAAGGTTTCACACTTCTGGCTATTATTTTTACCATTTTCGTCTTTCCTTTATATTTATTCAAATAACATATCTTTCTTTTTACATTAAGATAATATATTTAGACTAAAGAATATTATATATTTAACAACTAATTAGTAGCATTTTAATCTTCATTTTTAGTCTTTATTTTTCCTTTCGTTCGTTTTGGCCATTTAGTTTCAGTTTTAACATTCAAACGAGCTCTATGCATTTCCCCCGTTCTCTCCCTTGTCTTTTCCAAGAAATACACGATTTCTAACTACACTAACTTTCACGCGTGCATGTTGGTTAAAGGCTTGCAAGTCTGTGACGTCACATTGGCATTTATTCTACTATCGTTTTTCCTATGTTGACCCTGTAGGAACCGAGAAAACTCTAGTATTTTGGTGGTGTGGTAATACCTATGTTATTTTATACCTACAAACTACTAGATGCTATACTTTGATCGGTGAAATATCGGATATCATCACACTGATAACACTCGTTTACTAATTTGTGGTCAATATCACCTTTGTAATACGATATTATAAGTTTAATACTGTCCTCATCAATTTCAGAATTGTTCACCAATTCTGAGAGGAATTTGAACCTTTTCGCAATCTGCTCATATGGGTCAATCCTCTTGCGTAACTGGATTATCAAGCAGTCATAGAGTTGATACAGAACTTCTATCCTAAATTTGTCAGCTCCTCTCAAAGAAGCAATACCACTTGTTCCATCTGAAAATGTCCTTGTAACAAGGCGTTTGGAAGCATCAGAATAACTTGGTGATATCTTCACACAAACCTTTTGCTTCTGATTCATAGTGTGCAATCCTATCAACTGAATTTTCTCTGATTTCTTTAACAAACGATAGTAAAGATAAAAGCAGAAGATAACCTTCAAATACATCAAAACCAGAGGTTTGGAGTTTCTTACTTGTTTTGTTGAAACGCTCCAGCACTTCTTCACAAACGACTGTTAAAATAGCATATTCCAGCTGTACCAACTTGTATAAATTCTTTGCATCTCGTTTACATTCAGGTTTCTCTTCTGAGTCTTCAAAAATATGTTTGAGAGTTTGTAAAATACCCATATATCCATTTTTAATTGCCCGGACTGCTTTATAGTGTGCAGACCATCTAGTTACACTTAAGCTCTTTAGAGAAAAATGTAGATTGCCCTGTGTGTTTAAAATTCCCCATCTTCGTGGAGATCCAGAAAAGAAAACATACAGCTCCTGCAAAATGCCGAAATAGTCAACAACTTCAGGTACAGTAGACACTGCCTTTTCTCCAACAAGGTTAAGTGAATGGGCTGCACATGGTACATAGTCTGTGTACCTGTTAATGTTTTTAAAGAGTGCTTGCAGCCCTTTCTCCGAGCCCTTCATGTTAGATGCATTATCGTAGGACTGAGCACGGATATTTTCAAGTGAAAGCTTATGTTCACCCAGGACTTGTTGTATTTTGATGAACAACGTCGTGGATGAATGGTTTTCTATCGGTAAAAATATTTAAAATCTCTCACAGGGTTTTCCATTATAGCAATATCGAACCACAATTACCAGCTGGTCAACATGTGTCAGGTCAGGCGTAGAGTCAACAATAATAGGGTAGTATTTGGTGTCTAGGTTGTTGATTTGATTCACAATTTCATCTTGCACATGTTTTCCCATAATTTCTATCAATTCTTCATACACGGTTTTGGATAAGTAAGTAGCATTTACTTTTTCATTTCTCGAGATGTTAATGTAAAATGGGTCGAATTCTGCAATAATTTCAATGGCCCCATGAAGTTTCCATTATTTGGTGAGCCCTACTTCTCCCCATGACCTCTAAATGCCAAACCTCTTTCACTTAAAAACGTTATAACAGCTACAACGCTTTTCAGTACTTCTAAATAGTACTGTATGGTTTTTGTCATCTGTTCTTCAAGTTGCTGATCCACAGTATTTTTATTTGACTTTCTTGTTATCCAACACAACATCGCCCTCTTATGTTCCATGCTGTCTTCATGATTCTCCAGAGTTCTGAGTACATTCATCCAGTCAGAAAACCCACCTGTTGTAAGTGATGTTTGGCATTTAGAAAAGAGTTTGCAAACAAAACAGTATATACTGCTCTTTGAGTAAACTAACCAGGATCTCATCACAGTCTGGCCATTTTTCAATCTTTTTTCTAAATATTTGTTTGAGAAACTTCTGTTTTGCTCCTTGTAAACCCTGCTTGATTCGCTATATACATCATCTGGTTTTTTTATTTTGAAAAAAAACCTATGTCTTGCATTAAACAGTTCTGTATGAAATCATTATCAACTGTTATGGGCCAGTTTTCGAGGTCACTGTATTCTTTGAAATCACCGAATTTGCTTCCTGTTTCATGTTTCTGCTCAGTCTCTGCTTGTTCCGCGGTACTTTCATGTTGACCACTGTGATCGTCATCTGTATCAAAAGCGTCAACAGTGGGTTGAATATTCCTAGAAAGAGATCCCACAGTTTGTGCACTATCAGTGGCTTCAATGGTGTTTGCTTGGCTTGTTTCAACTGTAGGTGTTGACAAACTTGACATTGCCAAATAGTTTGTTAGTTTTTGACATTTAGAGATTTCGTCAGATCGCTTTTCCTTGAGTTTGCGTTTTTGGTATCCACTTAAGTACTTTCGTGAACTCATTGTTATTCCTCTAGGGTCTTGACCTCTGTTAAAAAGGGAAATAAATTACATTAGCCACAGCAGAACAGCCAACTTACCGCGACACTCCACCTTTACAACATCTGTTCTACCAACTCTCAAACTTTGGGATTGTTGAAATATATACAACAAAAAATTAACCAATTTGAGTCGTGCGACTATTGTCGCAAGCTTTGAAAGGAAAACATTTTAGGTCTACTTTCTGAGAAAGCGTTTTTTCCTTTACGGCTAGCCTACATGATACTTTAATAACCTTTTCATTTTTATTTTAACTATTATTTTGTATTGAATTATACTTTATTATTATTTAAAATAAACCCCTTCTCATACAGTAGATCCAACATTTTTAGGCAATGTGGACTAAATCGCTTTTGGGGCCCCTCCGGGATTAGGGGCCCTGAAGCTTAAGCTTCATTAGTTTCATAGTAGATCCGCCACTGGATCAGAGTGTTACTCGGCCACGAGGTATGCCGTATATTATTTGCACGAGGTAAGCACGTGACTAAGACGTTTCGCTCGATTGTGACATAGACTTTTGATGTTTTGAAGGAAAAAAAAAACGGTTTTGGAAATTGATAGCACCTTGCAACTAAATAGATATAGAGGGCTAATCAATTAGTAACACAATAACGATGTAGAGGATCTCCACAAAGGAACGCCATATTTGAGATAATTGAATGAGAGAGTGTACGAACAAAGGATTGTTTGTTCATCTGAAAAGAGAAAAATCTCAAATCAGTAACCATAGTGAATTGAGATGAGCATGTTATGAAAATACTCCGGATTTGGAACCTATACCAATAAAAGCTGAAAATTTGTACTACCCTGACTTGGTAAATACTTGACTGTCGCCATTTTTGAAATTATCTGTATGGAATTTGAATATTTATCTAACCACAAGGTCTCCATCATAAATGAGATCCAAAAGAACCTGGGTCAGTAAAACCTCTTATAGGGAATAACAACTCTTGCGATAGCGAGTCTTCTGAACTAGAAGACTAGACCTCTATACTACACATCACGCCCGCTGTATAAAAAGAGAGACAACTCTTCTTAACCTTTAAGGAGATAGTCTAACTATCAAGCTCCCCTTAGTACCACCAGTACTGTCACAGTCGATTTGTTTGACCGAGTTACTAGAGCATTTGTTTACAGTCTTGTAGACTGGCGGGATGTGTCTAACAGTGTTCCTTGTCGGAACTTATTTTGGAATGTATCTAGGACTTGAGTGGATGTCATGGAAGTGTCTTATTGCCAATAGGATTGAGGATGTGTATTAAAAGTACCGAGCTGTAAATGTATCAGTAATAAATGTCGCTGCATTTGAACAAGGAGTTCAGATCCAAGTTATTGATGTTGGCTCGTTTAAAGCCATTGCACAAGTTATTGTTTAACGCTCGCTTACTTACTTAGTCGTTCCCCTTCTACCGTGAGGGGTAGAGGTTTGGAAGAGAGAGTGCCAGACTATCCTATCGGCTGTCTTCCTCCTGGCCTGGTTCCATTCTAGTCCTCGGTCCCTCAAAGATTGTCTAAAGTTGTCCTCCCAGCGGACTCTGGGGGTCTGGATCACTAACTCTTTGTTTCCCATGTTTGTTGTGGTAGCCGATCATCTCCCATTCTGCAGACATGGCCAAACCATCTTAATTGGGACTGTTCTACTTGGGTCTGCAGGGGGTGGCACTTTAGGCCTTGACGTATCGTCTGGTTGCGGACCATGTCTCTTCTTGTTACTTCAACCACCTTCCTCAGATACCTCATTTCTGAGGTTTGGATCTGGCTTTTGTGGGTTGTAGTCATTGCCCATGACTAGCATCCATATGTCAAGACTGGAACATAGGTGGAGCGGTATACAGCCATCTTCGTTTTCTTACCATTCTCTCTCTTGCTGAGGAATCCTCGATTTATGGCCTGAAAAAGTCTCCCAGCTGCTGCTTTTCGAGTGGCCAACTCTTCTTTGATGCCTCCCTTTCGGTCTATAATAGCTCCGAGATATTTAAAGTGGTCGACCTGCTCCAGGACCTGTTCTCCCAGCTTAATCTGATGTCTTCTTTCTTCTCGTGATATCACCATGGATTTTGTTTTAGAGCTACTTATGACCATCCCTCTCTTCTCCAGCTCTTCCTTCCAGACTTGCAGGTTGGATTGGAGATGTGCCTCTGATTTAACGCTCGCAAGCCGGAGAATCTCTAGACAACAAACCACAAGAGCTGAGTTGCATATTACAGAAATTTACTGCACCACAATTAGCATCAGTGCTTTCTTTTACGAGGCGCGTTGGTATGATGTGTTCTTCATTTTCTTTTGTGCTCCGGCTGGAGCATTAAGTCACCACTGCGGCAGCTTGCACCAAGCATTCTCATGCTACAGCAGTGATGGTTTTTGTGACAATTTGTTTTACATGATAAGTTGCCAACCCCATGCACAATCTCGTATTAGTTGTCTTCTACGACATGCATGGGGATGCACGATGTATTGGCATCTCTAAAAGACACCGAAAGTGGTTTTAGGAGTACTATTGCTTTAAAATGTTATTTCAAATTTTTTTTAAGCGCCCGCCTCCCTTGCAGTGATCAAACGTGGACTTACCTTGATTTAAGTCTCGTAAAATTCCGAGTCAGGACATTTTTTAACCGACTCCGCTAAAAAGATGACCGACTCCACAGCTCTGGTTTATGCGCTAAAGTTACTGCAAAACGTTACCAAGATCTAAATGTCTTCTTTTATTTTCTTCGCACAATCTCAGGCGTCTACTTGAATATGTTCAAAGAAAGCAGCTCTGTCACAGTCTCCGTCGTCCCTGTATTCATTAACTCAACAGTTCTGTCACAGTATTTATTCATCCTGTATTCCCTGGCTCTTCAGTTCCGTCACAGAATCCCTGCTCAATGTATTCCCTCATTATTCAGATTTGTCACAGTATCTGGGGCAAAGTCTTTTACAGACAGGGGGTATGATGTGTTGGTGTTGTGGGTAGTGGGTTTCCCCCCTTGCTTCACCCTAGGCCTAGTGAATTCTTGTTCATGAAAGGAGCGACCATTGCGGTGTTAATCTCTTGGCCTAGCAAAACGTCTCATACCCCAAGATCGTTGTGCGTGGTGAAGAGCCACACCCTCCTCGAGGTAGTCCTGGTAACTGAGAGTGCGAATCCTCAGGCTAAACACAACGGATCTAGAGGAGCAAACCTCGATAATAAAACCGGTGCACTACACCGTATACGCCCTCTGTGGGTGGGAGATGCTGGGCCCACTGGCGCGTGGACACGTCCCGATCCCCATCGAGACTTGCCCGGGGAGCCCACCCCGGCTCAAAAAAGCAGAGAAGGCCACTCTCCAAACTGTCGTGAAATATTCTAATCCACATATATAAATTAAAAAGTAAATGTAAAGCCTAACAAATAAATTCTATAAAAGGAAGAAGAATGGTAAAGAACAGTGCTGTCACAATGACAGTACTCGAAATCCCCTTTGTTTTATGCTTCGTCTGCAAATTGTAACGTTTCCACGTTAAATATAAGCCACTGCATAATACAAGCGTTTCCACAACACATTAAAACGGGTATTGCATTTCTAAGAAAAAACATTGAGAGGCACACTGCGTATGACCTAAATTAATTACACTACGAATGGACAGATGGATGTAGGATGGAAAGAAGGGAGGGCTGAAAATCAGGAACTCATGCAACACTAAACACGCGTCTCGCTATTAATGCCACCCCCAACAAGCGTAACGCGATATACAATTACTACTATCACGCGTGTAAGGCCACATGCACTAACTTTTTTTTCAGACGGACAGTGATAAAAACACTACCCTTCCCAGAGTTAGGTTTTAAAAAACCTGGAAAACGCTTATTAGGAAAGATGACATTAGATGGATTTACGTTTGAAAACATGACAGTACCCAGACACCACATGGGGATTGAAGTGAACAGGAGGTGGTAGAAAATTCACATTTTGAACGCAGCCACCTAGCTCCCTTAGATTGAGATATTTGGATTCCTTAGGGCTTGCTGACACAGAATATGTTAAGTGTTACGCAAATAGTCCAGGAATTAATAAATTATAGGCAAAAGAAAATAATGAGGGTGTCAGACAACCTAAAAACTCGGAGTCGCTCAGTGGCAGAATTTTAAACCACCATTGTACGGAAATAGGCCACAAGTTACATTTGAATTGATTGGATGGAATGATATGTAAGGCTAAACACGATTAGTCGGACTATAAATGCTATCTTTTGTTGTCAAGGGAGACGGAAGTAAGAGTACTTTTTTTCAAACGATTGGGTAGAGATGGCCTGATTGGTTAGGTCTGTTAATATAGTTAATTGATAGCGTTAGTTCGAGACCACTAGTTCAAATAAGCTTGATAAAGCAACAGTGCGTTGAAGCCAGCTCATATTTTTGCTAAATAAAAGCCTGGAACATAAGCAGATGGGAATTTGTGCCAGTATTTGTGCCTACATTCAGTGCTAGTCAACGTATCTGTGTTTATTTCCTTGAATTTTGGTAGGTTGAAATATTTGATCTCTTTTTAATGAAAATTGAATGTACATTGATAATTTATGTCTGTATATATGTGCAGTTCAGTAGCGAACATGAGACAAGGCCTATATCTATATATATATATTGCTCCAACCTGAACAGGTGTCGGAGAAAAGTCAAACTACATGGAATTACCACATAGTACACTGACACCTACCTTATGATATGGAAGGACTTATAGCTGAAAGTGCAGAGGCGTAGTAACCATTAAGGAGGTTAATACTGGAGTAAGCTGCTTCAGAAGAAGATAGCAGTTAAACTAAAGCTCTGAACTCTGTGTTTGTGATGTATTGTGCTCAGTCTAGCCAGATAGTATAAATTAGTTCTGAAGTAGAAGGTACATCCTTCTTGTTTCAGGGACTGTGGTCCTAGTTATTGAAGCCGCACCTGGTCTGAGCGTTTGCTGAATTCAGAGGCTACAACATACTCTTGGGTCCCTATAGTAACCAGTGAGGTGTCTTCAGAAACAGTGAATAGTCGAGCAGAGGAGTCTTTGCCTGCCGCCATCACGAAAGTTAAGCCCACTGTGGCCAAAAGAGCTCAACACTATGTACCCCTCGTAAATGACACTAACTTAATTAAAGAGGGGCAATTAATTGTTTTAATGTTCGGAACTGAGACCATCTCCAACACTAGTTCCAAACATACACAAGCACATGCAGTCATGATGTCTAATAAGAATCTATCTTGAAGAACAAAACCAGTATTACCTCATATTACCACATCCCAACTCACACACATAGAATACTAATATTGTATGTTAATGCAAAGACCACATTTATATCTGTGTACATAATATTTGAAATTACATGTTATTATATTGCCTGGTTCACTGTGTAGTTGAATCAGGATCACTATTGTAGAGAAAATCAATACATATGTACATATCTGAAATTTATCATTGAATCTTTTAAGATAGTCTTCTAGAGTGTTGACTGTTTGTGAGTGTCACAGTATTGTCAAGTGTGGTGGAATAATTAAATTGTTTATCTGTTGTTGTTGTGGTGACTTACACTTCATCATTTGCATAACCCTAGACATATAACGTTGCCAACACAATATTCCAGAATAATTCTGACTGAGATATAAATATGTGGCAGTAAGTAAGGTTATCTGTAAAACACTACACATATTAGATACAGATACCTTCACAGCTGATCTCAGTCAGTACACTAAGTCCCTATAAATATTTATATCATCCCACTTTACCACACAAACCTCCGATGTCTTGCGGGCAGTGTTAGGATGTGCAAGAACATGGACAGGAAGACTCCACAACTTCCCCACTGAAGACACGCCCACGACGACCGTTGCCTCAATTGGCTGTGTGTGGTGTACCCGGAAACGGGGCCTCCCAGTACTGAGGCACAGTTAAGTCCCCGATGTCACTTATCGGTGCAGAGTTGAGAGAGATGGCTGAGCATCACAATCCCCCCTGTGTTGCAGCATGATGAGAACCCAGCACTGCACACTGAGCTTGGGGGGATCACTTGGGCACCAGACTTAATACTGGCTCTTGACTGGATGGCCGCATGCAGGAGATTTCTACAATGGAGAGATGGCAGGTGGTGGGTATCTGGAAGTGGCTCTGTGCAGGACGTGAGGATTCCTTGGGAGAGCCCAGAACCAGAGCACAGCATTGTGCAAGCTCTGCATAGTTGGAGAGCCCCCCTGGATGACGGGGAATGCACAGTGTGCCACCCCACCTATCCCCAACTGCTAACTTAGAACCAGAAGTGGGGTCCTCTGTATGCGTGCCAGGCCAGGATAAAATGCCTGGGAAAGAGACTGGAGCTCAGAACTCCCCAGCTCAAAGTTGCAGGATGGCAGAAAAGCCACGGGAAAGACAGGTCTAACAAAACAGAAAAAGAGAAACCCAGAGTGCCACTTGTCATGATGCACTGGAATGCAGAGGGAGTGAACAGCAAGCAGGCTGGATACAGCAAACAGACAGAGCTGGAAAACATCTTGTCAGTGTTTGCTGTATCCAAGAGACTCACTTGAAAGCAGATCAAACCTTTAAAATAAGGGGATATCAATGCTTCAGATCCGACAGACAAGATAGACGAAAAGGAGGAGTACTTACTCTTGTAAGGAATAACATTCATGCACACGAAAGGAAAACCTTCATGGATGGAGCAGAATATCAGCTGTTGCAGATAAAGGTAGACAAGATGGAAATAGAACTCCTGAACTATTACTGTCCAAACAACAAACCCCTGAGTCTCAGCTCTATACAGGTACCAGCCACCAACTTTATAGCAGTTGGAGACTTTAATAGCCACTCCCAGAGCTGGGGCTATAACCATCTAGATCACAGAGGTGAAGAGGTTGAAACATGGCAAGATGATCACTCCCTAATCCTAGTCAATAATGCCACAGATACTCTTAACTACTACTCCAGAGGATGGCACACAACTTCAACACCAGATCTTGCCTTCGCCACCCCAGATATAGCTGGATCTATTAGTAGAGAAGTAGGAGACCAACTAGGGGGAAGCGACCATCGCCCAATCTTTCTTACTGTCCAGAGTGCAACTCTCAGTACAGGCCCAGCCATTACAAGATGGAACTACAAAAAAGCCAACTGGGGTTTATTCAGGCATCAGGTAAACACGCTGCTGTCTACCCTCAAGGTACAGAACAGAGACATTAATGAAGTGGTAAAAGACTTCAACAGATGCATACTACAAGCTGCAAAAGAAACCATTCCCAAAGGATGCCGGCGTAACTACATACCATACCATACTGGTCCAGCACACTCCAAGAACGTCAGGAAGCTATGGACAGGGCTAGAAAGGATGCAGAGTCTCAGCCTTCACTTGAAACTCACAACAAATGGAAAAAGGTTGTAGCAGAGTTTCAGAGAACAAAGCTAGAAGAAAAACGGAAAAGCTGGAGAACTAAAACGGCATCGCTGAACCTTGAGAAAGACGGCAGGAAACTTTGGAGATTAGTCAAGTCTCTAAATGAAGAGCGTTCCTCACCTAGGCAGACTATCACATTGGATGAAGGTGGCAAACTTTTCAGAGGAAAACAAGCTGCAGACCTGTTTTCTAGAAGATACAGTTCAGAAAGCAACTTACCCATTAACATAGACCATCAGAGAGAGATAAGAAAAGAAATACTGGCAACCATGGGTCAGACAGATACTCCTGCCCCAATGAGGGAACCCATCACACTAGGAGAACTACAGAACGCTATTTCCAAGCTTAAGTTTCAAAAGTCACCCGGCCCAGACAAAATCAGCAACGAAATGCTAGTAAATCTGAGCTCAGCAGCAAAGACAAAACTGCTTGAGATATTCAACCACAGCTGGTTGAAAGGAACGGTACCCCAAGTATGGAGAGAAGCCATCACAATACCCATACTAAAGAAAGGGAAATGTAAGACCGAGGCTGCAAGTTACCGGCCAATCAGTCTCACAAGCTGTGTTGGGAAGACTATGGAGCGAATAGTCAACCACAGATTGAAATGGTATTTAGAGTCTGAGCAGATCCTGGTGCCGGAACAAGCTGGATTTAGAGAATGCTACAGTATAGAAGACCAAGTTACTTACTTGTCTCAAGCAATAGAAGATGCCTTCCAGGAGAAGAAAAAGGTCCTAACGATCTGGGTCGACTTCAAGCAGGCCTTTGACAAGGTGTGGAAAGATGGCCTTATTGCAAAACTTAGGAGAAGTGGAATCCAAGGCAACATGATGAAATGGATCCAGTCATACTTGCATAACAGGAGAACTAGAGTCACTCTTGACGGTCTGCAGAGCAGAAAAGTGTTGCTCCATCAGGGGGTACCTCAAGGAGGAGTAATTTTCCCAACACTCTTCCTTGTTTACATCAATGACCTGGTGAAAGATCTCCCCGCAGGAGTGAAAGCTGCCTTATATGCAGATGACCTAGTACTCTGGTGCGCTGATGAAAACGTCACCACAGCAAATTATAGAATGCAGCGGGCAGCAGACATGCTAGTGTCATGGGCAGAGAAATGGCTTATCACAATAAACACAGACAAAACCTCCACAACACTGTTCTCCCTCGCACCCAAGGACAAAGCAGCTAACATACACCTAGGGACAACCGTGATCAAGGAAGAAAGCTACCCCACCTATCTTGGGGTGACATTTGACCAAAGGCTTACATGGAATAAGCATATTGAAAATGCAGAAGGAAAGGCCCGAAGACGACTAGGCATACTCAGAAAATTAGCAGGTACCAACTGGGGAGCAAATGAACGAAATCTAAAGAAGATTTAGAATGGAGTAATAAGACCACACTTAGAGTTTAGCTCAGCAGCATGGTCATCAGCTGCTAACTCACATCTGCAGTCTTTGGACAAGGTGCAAAATCAAGCTCTCAGGCTCATTACAGGAGCCATGAAAACGACACCAATATCAGAGATGCAGAAGGTTGCTGGATTACAGACATTGTCCCATAGAAGAGACACAAAAACCATGATCCAGATGGAAAAGTACAACAGTATGCCAACGCACCCAATGAAGGCAAGACTAGATGATCTGGCATTGGGACGTCTAAAGCGTAGCAGCTTTGTGAATCGGGGAAAAAGACAGCATCAAGAATACCTATCCATGAAGACAACACCACTGAAGCCCACCCTATACCCTGTACCATGGGAGCAGGCCAGCAATGCCCTCCACATTAACACATCAGTCAGTGGTCTCACAAGTGGATGTAAGTATAATAATCTGCAAAAACGAACTGCTACATTGAGTATGATCCAAGAAAGCTATCCAGATCAATCATGGATACATGCCTATACAGATGGATCAGCAACTAATGCTGTTAGGAATGGAGGTGCCGGTATCTTTATCTCATATCCTGACAACCACTATGAGACTAGGCACATTCCCACTGGTAAATTCTGTTCCAACTATACAGCTGAGGTTCAAGCTCTAGAGCAAGCTGCAAATATGATTTATAACACCAACTCTGACTGCCACCAGGTAGTCATCCTCACAGATGCACTGTCTGTCCTGCAAGCTCTCAAGGGTGGTAAACTCCCGCATCTGAGAAATTAACTAAACAAGGTAGCTGCCAAAAAGAGAACCATACTTCAGTGGGTACCATCTCATTGTGGTGTACCGGGAAATGAACAGGCAGATAAACTTGCAAAAAAGGGAGGAGAATGTGAACAAGAAGATAATGAAGTCACATACTTTGAAAAAAAGGAGAGCTATCCAGACTATCAGAAGAGAACAGAACCAACTCAAAGACGACTATCACACTCTCGACCGGCAGGGACAGATAACTATTTTTCGCCTCAGGACAGGGCATAACAAACTGAATAAACACATGCACAAGCTACGATTGTCTGCTTCACCACTGTGCACATGTGGATTAAACGAACAAACTGCTGAGCATGTTCTACAGGACTGTCCTCTGTATGACCAGTTAAGAAAGATATACTGGCCCAATGACTCAACACTAAACTCAAAGCTATATGGAGTTAAAGAGGAACTTCAAACAACAGTCGAATTTATCATGAGAACTCGTCTGACGGTGTAATCATCAAAGATGCGATCGCAAGAAGAAGTCACAGTATCTGTCCTCACTGTATTCTTTCACACTTATCTCTCCTCACTGTATACCTTCATTCTTCCACTCTTATCTTTCTTCACTGTATTCCTTCATTATTTCACTTATCTCTCCTCACTGTATTCCTTCATTCTTCTACTCTCATCTCTTCTTCCTGTATTCCCTCACTCTTATCTCTCCTTCCTGTATTCCCTTACTCTTCGGTTCCCTCACAATATATCTTCTACGTGTATTCCTTGTTCTTTGTCCCTTTCCTTTTCCCCGTAGCTCCAAGTGTCTAGTGAATTAGACCAGAGATCAGCTCACTTAGTGTTGCCCTATTTATTTGCTAATATAATTTGTACTTATTTAACGAACCCCTGCACATGTATTTCTTGAAGAAACATTTTGTGATAATACAATTACACCTTATATACTTCTTTGTTGTTCAGCCCCATGTTAAGCATAGGTCATCCAATGTGTTCAAGCCACGCTCTCCTGCCCGCTTTCCCTGAAAGTTCTCCATATCTTCTTTACCGTTCTTATGTCTGCCTCCAGCACAAAATGCATAAGTTGTTATGTTAACCAATCCGCCATGGCCTCAAGACCTAACCCCTGCAGACCCGAGCGGAACAGCCCCAAATATGATGATATGGCCAAGTCTGCAGAATGGGAGAAGGTCGGTTTTATGAGTAAAATTCATAACATATCTGTTGGTATCAAATACGGCTCGACTATTTACCATATTTGTTGATGACCGGTACCCTTGGTTACAGGAAGTACGTCATTGCCTTTTGGGCCGAGTAGCAAAAGTCTACGGTTGCTGTTAGCAGAAGTGAGCGATTTTTCTAGGTCTTTTTCTGTGTGTGTTCAAGGCAAGCGGACGCATGTGTGTCGAGCTCCTAAATGTTTTACTGCAATACAGATTCCTAAAGTGTTCAACCTCTAGATCACCCATACACCTCCGTGGGTTGATGCTAGATTATTTGTAAGAAAAGAATTCTAATATTGTGAACGTGAGTTTTGAAATATAATAAACTGTATGAAAATGTCCAGGACATTGTTCCAGTTGCAGACTGTACAGCGACACTAAGGACTGTCTAGTTGACGCCTTTATCTATGATGCATATCAAGATTATATATTATATATTATATATATATATATATATATATATATATATATATATATATATATATATATATATATATATATATATATATATGGAGCTACGCTGTGTTAAATAAATATGATCGAAGTTCGTCCATGCCTTGGGCTGATTAAAGGAGTTGGAAATGTTATACTGTATGCGTGGTCTACATTACATACCCTTAACAGGACTTGGTCTGAGTCAACGAGGTACTCATCGAAATATATTATAAAGACCCGCAACAGCGAATAATGGTGGCATCAAGCCGGGATTTGAACAGCTATAAAATGGGGGCCAAGGCCAAAGGATCTGAGTTATAAAATAATAGGAGCCTCAAGTCAGAGATCCTGAAGTATATGCTGATTGTTTCGAGTCTTTGGACTTCATTTTTATGAAAATATCAGAATTTTCAAGATGGCGACAGATATCGTCTGCTAACCTGTGTGAAGTTATATGCACATTATTTGCAGTACTAAGTCTTCAATTCACTGCAAAAGTTGAACGTTGTGTATCAAGTATTTCCTGCAGAAGTTTCGTTCGTTATTTCAAGTTTGATGCCCGAAGATGGCGTATTGTCAAGAAGACGACGGACCAAAGCGTAGTCCTGTTCAAGTGAGCTGTTTATGAATTCTAGACCTAACCTGGTCTACCCTGATGTTTTTCATTGTTCCTTGGAGGAAAAGGCGTTGAAACCAGGAGGAATTTTTTATTCTGGCAAAACAGATAAGTATATTTAAGGGTACATACAGCTTGTGATGCTGATAATCGTGTTTGCCATGGTTCTTTTTTCCATGTTATATGTATTTCTGTGCATTTATGTTTTTGGGAGGTTGGAGGGACTTGTGAATTTTCTTAATACCTCGTCTGTATGGTCGAGAAAATTCATAAGCGTTCTGTAGGGTTTGGTTTGTGATTGTCTCAAATAGCGGGGCCGGCATTACAAAGCTGTGAGTTATCTGCTGCTATTGAGATTACCATTACCAGTGTTTGTTAGTTGTGCAGTTTTGTTCATTGGCAAATTTGTTTTTGTGGTTAAGTTAAGTGTTATTTTTTATTTAGTTGTTCTACATTATTGTTTGTGATATTGTTGATCTAACCTAGCTATCCCTCATTTATTAGATGTCATACATGTTGTAAACTAGTGCTTGTCTTGTCATATGTGTGATAGAGCTACATTTTATTCATTTGTTCTATAGTTCATACATTTCTGCCTTGGTTGACTATTTGCATTATCTTACTTTAGCTCTTGTCACTGTATTCAGTCATCTTGTTTGTATCTCTGTTCTTTTATTGCTCCTAGTATAACATCTAGTATAATATCTATTATTACATGCAGTTGGTTGATTTTGAAGTGGTGAAATAATTGTTGAATATATTGCCCACATATTCATTATATAATATTTGCATTATTGTATAGCTCTTGGAAAGCACAATAATTGTGAATTATGGCTACCCTGGAGTATTTTATTAAGATTGGAAAAGAATTTGGTTTGCAGGGTGAGGCTTTGAAAACCTATGTCCTAACTGAAGAAAGACATGAGGAAAATAGGTTAGCTAAGGAAATTGAATATGAGGACAAAGTGGATTCTCTAGAATGGGATAACCGTCTACTTCAAGGCCAGACAAAGAAGCTAGAGGATGAGGTGGGCTCATTAAAAAAATTACTTGGCAAAGAAAAGAGTGTCAGTGGTGAAGTTGATAAGCTTAATACAGCTTTAAAGGTAGACTGTCAGGCGCAAGGGGCTCAGATTCAAGAGCTGACATCTGAGGTTTCCCTTTTGAAATTAAAGGTTGATATGAAAGAGGTGACAGATCGGGACATGAAATGTTCTTGGAATCAGTTAGAGAGTAAAGTGGCTGTACTTGAACTAGAAAATCAAAAACTGAGGTGCCTTCAGGGTCAACAAGAAAAGTTGACTAGTAATAAGGTGGCTAACTTTGAGGCATTACTCAGTGAGGAGAGGAGTAAAATTGTACACCTTGAAGAAGTGAATAAGAGGCAAAGTGAAGAAATTTCACTAAAAGATTAGGGAATTACTAAATTAAGAAAAAGGGTTGATGGTTTGCTGGATTTTGTTTTAAACAATAATATATTGTCACACATTAATTATGAAAAGACTTGTTCAAGATGCCAGTGGTACTAAGTATGATAAAAACAGGTCAGCACGACCTGAAATAGTAAAATTATCATGTCGAGGCAGGTACAACTTCCCTCGACATCATTCTGATGCCAGTGTTTCTGGTCAAAATAATATTGCCTCTTCTGAGAGTAAATCATGGCGACATGCCAGCAGCAGTAAAAACAATGTGACAAACTGTTTGACATATCATTCTATGCTCACGGGGAAAAATGTTTCCCAAAATCGACAGAATCAGGTTACATCTGGGCCTGTGAAGCCTAACATAATTGCTAAACACATTGCAAACTTGCAGGATTTGGGTCGTAAAAGTACGAACCGGTTTGTTCAATGTGATCTTGACGTGACCAATGTCGTTCAGATTGGTTCCATTTATTTTGATAGGGGTCGCTGTAAACAGCTTGGTCTTCAAAAGACAGTCAATGCTGATGTTGGTACTGTTCAGCATCCTCTTTGTAAACAACATGCTCACAGTACATCTACTCTTAAGAGTGTTGATGAGGTTGTCAAAGGTGACACTAAATTTACTGATAAGGGTCATGGTGTTACACTTAATGATGATAAGGATGAACAAAAATTTCCTGGTCAAACTAATACCAGTGCATCTGGAGAAAAATGCCTAACTATGCCTATTAAGCTGTCTTCTACAACATGCTTCAAACCTACAGGCTTGAATGGAAATAGGTGTCATACTCAGTCCAGCCAGTATGATACACCTTACATTAAGGATATTACATCCATGAAAAATAATAATAACTATGTTTCTCATGTGACTAAAGGTGCTTACCACCCCTGCTCACAATTTCATGACAATGGGATGACTTATGGTAGTAAAGGTGCATACTCACGCACCGTACTAGTGCAAAATCTGCCACCAGGCACTACATGGCAGGCACTGGATGAATTTTTTCAATTCACTGCTGTCGTGAAATTTGTACGTCTTTTACCTGTCAACAGTTACCAGGACAGGGAAGCATTTGTTTATTTTTACTCAAATAGGGATGCATCATGGTTGTTGAGCGTGACAACGGTGCTTACTTTCGAGACTATTGTCTTGATTTACAATTGCTACATCAATCAGCAACACATAGATTTTAAGGGTCATTCTTATGTAGAATGCACACATCTTGTGACTTGTCTTTGACTATTTCTATGCTCTTTGCTATACTGAGCATCTGACTTTGTTAGATTCTCTACTTCATGGAATATCTACTGCTACCTTTGTTCGCATGATGCGCAGACTTTTTTCTCATCGTGAGGATTTAATCACTTATATTGATGATATTTGTCTATTCCATCAAACTTGGGAAGAACATGTTTTGGGAATTCAGTCTTTGTTGAATACCTTGCGTCTTCATAATCTTCCTGCTAGACCTTCAAAAAAAGAATAGGATTCACTGAAATTTCTTTTCTTGGTCTTTATGAGGAGGTGGGTTTCTTAAACCTGAGGATTCTACTATCTCGAAAATCTTGAAATTCCTCGAACTAAGAATCAGGTTCGCAGTCTGTTAGGCGTGGTAAATTTCTATAGAAAATTCTTGCTTAATTTTTCAGATATTACCTCAGTTCTGTCCGCGTTGGTAAAGAAGAACTCGCCAAATAAGATCATCTGGTCGCATGCTTGTAATGTGTCTTTTTTTTACTTAAATGTTCTTTCTCTACATTACCAATTTTGAGATTACCTGACGCTTGTTTTCCATTCACCCTCAGAGTAGACGCTTCGGCTACAGGCATCGGGGGAACGTTGATGCAGCAGTTTGGAGACTACATGCACCCAACGATGTATGTCAGCCGTAAATTATCGCCTACAGAGCAGCGGTATCCCATTGTTGAAAGGGAACTACTGGCGATCGTCTTCTGTTTTAAAAAGTTACAACCATACCTCATGGGAGCCCAATTCACCTTGGAGACAGACCAGAAGGCTTTGGCATATCTCAAAACAGCAAGATTCAGAAACGAAAGGGCTGCTAGAGCCTCGCTCGCACTACAACCATATGATTATGACATTAAAGACATAAAAGGAAGTCAAAATGTCTTGGCTGATGTTCTGTCAAGGTGCATCAAAGATCCTATATCACTTATCAACTCTACAGATACAGATGAATCACAAGGTCCAAACAAATCTTTGAACTAAAGTAATAAGATGCTGATCCAGAGACTAGTACGTGTATGATGACGTGTTTGTATGACACTACTTGATTTGGACATTATTAACTATATTGTTCAAGAAGACTTTGGCATTCTGTAAGCTACCTATGCTGAAGGCTAATCTTCATGGTTGCATTGTCAAAAATATAGAATCATTGCTGATTCCTTTACACGGTTTGCACAGCACATGATGATGATGAATTCGGATGGGCTCAAGATCGTGTCGTATCTCTTTCAACTCAGTGCATTACACACTTGGAGATTGCCTTGATGATAATACTCATATGCTATTGAACAGTTTACACATTCAAATTATATGGAATGTTCAAAATACGTTGACTTATGGATATTTTCTGACGGACATGTTTTGTCATTGTTAATTGGAAAAACTAATTTCTTCAAATTAAGGGACATAACTCAGAAATGACTTACTCACATTATCAGAGGGAAGTAACAACTAGATATCCTGTCTGACTATTTTTCGATTGTAAAGTGCTGTGGATATCTTCTTCTTCTTCCTTGTTCGTCCTGAAAAGGACGGTGGTTGCGTTGTGTCTGTTTACGCCTAAGCTGTGATATCTGCACCTTTCGGTCGACACATCCGACTTCTGCACGGCATTTTTTAGGACCGGGTTTGCCTTCCCATTGCGATCCACACTCATATCTTGACTGCCTGCATCAGGACCAGCGAACCAGAGCTGGTCAAGACCGCACTCCACCTCCACGTGGTGGTCCTGGAAACAATCTGCAGCATTGCAGTCTGGCTGAGCTGTGGATATAAACAATTGGATTCGTACTAACATTCTATCACATGGAAAACAATCATGGATATTGTCAATAAGTTATTTCATCATATTTATATGAACATTGTGTGAACATTTATTAATTAATGGAAGAACATTGAACTATCGACTGTAACTATTAGATGGAATATTGAATGGTGATTTATATGAATTCCCTAGAGATTGTTGAGTCTTTGACACAAATCTATGTCTCACACACACTAGACTTTACATCATTAAGTGGCTAATATGCCGTACTATTATTTATTGGTACAACACATAAGTATAGTCTTATCTATTGCTCACACTAATGTGTTACATACAGGATTGCCTTGCTTCTTTTACCATTAATATGTTATAGTGATGACATATAATTCTGAAGTACGCATAATTTTATCCATTTGACAAAAATGTCGCAGTCATACACTTTATTAGTTGTTTGTCTGCCTCATGTCATCTATTGGTTCTATTACATAATTGTATTAATTTTAATGCTTTGCATTATAATGATTAATTAAGATGACATTAATTAACTAATGTTACCTGATGGGACAGTTAGGTGTTTTGGACGGTGTACAGTATGAGTATGCATGGACTGATATCATCATTTTGTTTTTACATGTTGGCTGATCTTGCTATGGTTACCTCACTTTGCTGTTAAAATGATTTATGTCCTTTGTAGCCAATGGTTTTAGCATTCTTTGCTACTGTCCATACATTGAGTGTTTAATTGTCTACTCTGTGGCACAAACCTGGGTGCTATACTATTTCATACTAACAGTGAAATTTGATGATACCATCTTTTCACTCCAGTGATGTCTGAACTCACACCACGTAAATAATGAAAACTTCATTTCCATTATGGGGAGGGGGGGGGGAATAGATGTTATGAGTAAAATTCACAACATATCTGTCGATATCAAATACGGCTCGACTATTTACCATATTTGTTGATGACCGGTACTCTTGGTTACAGGAAGTACGTCATTGCCTTTTGGCCGAGTAGCAAAAGTCTACGGTTGCTGTTAGCAGAAGTGAGCGATCTTTCTAGGTCTTTTTCTGTGTGTGTTCAAGGCAAGCGGACGCATGTGTGTCGAGCTCCTAAATGTTTTACTGCAATACAGATTCCTAAAGTGTTCAACCTCTAGATCACCCATACACCTCCGTGGGTTGATGCTAGATTATTTGTAAGAAGGGGATTCTAATATTGTGAATGTGAGTTTTGAAATATAATAAACTGTATGAAAATGTCGAGGACATTGTTCCAGTTGCAGACTGTACAGCGACACTAAGGACTGTCTAGTTGACGCCTTTATCTATGATGCATATCAAGATTATATATATACGTATATATGGAGCTACGTTGTGTTAAATAAATATGATCGAAGTTCGTCCATGCTGCCTTGGGCTGATTAAAGGAGTTGGAAATGTTATACTGTATGCGTGGTCTACATTACATACCCTTAACAGGACTTGGTCTGAGTCAACGTGGTACTCATCGAAATATATTATAACAACCCGCAACAGTCGGCTACCTTGACAATTATGGGAAACCAAGAGCCAGGGATCCAGACCTCCAGGATGACCCCATGTTCGCTGGAAGGGCAACATTAGACAATCTCTGAAGGACCGAGGACTAGATTGGAACCAGGCCAGGAGGAAGACAGCCGATAGGTAATATCGCTCTTTCTCCCTCTCTCTGGCAAACCTCTACACCCCAGGGTAGAAGAGGAATTACTAAGTATGTTTAACCAATCTGTTGATAGGATTCATTTGACATTCAAGTCAAACTCACTAGAACTTTCAAAACATTCACCTCAGCAGACGGCAGCCACAGAAACAAGTTTTTGACATAAAAACACAAGTAAACTAACACAATGCAAATACCAATACAGTATTTATGATATATCATATAACCACAGCAAATAATAATCATATGACGATATTGCCAAATTTGAAATCTGTGCTCTCATTTAAAAACATGTCAGATTTGACTAGCCATCTGGACTTATTGTAAAATAATATAAAAACAGTAAATAAATCACTAAACAAGTGAGAATACTTTTGTTTCTTCCTTTGTACGTTTTTCTAACTTATAATTTAAAAAAAAAAAAAACCAGCTATGAAAATTAGTCTCGACCTTCTCATAAAAAGAGAAAATTAAGAATTCACAACTTTACGAGAATGTGAAAACTTTATCATGTAACTGAAGCTGTGGATATTACCTTCACAAAAGGGAATCTACTTTCTTTAACACACAAGGATACAGTGGATTGCTGCTAATAATAAGACCATCTGGCTAGAGTATCAGTGCACTGTGTCAAAATCTATCACCAGTTATACAACTACTGGACCATGTCCTGTCTGCCAATGTCTATTCCTGCCGACAGTGGAACAAGATACTTGCTGCTGTCCAATATGAGACAGGGAAGTAAAAGGGGCAATGTGTGAACAGAAGAGTTTTTGAGTTTCTTTTCTTATTTATACTACATCAACATGTGTTTCTGGGCCAACCAGACACAACTTCATGTTACCTGGGCATACTTTCATCTTCATTAATCTTTCAGGTTATGGTATGTTTTGCTTTAGTTTAGTCTCTGGCACTTGGAAGCGAGCACAAACCAGTCAAGAGGTGGGACTTGGTTAGCTATTTCATTAACCACGTAAACCTGAATGCTCAACCTGCCACCTGACCTCTCCAAACAATCTCAAGTCTCAGAGCATCAGTTCCCTTATCAGCATCACTATCAAAGGGCCTGAATGGGAGCCACTGGCACACTGGAAAGGATGGGGGGTGGTGTGTGTGTGTGTGTGTGTGTGTGTGTGTGTTCCACCCAAAGTGACAGCCAGGAAGTGAGGGGGTGCCAAAGTTTATAACTTACTGTTAAAAATATATTTGCAAGTGTTTCTTTGTGGGGGGTGTTGGCGAAGGCAGGATTCACTCTAGGTGCCACATACTTTAAGTATTCCCCTGTTGGGACCAAGACTCACATAAACATACATCCAAAAACACAATATTACCAATGAAATAAAAATGGAAAACAAAGAGATGTTTAGGGCAAGTATTTAACAATGTATAAAAACAGACACACCTTCACAGGAATTTGAAATGGAATCTTTTCTCCAGATCTAAAGGTCTTTTATATTTGGACATGCGCCCTAATATAATCGGCTAGGTTGAACGGGACGCGCCTCGCCAAAACAAGGCAAAATTTTTTTTTTTTTTTTAAAAGATGGAACAATTCTGAGAAAAAAGAAAAAATGATAAATCTAAAAAAAAAAAAAAAATGTAGACAACCCAAAAGGACAGAGCAAATAGAAGAGAGAAAGACCTGGATCCATGGCATGAACTGTGGTGTGTAGCACAAGTTAGGTACTAATTGAAACAATCTGTTGGTGAACTGTATCTCCCACAGAGCTAGGTGAAAGACGATTTATGCACCAATATGTCAAAATCAGAAACAACTTACAATTACAAGCCACGTCATGGCTATATTAACAGTACTCCACTGCATGAGTCTGTAATAATACTACAAAAACATAAACCGATAAATATACTAATAAATACTCATAAGGGAAAAAAGCTAAGCAACCATAAATATGGTATTTGTAACCACATACCAGAATGCTGATTTAAAAATGTGTTGCCTAGTAATAATAAATGTACTAATTTAGTTTAAAGCCTGTTATTCACTGGAGTACAACCTCTTCAAATGCATTTGATTATTGGAAGATATGAAAATACAATAATTCAACAAATCTTAAATGCAACTTAATAGTGATTGTGACACATATATTAGCTACACAAATTTAAATATACTTCATCATTTCTCAGTTCACCCTTACGGAGCATGGGGCTACAACTGCAGCTGATTCCCTGTCTGCAGTCAAGCATCACTAGAAGACTTTATTATTGGTTTCCAATAGAACATGCAATCAAATATGACCTGGCATGTTGTGTGTCTCTGGTTACCTGCAAGCAGGATCTCACTATGGACCGCATGATAGGCAGGGGGAGCTGAGAAGTGTCTCTGTGTAGGACGTGACGATTCCTTGGGAGAGTCCAGAACCAGAGCACAGTATTTTAGCTCTGCACATTTTGAGAACCCCTTTGAATGGTGGGGAATGCACAGTATGCTATGCGCTTCTTCCACCTATCTTGGGACCAGATTTGATGATCCTTTAAATGCAAGCCAAGCTGGAGCTCATGACTTCAACTTAACATGTTTTAGAATGGCAGAAAAGCCACAGAAAAAGTCTAGATCTACAGTGTAGATAATACTAAGAACTCTTCAACTTGGTATTGGCTGCAAAAGAGCAAAAAGCTCAGCAGCCCTAGTTAAACAACAACAACCTGGCCACTTTAAATGAGACAGCATGGTGGTGCTGCTGGTTGACAGGGATTCCTTTTGATATAATTTTCAAACAACTTCTCCTTTACTCAATGATGTTACTGCCAGTGATATTACTGCCAGTGATGTTACTGCCAGTGATGTTACTGCCAGTGATGTTACTGCCAGTGATGTTACTGTGATTCTTTGAGGAGACAATGAAAGGACAAGACTACTGTTCCCATTAGGCATGCCGTACAAGGTGACACGGTGAGTTTCTGTGGGGAGGGGGGAGGGGGGAAGGGGGCTAACAGCTTCACTAAGTAAAAAAAGATTGCTATTGAAACAAAGCACATAAATTGTACTTTTAGTGCAGATTCCTGCACAGATACTAACTATAGTGGTAGCCACATGTTCTTTAAGGAGCAAAATCTGGACAGTCACAATCAACTTTCAGCAGTCACCTTCACTGTTGCTGTTCCAGTCATATTCATCACTTCTGTTCCAGTCATAATCCTGACTTTTGTTCCAGTCATATTTCTGACTTCTATTCCAATCATATTCCTGAATTCTGTGTCTTCCATCATGTCTTTTTATGGTGTATTTTCAATTCTCAGACATCTCACTCGACAGGTGGTGACTTCTTTCAAATTCTGCAGTTACTGTCCACACAAATGTTAAGGTCAACTACCTGGAATGCACTTCACTGTGTGTTTGTGCCTTATACACCCCCCCCCCCCCCTCTTCCACAATTACTTACTAAAAGATTAGGTCAGAAACGTATCAAATAAAACTGCAGGCATTTGGTAAATATCCTTCTTTACCAAAGGTACTGATATGCAGTAAATACATAGCAAAGATAGGTGCACATAACCACATATGAAGGTACCCTCTTTACCTTACAGTTTTTAACTAATAAAGGTAAAGGTGATGGACCCCTTCCTTCCTGAATGTCCCTTCCCTAGTTGTTAATTGAGGCATCACAAAACTGTTCAATTAATCAGGGTACGAGGTGTTGGGGGGAGGGGGTGTTAGAGAAATGGCTGTTAACAACCAAAATACCATTATCATACATTAATCAGGGCAACATTTGGGGCACAGCTATTACAGAATTTGGACTATCTTCCCCAAGTTAACCATCACATGAAAGGTGAGTGGTTATACTAGCAATACAAGTATTATAACTCACTCTATCACACTCTGAAGACTAGTTAATGTTTGACTTCAACAGAAATTAATGACTTGGATCAACAACAACAGCAACCAACAATCAAATAATCATTACAACTTACGACTTATTTCAAGGAAACACAATTAAAAATGAGTCAATGTCTCAAAAGTAAATAAAATTAGACAAATAAAACAAAAACTTTTTTGACATTAGATTCACACACTGCACAAACACATTTCATTCACACACTGCACAAGAACATTACATTCACACTGCACAAGCATGTTACATTCACACACTGTACAAACAACCACATTACATTCATACACTGTATGAACAAAGACATTATATTCACACATGGCACAAACAACACTACATTCACACACTGCAGAAACACATTACATCCACACACACTGCACCTTCTCTGCTGTGTCTCCATCTTGGCGTGGTAGAGGAGCTTCTGTGTCCCCATGACTCCAAGAGCTATGTCGGCGGTAGCATAGTTACCAGTAGGGCTTCCCAAGCCGGACAAATCGAAGGGTAGGGACCAGACGAAGAGAGACACACAGGCAAGCTGGGGATAGTCAAAGGAAGGCTACCCAACAGAAATGCATGCTAAAATTTGATGCACTGGGTCACAGGCTTTTCAAAACAGGGCAATGTACTTCGCTTAATGATGATGAATCATGACACACTGGACAAACACACTACATTCATACAATGCATGAGCACCCACCACATTCACACACTGTATGAACAAAGACATTACATTCACACACTGCAGAAAAACATATTCACACACTGCACAAACACACTACATTCACACACTGCACAAACAAACACATTACTCTCCCATGCTGCACAAACAAACACATTACATTTACACGATACGTCAACACACAACTAGAATATTTATTTAGCATGCACAGCTTTACAAAAAGAAACAAATTAGAAATAATACTGTTTAAAAACAAATATTCATGGTAAAGACATCTGCAAACGATAAAAAATGAACTTAAAAAAAAAAACCACAGAAACTGAAGAGGTTACAATTTTTCCAAAAAAGTGTTCAAATATTTTACTTTGTTCAAAATAAAAAAATTCCTTATTTCACACAATTTTGTTATAGAAAATTTCTTATCTGAAACATTTTCATAAATAAATTCTAAACAAACTCTCATTACAAATGCTTTCTACCCTCATAAATGTCAATTTCAAACAATAAATAAATGACTCACACAAAAACTATTGGCTGAACAAGGCAAATATATCCAATTAGAATAAAACTAACTGTGGCTGCTGGGAAACCAAAAGGACACTATAAAATATAAATAGGTATACATCAGCTGTTTAATTGTATTGTGACCACTGTCTACTGTATAATACTTAATTGATATATTTATTTACATGTATTATAAAAGTCTTAATAGCAACAGCTGAAAAAGAGTTATGAGAAATGGTTGATACAGTAGTGACAGAAAGTGAAAATAAAGGCCTTGACCTAAATAGCAAAAAGACTCGGGATATGGTCCTCTTTAAGACAATGACTTCTCCAGAATGCACTAAATATATCAGTAGATTCTAATACCTAGGCATGATAATATGGAACATGCATCTCAGAGGGGAAAAGTAGAACAGCTTTATTAAATGCAGTGTTCAATAAAATGAAAAATATTTTTACTGCAACAACTCTTTGTTAATGGAAGTTCAGTGTTATATACAACCAATCCTAACATACGGAAGTGAGTCACTGATAATTAATAAACAAGCAGGAAAATCTCTGAAGGCCACAGAGATGTGGTTTTCCAGAAGAATGTTGAGATTATCATGGACAGCTAAACAAAAAAATAATGAGGATGTCCTGAAAGAAGCTGAAAGCTTACTACTTACATCAGAAGGACATAATCCACCACTTTCTTTGGGCATTAACTATGAGAATAAGAAAACTAGAATACAGAAAATACTGAAGATAAGAGGACAATAACGAAAGAAGATACTTGACAGTTTAACATCATGACATAGAAAGAAGCCAATGACAGATTTTATGAACAGTACTTGAGACAGAAAGCTGTGGAGACACATGATCACCTATACCACCAGGCATAGTACTTGATGATGATATATATCTGAAACTGTACTTGACTCCATTCTGTGGAATCATTCTGTGCTCAGCCAATCAAGATTTTCACTCTATGCACTATTTAAAAAGAAAATGTCATTTCTACAAAACAATACAGTATTCAACCAAGTTTCAATAAATTATTATAGTAAAGCATATTAGAAATCATACGTGTCACTACATTTTAGACAGTTACAATATGAGTTTCACAAGATTTTGTCAAGATGTCTCTCCAAGGCAAATACATAGACAAGGATTTAATCTGCCACCTTCTCCTGCTGGAAGTAGTCTGGAAGAATGATCTCAACAAACTTCTATGACAACAATGATGTATACGAGCAAGTTTATATGTCGCTGATATTGCTTCTTATCATCAAATGATGGATAATAACAAACACAGTAAAATGTATATTTACAACAGGCTAAAAGCACAGGTCACATACTCGTAACTGGAGAAATCTGACCTTTTCAGACCTACACTTTGACTGTTTTAAAAGTAATGCCTATTTCATTTATTGTATTTGTCATGTCATTGACCTACACTTCCTACTATGACAAATTTAATATTTCTATTGTAAACACCTACAGTATCAAGTGTTAGAACTCAACAACAAAAAACCCATTTAATGAATATATCATCAAAATGCGACAGCACTGTGCATTCAATTCAGATGGGGCTTTCATCACCCTTAAGTAGCATATGAGGAGAACGAACGAATCACACTGAGAATCAAGACAGCCATCTTCTTCCTCTGTGTCTTTCAGCTCTCTATGAAGCACAGGCCTTCAACTAGTTCTCTGCAAGTATCCTGTCCTAGGCCATCTGCTCTGCTCCAGTTTTGTCCACATCTTTGTATCTCTACCTTTAAGTCTCTTCTCCATGTTCATCTGTTTCTTCTACGGCAGGGGGATCTGGTACTATGACTGCTTGGTCATAGATGACTTTCTCAGCCATGCGTCTTTGGGGCTATCCATAAAAGACGTCCACGGGAGATGGGGGAGGGAGGGGTATGTAAAAAGTGGACAACTGTGGACATGGGGGGGATGGGGGGGTGTCAGTTGAAAGTGGGCGTCCAATTTACAAAGCATATGGCAACTCTTACTTACATACAAATTTATCAAGACTAACAAACCCTCTTATCTTCGAAAACTTCTTACTGTCCAGTTAAACCCAAATAAATGTTCTTCGGATTTTGTCCCTCTTGCCAGGCCTTCCAATCCTTCTAGACTTAAAATCTCTAATACGAAGAGGTTTTAACTTCTATGCTCCTGTTCTCTGGAACAAACAACCTTAGTATATTAACTCTCTGGGAACCGACATCACAATTATTGTGATTTCATAATTAGATTTTTAAGTTTTAAGTATAGGCAGGTGATTAAAAATGTAAGCTTATATGTTTAATTAAGACCATGTGGAGTGGTCGTCCACAAGGGGCAGGTGTGAGACTGGGGGAGGGGGGGGGGGGGGGGGGGGGGGGGTGGGGGGGGGGGGGGGGGGGTGGGGGGGGGCGGGGGGGGGGGGGGGGGGGGGGGGGGGGGGGGGGGGGGGTGGGGGGGGCGGGGGGTGGGGGGGGGGTGGGGGGGGATCAATCAAAAGTTGACAGAGGTGGACATGGGGGAGGGGAGGGTAAAAAAATGCCAGAATTTTGTGGACGTCTTTTATGGATGACCCCTTTTCACATCCAGCATCATCTCCTTCACCTCTTAATTAAACTGGAGTTTTTCCTTTGTTCTACACTCAGTTTTATACTACTGTTACTCTTATTCTGCTCAAGCACCCATGTATGAATGACGGAATTTTATCATTACTGTTTTTTTTGTTGGCCCTTAACCTCTGGTAAGCCATAAAAGGAGTAAAGAGTAAGCCATACAGTCGCCACCCTGGCAAAATTTATAGAAATAGGAAAACCTACCCACCTCAGAAATATTTATAGAATATGTGATGTCTGTATACACACATTGGAATCCTCGACGGTACTGCTTAGTGCACGCACTGTGCCAAGATTCTCCTTGTGTGATCTAAGGGAGGAGATCGGAGCACTGATGAAGTTGTTCGTCTGCGATGAAGATGGTCCTTAAAACAAAACAAAACCATGCTATAAAACTGATCCTTCACATTTTAAAAATTCCATTTTATCAGTGCTGTATAACTATTGTAACAATAAAACTATCATCAAGTACATCACAGCAATCACATCAGATTACTTCACAGCAATCATATTAGATTACTTCATAGAATTATTACTTCACAGCAATTACATTTTATTACTTCACAGCAATTACATTTCATTACTATATAGCAATTACATTTGATGAAGCAACACATTGGTAAGCAACTTAAGATTATTGCTTGTATAGAATACAGGACTTTCTTGCATATCACTCTCCCAACACCCACTTCTAGGAATCTAACATCCAACTTTCTCCACAGAACAATTCACAGCAATGGCCATGGCTCCAACAGGTGGATTATCAGCACTTGAAACATACTTAAACACCATACATTGACAAGAAGAAAGAAAGAAAACGTGTAAAGTTTCTTCAGACATTTCAATACATGACTCAGATCCACAATATTTTAAAAATTCAACGCTTTTGCCAAGTGCAGCTTTGTTTCAAACCTCTGATAAACCTTTACAATTTTTCCTTCATTTTCTTTGTCCATGGAAGCTACCTTGCTTTCAACTACGGTCCTCTACATAGCCGGAGAAGGAGTTGTACACAAAATATCAGCTTCTGATCTAAGTCTACATCAAGTAACTGATGCTCATTTATTGCTCCTGAGTATTGAAAACATAATGCTTCATATTTGTACAGAACTGACAAGAGCAATCTATGTTACAACAACACTAAATCTTAAGTAACAGACTGATCAACAGAGTCACTGACTGTCTAAATGACTACATTATCTGATTTACTGATGATCATGATGGGAACTTATAGGCACTGATGTCAAAGCATAAGTAGGAGAAAACATGAAGTCATTGTTTGTTGTTGGCGCGAACAATGAACGAAACAAACATTTCTATTCTGTAGGTGGTGTGAATAATGAACAAAAAAAAGACATTTCTATTCCGTAGGTGGTGAGAATAATGAACAAAAAAGACATTTCTGTAGGTGGTGGGAATAATGAACAAAAATAAAGAAATTCCTATTCTGTAGGTGGTGTGAATAATGAACAAATAAAGGACATTTCTATTTTGTAGGTGGTGGGAATAATGAACACAAAAAAGGACATTTATATTCTGTAGGTGGTGTGAATAATGAACAAAACAGGACATATCTATTCTGTAGGTGGTGAGAATAATGAACAAAAATAAGACATTTCTATTCTGTAGGTGGTGTAAATAATGAACAAAAATAAGACATTTCTATTCTGTAGGTGGTGAGAATAATGAACACAAAAAAATGACATTTATATTCTGTAGGTGGTGTAAATAATGAACATAAATAAGACATTTCTATTCTCTAGGCGGTGGGAATAATGAACAAAAAAGGACATTTCTATTCTGTAGGTGGTGGGAATAATGAACAAAAAGGATTATTCTTTAGTTTGTGTGAATGAACAAGACATTTTTATTATGTACTGAAGAGAATGATGACAAAAAGATGGCATTTCAGTACAGTGAATGGGGAGCCGCGCTAGTGTAGTGGTTACCACACTGAGCTGGCAATCGGGAGATCCCAGGCTCAAGCCCGGGTGAGTACATTTGAAGGAGTGTCGTCGACCGGACTTGGACTGGAATAATTCGAGCCCTGTCGTCAAGTAATAGCGGGCGTACGATAAAAAAAAAGTACATTGAATACAGATAAAAAAATTTTTAAAGTGGATGTGAATACAGTCAACAGTCATCATATTGTGATTCACAAAAGTTACTGAACTGGGGCATGCAAAATAAATTTGGCTGAGCAAAAAAAGAAAACAAACTGGACCAATACAGAAAAAGTTAGTTTATTAAGTCAGGCAACAAACTTTGGTAGAGTTAGAAGATATAATTTGTATAGTATGAGAGTATGTTGGGATAAATCAGATAAATCTTGATGATCTGAGTGATATTATGTTGGACTGAGTCAGGTAAAATAAATATGCTGACTCTGATCAATTGTAATCAGACTAAGTTTCTTGGACTAAGTCATTGAGTTTCTTGGACTAAGTCTTTGAGTTTCTTAGCCTTAGTCGGACAAAATAAATCTATTAACTAAGACAAATTTTATTGACACTTGAGTTTCTTGGACTAAGTCATTGAGTTAGTGGGACAAAATAAATCTGTTAACATTAAAAAATTCTACAGACAGTTTCTTGGAGTAAGTCAAACAAAATAAATCTATTAACATAGAAAAATTCTACTGAGACAGTTTCTTGAACTGTCAGACAAAATAAATCTATTAACATAGAAAAATTCTACTGAGACAGTTTCTTGGACTAAGTCAGACAAAATAAATCTATTAACATAGAAAAAGTCTACTGAGACAGTTTCTTGGACTAAGTCATTGAGTTTCTTGGACTGAGACAAAACTAATCTATTAACATAGAAAAATTCTGCTGAGACAGTTTCTTGGACTAGTCAGACAAAATAAATCTATTTACATAAATTCTATTGAGACAGTTTCTTGGACTGTGAGACAAAGCTAATCTATTAACATAGAAAAATTCTACTGAGACAGTTTCTTGAACTAAGTCAGACAAAATAAAACTGTTAACATAGAAAAATTCTACAGAGACAGTTTCTTGGACTAAGTCAGACAAAAGCAAAACTGTTAACATAGAAAAATTCTACTGAGACAGTCTTTTGGGATGGGCTGGACAAAAATTAGTTCAATAAGTTGAAATAAAATGTACTGAGACGAGTACGTTGTATTAAGTCAAATAAAATGTGTATTCAACATTGCTCAATTAACTGATATTCAGATTTTCTGTGTGATCAACAAATAAACAGTCAGCATATACATATTCAGCATAATAAACTAATACATTTGGTATGCTTAATTAATATGATCAACTAATAAATACATGATATGATCATTTAACAGATGTTCAGCATATACATATTCAGCATAATAAACTAATACATTTGGTATGCTTAATTAATATGATCAACTAATAAATACATGATATGATCATTTAACAGATGTTCAGCATAATCAGAAACTAGATATTCAGTCTGATCAACTACTAAATATTCAGTTTAATCAACTTATAGAGATATTCAGTACAGTCAACTAGTAGATATTCAATATGGTCAGCTAATAGATATTCAATGGCCCAATAATAAATATTCAAAATAATCAATTAATAAATGCTCAATATGATTAAACTAACAGATATTACGGTCAGCTAATAGATATTCAATGACCCAATAATAAATATTCAAAATAATCAATTAATAAATGTTCAATATGATCAACTAACAGATATCCGGCATAATCAAGAAAAAGATATACTCAGCATGATCAACTAACTGATATTTAACATGATCAGTGACAAGATATTTGGTGTGGTCAACTAGTGTTACTCAGTATAATAAACTAACAGCTATGCCGTACAATCAAATATGAGATGTTCAATGTGATCAACTAACAGCTATTCAGCATGACAAACCTTTTCATTCAAAACCCTTTAGCTCCCAAAGGAGTATAGGCCTTTAATAAATGCATGTCAAGTCCTCTTGCAGCATGCCATGCTTTATCATAATTTTAACAGTTCTGTTAAGTCTGGAAGATCGGCTACCACAACAAATATGGGAAACAAGAGCCAGGGATCCAGACCTCCAGGATGACACAGAGTTTGCTAGGAGGACAACATCAGACAACCCCTGAAGGACCGAGGACTAGATTGGGGCCAGGAGAAAGACAGCCGATAGAATAGTATGGCACTCTCTCTGGCAAAACTCTAGAACCCAGGATAGAAGAGGAACAACTAAGTAAGTAAGTTAAATCTGTAGCCATAGTTTTTCTTTAACAGTTCTCACAGCTGTTAACTAGCTGTCAGAAGGAAAAACACTTTCAAAAAGCTACACTTATAAGACCATAAATGACAAAAAATGAAACTTTTATTGTGACACTGTGTCAGTTTGTGGCAATAATGGCAGTCATTTAATTCTGTTTTAACTGTTAAAGGAAAATCTGGTTTTCCCATGTCTGATGCAAGGAATTTTTTGTCGATTTGAGTTTTCATATATTTCGTAAGTTCACGGGTCGGTTCTTTCAAAGTTTTTTTTTTTAAAGTATGGTGAAGTTATAATAGGTGTACAGGAAACTGAATGAAGATTAATAAAATAAAATCTTGGTTCGAATTCACCGACCTTGAAAACTGGCCTCTCATCATGAGTGCCTAGGAAAATGGGGCCCCCCAATACTGGTCTCTCATCATGAGTGCCTAGGAAAATGGGCCCCCAATACTGGCCTCTCATAATGAGTGCCTGGGAAAATGGGCCCCCAATACTGGCCTCTCATAATGAGTGCCTGGGAAAATGGGCCCCCAATACTGGCCTCTCATAATGAGTGCTTGGGAAAATGGGCCCCCAATACTGGCCTCTCATAATGAGTGCCTGGGAAAATGGGCCCCCAAAACTAGCCTCTCATCCTGAGTGCCTGGGAAAAGGGGCCTCCAATACTGGCCTCTTATCCTTTAAGAGTTAAATGTCATTGTATAATGAGTTGGTACTACCGAAGTATAGCTGCTGCAGATATTTTTATCTGCTGCTATACATCCCTTCCTAGTAACTTCATATAAACTTTCACTATTCCAATAATGAAACGATGAATGTTTAAGTCTACTGCAAACAGTAAGAATTATAATAAATTTTCTGGAGAAAAAAAATGAATGAATGTTAACTCTTTGACTCCATAATTATTTTCCACCCTGTGCCATAATTATTTTTTGAAGAATTCTAAACGGTGAAGTGTACTGTCTTTTAGTGTAAATTTTATGCTAATCTTTTTTTGTGAACATGTACTTATTATATACCAAACTGTAGGGAAATGGACAGAGAATTGTAATATATAACGTCTTTGGTAGTATTAATACAAGTGTGTTCGGTATACTTAAAACATTTTGCATGTAAAATTGAAAAACACAAAAAAGTTAACTGTAGAATATGATCTTACCAAAGACAAATTACTGTTGTAGACAATAAAACTTTCTTTTCACACTTCAAACATCAAGTTAAACCATAAACAAAGTAAAAAAAACATTGCTTATGGCCAAAATTAGTACATTTAGTGTTATTCACACCAGTTTTTACTGTGGTCCCTTGTAGGAAAAAAATAAATTATGCAATCGTGCATTACGTAATCTTCAAACAAATAAAGAGGAATAACGTTATATAAAAACTTTTTTACACTTGTTTAATGTTTTAATAGTATCCCTAGCTTCATCTTCTACCTAGGTCTAGTTTTGTTGCTTTTTGATTGGCCAGAATATGACTACGCCCACTCATCAACTAAATCTAATGTGTCTAGCTTTTCTGCACCGATTCCGTATTTTGACAACAAACTGTGACTACTAAACAATATCATCAATGTCAGCAATGTTTCAAAGTAGTTTGACACAATTATTTGCTTAGGAGACTTAGAAAATGTAAATATAAAGCGTGACATATTTCTCTAGCAATAACAACGAAAAACGTAAACACGCGAATCGTCACACAAATTGTGATAATAACATCAAAACACGCACATGTGCTGCTTAACTACAGTCAAATTAGTTGTTTAAATAGTAGAGGAAGTCATTCTACGAGTTTTAAAATATGAACGGCATTAAACGGACGATTTTTGGGGTTTATTCGTGATAAACTAAAAACAACGCTCTGAGCATTGCGCTGGCACGACGCGCTGAATTTTGCAATGCTCAGAGCGTTGGTCTGGAGTCAAAGAGTTAAGCTTTGGAGTGGAGTTTAACACACACAAAAAAGAAAAGAAAAAAGATTAACTGAGTGTCCACGCACGAAGACCCTCATTTTATATGTATATAAGTTTTACAGATGTACAAGAATAGGTACAATTACATATATACAGTGCAGTGCACTGAACTCAAACCTGCTAAAGTCAATATTCACTTAACTCAAAACAATTCTACAGGTCCCGGCTAAAAGTCTTCTTTACCTTTGTTAAAAAACTTTAGTAATGTTGACTTCTGTTAACTAGAATTTTTGGATAAGTGCAAGTATTTTTTGGGGTTCCAACTCAAATTTGGACTTGCTTAAGTAGAAGATCTGCCTTCACAGAAAAGTAAACATAGCCCTCACACAACTTTGGGTGGTAGACTCCAATGCTAAATTTGTCACAATGAATGATCTCTGGCAAAAAAATGATCACAATGAGTTGCAAGGGAAGTACATTTATGAAGATGACAGCTACAGGATCTTGTGGTCCCTATTAGAGAAACCTTGGCACGTCCCTGGGTCAGGGGAGGATAGACTCTTACAAATGGCTTACTTGTGCTCCTGTTCTGCTGTTTAAAAAAAAAATTCTCCTTTGTTTCTTTTATGACCACTTTATATTTGAACTGAATGTATAATATCTCTTATAGTGCAGATTTTCTACTGGTCAATTTACACTCTGACATTAGTATAGCATTTAAAATCAGTCAGTAAAGAGATTTAGACTTCCAAATGTTTTGACACTTGCAACTATGGTAATCGAAAGTAACATGAGACACTAAACGTTAAGCTTTCATTAGAACGCTTTTGAAAATTGGAAACTATGCGAAGATATTATTCAGCAATTGAAAAAGTTAAATATAATTGACTAAAATAATGAGTTCATGCTTTATTTCTGACTATGACTCTTAAATGTCCACCTGTGAGTAAACCTTAGATAAGCAGAACTTCTGATAAGTAGAAGTATTTTTAACAGTCCCAGCATCTTCTACTTATCCAGACTGCACTATATGCTTCCTCGAGCTTTTTAAAATATTTGTTGGCTAATAAAAACTGTAGAAGGTGCTTTACTGAAACATCCATCCTACATTGACTGTTCTTGTGCATCTGTAAAAATAACAAACACATCAACACATTTGTTGACATAAAGAAATCAAGCATATTACCTGGTAACTGGAATGAGACTGAGTTGGCAGACACAAAACACCGGGGGGGGGGGGGGTTTGTGTGTGTGATGGGGCAGAATTATAAATAGTAGTAAAGAATATTTCTGTACATGCATAGGAAATAATGCACAGCATGATTTGAACAGACGCACTTGTATTGCACGCACTGAGATATGCAAAAAATGTACCAGTATTGGGAAATTGCGTAATCCCAGATAAAAGTTGTTCACTGAAATATTTAAATACTACCTGTACACGATTCTGTATTAAACTCGATAAGAAAAACTGCGAAAGCATATAAAATGTTCATAATGGGATGTGAAAAACTGTTCCAGTTAAGAAAATATGCAAAGTGGAATATGAAAAAATGTGCAAGTATTTGAAATGTGCACAGTGGGACATTAAAAACTGCCAGTATATGAAATGTGCACAGTGGGATATGTAAAACTGAACCAATATATGAAATATGCAGTGGGATTATAAAAAAAAACTACTGGCTCATGAAATGTGCACAGTGGGATATGAAAAACTGTGCCAGTATATTAAATATGCACATTGAGATATGAAAAACAGTACCAGTATATATAATGTGGACTGTAGGATATGAAAAAATTTACCACTATATGAAATGTGCAAAGTGGGAAATGAAAAACTAAACCAGTACATGAAGTATGCACAGCTTTTGTTCGCGGATTTAAAAGAAATCATGAATCTTAGTAACATAACTACCTTCTGGGCACAACTTAAAGAACTGTATGTATCTACAGACTGTGAAAACCCCTACCTCATGATGGGACAACGCAAAGACTTTTTTAGACTAAAATCATTAGTCTGATTATTTAGCGAACAGTTTATGTGTTTGACAAGAATGTGTACAGCTGAGCTCTAAGAAAATAAGATGTGCCTAGACACCGTATATTGGGGGGGGAGGGGGGGAGAAAAAAAAAAAAAAGAGGGTAAACCAAGGTGGAAGGGAGTGAAGAAGAATCAACTCATGTGAGGCAAAAGAACAATGTACACAATAAACTGTCAAATACATATGTTTTTCAACTGGTGATCCACAACGGGGGGTCTGTAGGGTTATAAGTAATCTCTCATGTGATGCTTTGAATGAATAGGTCTATATTACTATCTTATAGGAGCAAGAATACAGAAAAGTTTGATTTTCCTATTAGGGAATAGATGACAAAAGGCAGGTTACAAGATAAGAATACTGTTTTTTTTTAATAACAAGTATTTTTGTGTACATATAATGGTAAATATACAACCAATAATGATTTTATTTTTTGTATTTGAGCAACAACACGGTAAACAACTATAGAAAGCTAACACATTATAACGCTCAAGCTATCACAAACAATTGTACCAGTCAAACACTATGAGGTAAACTGATATTCTAGATATAAGGCTAACAAACAACAGAATACAGAATACATAATATATATATATATATGGATAAAAACATATGTTACAATTCATGAAATATGACTCATATCCGAGTTCCAGTTTACAAAAGTTAACACACGGCAGACAGTAAACATATCAAAAAGACATGAAACAAAATATTTTATCCATGGTCTTTCCCCATAAAGTGGAAATTAATTTACTCATATTTTCAAATTCAAATTCATACTCAGTGAAAGAAGAGTACATTACTTTATGCTGGTCAGAGAAATATAATCCCATAATACCCGACATCTACTCATTAGTGAGTGTCCGACTGCACAGTCATTAGAGAGCTGGCCTTTCGCTGCAAAAGTACCGGGTTGAAAACACGGCGGTGTCATGCTCCATTCTACCCAGCTGTAAGTGGGTACCTGACTTTGCTGTCAGTTATGTATCGCAAGGGCAGCAAGGAAGGGAACTGGTCACCCCATCTCTAGAAGCTGGACCTAGTATAGTGAAATCTCTAACACTTAACTCCCCTATGGTAATATCTCCTATAGAACTTCTTCTCTTCTTCTTCCGTCCTTAGCCACCGACCGTCAAAGCAGTCAGTGGCCATTACGCCTAGTGGCGTCTTAGGGCAACAGCAGATAGGTTTTCTTTGCCATTGTTTCCCATCACGCCTAGTGGCGTCTTTAGGGCAACGGCAAATCAACCCATTTGCTGTTGTTTCCGTAATCGAAGTGACTGGCAGACGGGTGATCAGCCCATTGTGTTCCTATAGAACTACCTGTACTTTAATGTGAAATGAACATTTTCACAGCCTTCAAAACAAAGCCTTCATTCCAAAGCTTTTTATTCCATATTTCTTGAAAGATTTGACAACTGCCATGTTCTGAACAGACTCTCACACATTTCTGTTTACTAATTTGCAAACTTGTTCAATGGTTAGTCGCTTCTTTTAGTTTTTAGTATTCAGTCATTTTGGTACTTCCATCCATTTTCTTAAGTCCTCATACATGAAAGTTTTAAATAGTTTGTTTACTTAAAAAATCCACAGACTACTGTTAAGACGTTCTGGAATCACAGATAACTGGATGTTAATTCCTTAAATGCCCATTATTTTCCTTCTCAGATGTATGATCTGAATTGGTCATGTACCAAAACAGTTGGTTTCAAACAGAGACAATATGTGGATTAAAGGGCGCGAAAAGAGACTCCCACCATATAGAACTGCAGTAGAACTTACATGGAAAACAGAAAATGGAAACGTAAGTAAAAACATGGAAAAGCAACAGAGTAGAGCAAAAATGAAGTAGGAAATATCTGAAATGGCATGGGCTGACCCACACAAAAGCTGATTAAATGGAGAAAATGTCAGTGACCTGTGCTCCAGAATAAGTTAGGATAAAAGAAGTTAATTCAGGAAGCTAATGTAGAGAATGAAACTAAAGAGTTCAGCCCCTAGAAAGATGTGGAGGAGAATGAAAAAGTCGTCCAACAAGATATGGAGAATGAAAATGCAAAAAGTCCTTAAAGAAGCTCAGGAAACTATGGAGTATGAAACTGTTAGAAGAGCTCAGGAAGCTGCGGGAAGCTGTAAAGAATGAAACTGTTAGAAGAGCTCAGGAAACTGGGGGAAGCTGTGGAGAATGAAACTGTTAGAAGAGTTCAGGAAACTGGGGGAAGCTGTGGAGAATGAAATTGTTAGAAGAGTTCAGGAAACTGGGGGAAGCTGTGGAGAATGAAACTGTTAGAAGAGTTCAGGAAACTATGGAGAACGAAACAGTTAGAAGAGCTCTGGAAACTATGGAGAATGAAACTGCTATAAGCCCAGTTCAGAAAGCTGTGGAGAATGAAACTGTTAGAAGAGCTCAGGAAACTGTGGAGAATGAAACTGTTAGAAGAGCTCAGGAAACTATGGAGAACGAAACAGTTAGAAGAGCTCTGGAAACTGTGGAGAATGAAACTGTTAGAAGAGCTCAGGAAACTATGGAGAATGAAACTGCTATAAGCCCAGTTCAGAAAGCTGTGGAGAATGAAACTGTTAGAAGAGCTCAGGAAACTATGGAGAACGAAACTGTTTGAAGAGCTCATGAAACTGTAGAGAATGAAACTGCAAGAAGCACAGTCCATAGACTGCGGAAAGCTGTGAGATGTCCAGCCCCCAGGTAGCTTTGGAGAATGAAATTATGGGAAGTCCAATCCAGAAAGCTGTGGAAGATGAAAATGTGGTGAGAAGCCCAGTCCAGCATGCTCTGGAGAATGAAACTGTGAGAAGTTAAATCCCCTGATAGCTGTGAAGAGTAAAACTGAAAGTTCAATCCAGAAAGCTGTGCAGAATTAAATTGTGAGAAGTCAAATCCCCTGAAGGCTGAGAAGAATGAAACTGTGAAACTCCAGTAAAGGAAAACATGGCGAATGAATCTGAGACGTCCAGCCCAGGAAGATATGGACAATGAAAATGCAAGAAGCCCATTAAGCTGTGGAGAATGAAACTGTTAGAAGAGCTTAGGAAACTGGAGAATGTAAATATGAGAAGTTCAGACCAGGAGGCAACTGTGCATGGTCAAACTGTAAAAAGTTCAAACCAGGATATTGTGGAGAATTAAAATGAGAGAATTGCAGCCCAAGAAGCTGAGCAAAATGAAACTATAAGAAGCTCCATGAACATCAAAGAATTGGAGAAGAAATCATGACCAAGATAAACATATACATTGCCTTTTTTTTTTTTTTTTGAGACAGAAATTAGTTCTTAAATTCAAGGCTGTCTGTCACAGAACAAGCAGCAATGACAACTTAAACATGCAGAGATGATCTGCACTCAACATATAAAAAAAAAAAAATCAGAGAAGAGGCAGAAAATCTGTAGAAGTATTTTAGAAATTCAAACCAACATATTAAAAAAAAAAACTACAAGGACATTACAGAGATTCAAATACATTCTGAGTGATGAATGAATGCCTATATTTTCTTGCACTCAATTTAAAATATTCTACAGCTGGAAATACATGATGGATGAAAATTTTTTTATTACAGAACATCACAAATGCTAATGCAAACACATTATTTAGCACTTTTTCCAATTTTTTCTAATCGCTCAAGCAGCTTAAGAAAAGTCAGTTTTCAAACTCCTGACATTCCATGGAAAAAAGTACCACAAATGAAAAAACAGAATATCATTACTTTCCAAATGGAAAAAAAAAATCCTTGAAATAGTGTTGTATATCACAGCGACACAGGAATTATTTTCAATGATGTAGGGATATTAGTTCTTGAAAAAGTCTTGTAAGAAATCAAGACAAATGCTGATTTGAGGTAGGAACACACAAAAAAAATCTAACAGCCTTCAACAATCAGAAATACACACTAAAGAAGTGGTAAAATTTGAGATTACAAATCCCTATAACATTTTTGTTTCCAACAGATGGTAGACACAACATATGAAAGAAAATAGTTCTACTGGAAAAATGTGCTTGAGGAAAACTTATAATAACATGGTTGAATACACTCTTTCACTTGGCATATTTGAGCATACACTCATAACATGCTGTGACGACTTGGCCAATCTTCTCTTCATTTTTTTTATTATTTACGTGACATCATTTTTTCTCATCCTCAATGCATGATTGCAAAGTCTCGGGAATTGTCACTTGCGGAAAATCTCCTAGCGTTCGGTATTTTCTCCTCGCTATTTTTAGATACGACGTCATTGTTGACCAATGACCTCGGTAGCGAGAAACCCACTTTAATTTAGAACTGCTTGAACTTGGGAGAACCAGTTTAGGCCACTTAGGAAAACATCACGTGACTTTTAACATTATTGATTGGAGCGTCTAAAACGAGGCTAAGGTCACATGATGCACGCTACGGATCACGTGTCCAAGCGGAAATGACCCGCTAAAAGGCGGCAAAGCCAGCATTCTTCACTTGCCCAGGAAATCTCAAGAAAGCTAGGTCTAACCCAATTATCGGCGAATTCTCGCATTAAAAGCACTGAAGCCACGTGTCTAATTGCGGGTTAGCGTCCATCTTTGAGTAGTCTATGGTGGAGCCTTGCACGACAGTCCAATCTCAGCGCAGAATACGGAGTCGAGCACAGAGAAGGCAAATCCGAACCATTCAAGACCTACCTGGGGCAACGTCAGGAGACCGGAGAACTAACCACACTTCACTATCAGCCGGGGGCTGAAAAGCTAAGTCCACGAAAAAGGGAACTCACTACATCAATGCCTAGTTTAGTCATCCATGATGAAAAAACACTTGAATTGTGAGACACATAATACATACAGCAGACACTAATTCCATCGACAATACTATCATTCACCATCTATTCATTTTATTGCAATAAACCAATTGGGTGTATATACTGTACCCCACGCTTTGTTCCTTCCATTAGATGTTGAATATTGTCTATGTTTATCTTCCTTTATAAGGGAGGGGGGGGGGGCTCGTAAAATATAATATAAATTAAAAGATAATAATAATAGATAACTGAGAAGGGGACGACGGTAGCGAGAGACCAAATATCTCCTTACAATCTTTTCCAGACCTGTCGAGTTAGGAGAATTTACCCTCTTCGTCACCCTTCGGAAGTGGGAAAACCCAGCAGGGATTCCTTGAGCCAAATCTTCCACATCAGATCTATTATTTCCTCTAAATAATTCTCTTATCCTTTAAACGCTACGTGACACTGGTGTCTCGGTCCGGGATTTGAACTTATGTATTTTATCATACCTCTGGGATAGTATCATCCATTCAGTCATTACAGTATACCATTTTAACACATGTATTTTCACACAGGAGCTCTAGAAAGACAGAAAACATTTTTTCTAGAAATTCAGGCATTGATTGGTGAATCCCTTTATATATGTTGTGTGAGCCGCGCTGGTGTAATGGCTTCGGCGTTGTACTGGCGACCAGGTGTTCATGGTTCAAACCCGGGCGTCGGCGTTTGAAGAAATGTTTACGGCCGGAAATTTGACTGAATAGCCTGAACGGCTCCTGTGATAAACCCTCTGTGGATGGGAAGGAGCGAAGCTCCTGACCGGGTTGGAAGGAAAGTCCTCAGGTTCCCCAGCCTCGCAATGACATGTCATTGGGCCGAAGGGCTGAAAGCCTAAGTGCCGCTGGTTAAGAAAAAAAAAAAAAAAAAAAAAAAAAAATATATGTTGTGTTTAATTAAGTTAGTTCTTGATTTTGTATTTCATTGAATTACAGACCTTAAGTCTCCATAACTGTAGTAATTTCATTCTACAGCAGTCTGATAAATAATTAGTATTTACTTGTTGTTAGAAATACTATTGGAAGGTAGCACTAGCTTACTCAGTGTGGACTTTAACTGCAAAAGATGGCTGAAATAGTTAAGCTTAAGGCAGCACTAGGGGAGGCCGGTCGAGATCTAGGTTATAGTGGGGTGGACCTTGCAAATTATGTCAGTGTCGAGACTGATAAGTATTACGCTCGAGAAACAGCGAAAGCTGAAAGAGAAGAGCGAATAAAGTTAGCAGAAATAGAGGAGAGGATAAAAGCTGTAGACGCTAGAGAAAGAAGCGAGAGAGATGAACGCGAGCATGCATTGAAGATGAAGCAGTTAGAGATGCAGGGACAAGCTCAAAGAGTTGAACCAGTAGCCGGTGCGACCGCATCTACCTCCTCAGGCAACCTATCGCCACGGTCAGATGATATGCCTTCCTTGCACGCAGGGGGCACAGGACCTTTGCCATCCTCACTCATGTCAACTTTGGGACCCTTGACGTTTCCATTTGAAGCTTTCTCGGAACAAGCCGACTCGATCGATAGGTATTTGGACAAATTTGAGAAGTTTGCCACCACGTTTGGTTTGGAGAAGAGCAAGTGGAACCTGAAACTGTCGCAAGGGCTTAGAGGAACTGCTTATGACGTGTATAGCAAGCTTCCTCCAGGTTTACAGGATGACTACGACTCTTTGAAAAAGGCACTATTGGTTCGTTATGAGCTACATGCTGACGCCTATAGGAAGAGGTTCCGTAACTCTAGGAGGGAAGTCGGAGAGAACGTTGCTCAGTTTGCTGCGAGACTGGATTCCTACGTGGAGAAGTGGGGTGCCCTAGGGAATTTTACTCATGATTGGGAAGGCCTGAAGGAAATGGTCATGATCGAACAACTGAAGGACACCATGACTTCCGACATGAGAAGATTCCTGACAGAGAATGGGGCCAGCACTTTAGAATCCATAGTCCAGTTAGCGGAACGATATCAGGCAGCACTATCAGAGAATCCACCACCCAGACGGAAACAACCAGATTACGTACCTAGACAGACAGCTCAGTCACACATGGACCCCCAAGTGAAACCACCGTATACTAACTTCAAAAAGCATGACAAGCCAGACTACAAGACTACTCAGAGATCAGCTTTCCAGCCTCAGAGGCGGGGAGAAAAGTGGTGTAAGACGTGTAAACTAAGCAACCACAATACTGCCGAGTGCAGAAGGAAAAACCCTCCACATCATGTTGCATGTTTACAGGTGAGGGCTGTTGACAGGAAGGAACTGACAGTGGGTCAGAATAGCCTCCATCACCCACCTATACAGGAGACAGTGACCGTGAATGGCAACCAAGTCATCGGGATGTATGACACAGGTTTGTCTTATGACGCGGTCGTTTCTTCATCTCTGGTGCACCCCGAACAACTCACCACAGAAACAGTGGATATCCAGGGGCCACTCAAGGGAGCATTACCCTTAAATTTGCCCATAGCGAAGATTCAAGTCAGTTGTCGCTATGTGGAAGGGGAGATCAATGCTGCAGTTTTAGAGGATCCTTTCTACCCCCTGATGTTAGGGCGTAGATATGTCTTTTTAGGAGAACCAGTAAAGCCTGTGGTTATGGCTGCCGTCCAGACCAGGTCTGACTCCAAACGCATAGAGAGGGACTCTAAGTTAGAAATTCATCCGAATAAGATGAAAAGGGCTCAAGCAGCTGATAGCACATTGGGGCCTTGCTTTGGCAAATTGAAAAACTCACATAACCCTCGAAGAAAGGGTGACTTTTATAGGGAACATGGACTCTTGCACAGGCTGGCAGAGGGCTAAAAAGTCATGGACAGATTGTGGTGCCATCCATATATAGAAATAAAGTTATGGAATGGGGGCACGGTGCTACTTTGAGTGAACACCTGGGTAATGGTGCCACAAATCAAAGGATAGCCACCCGGTATTATTGGCCCGGCATCACAGAAGACATAGCTCGATATGTGAAGTCCTGTTCAGAGTGTAACCAGGTAACCTCAACACATAGGGTAGACCAGTTACAGGACCTAGGAAAGCATTGCTGCAGACGTAGGCATCCAAAGAAAACCAGGAAGAAAACCAGAATACTTACCTGGGAAGAACAACGTAGGGGCAGATTTTTTGAGCAGACAGCCGGACGCAACCGAGGAGAGAGGAGAACCTGAAAAAGAAGAGGAAGACAGGACCAATGGAGTTGGACGGAACGTCAAACTTGAGGAGGGGCTTGTGTGACGACTTGCCCCCAATCTTCTCTTCATTTTTTTATTATTTACGTGACATCATTTTTTCTCATCCTCAATGCATGATTGCAAAGTCTCGGGAATTGTCACTTGCGGAAAATCTCCTAGCGTTCGGTATTTTCTCCTCGCTATTTTTAGATACGACGTCATTGTTGACCAATGACCTCGGTAGCGAGAAACCCACTTTAATTTAGAACTGCTTGAACTTGGGAGACCCAGTTTAGGCCACTTAGGAAAACATCACGTGACTTTTAACATTATTGATTGGAGCGTCTAAAACGAGGCTAAGGTCACATGATGCACGCTACGGATCACGTGTCCAAGCGGAAATGACCCGCTAAAAGGCGGCAAAGCCAGCATTCTTCACTTGCCCAGGAAATCTCAAGAAAGCTAGGTCTAACCCAATTATCGGCGAATTCTCGCATTAAAAGCACTGAAGCCACGTGTCTAATTGCGGGTTAGCGTCCATCTTTGAGTAGTCTATGGTGGAGCCTTGCACGACAGTCCAATCTCAGCGCAGAATACGGAGTCGAGCACAGAGAAGGCAAATCCGAACCATTCAAGACCTACCTGGGGCAACGTCAGGAGACCGGAGAACTAACCACACTTCACTATCAGCCAGGGGCTGAAAAGCTAAGTCCACGAAAAAGGGAACTCACTACATCAATGCCTAGTTTAGTCATCCATGATGAAAAACACTTGAATTGTGAGACACATAATACATACAGCAGACACTAATTCCATCGACAATACTATCATTCACCATCTATTCATTTTATTGCAATAAACCAATTGGGTGTATATACTGTACCCCAAGCTTTGTTCCTTCCATTAGATGTTGAATATTGTCTATGTTTATCTTCCTTTATAAGGGAGGGGGGGGGGCTCGTAAAATATAATATAAATTAAAAGATAATAATAATAGATAACTGAGAAGGGGACGACGGTAGCGAGAGACCAAATATCTCCTTACAATCTTTTCCAGACCTGTCGAGTTAGGAAAATTTACCCTCTTCGTCACCCTTCGGAAGTGGGAAAACCCAGCAGGGATTCCTTGAGCCAAATCTTCCACATCAGATCTATTATTTCCTCTAAATAATTCTCTTATCCTTTAAACGCTACGTGACACATGCCTGGAAATACACAGGGTTCATAGCAAATTTCTTCAAGCATTTTCCAGGCTTTTTCCAGGTTTTTCCAGGTCCAGCACGTGATTTTCAAGGATGGGAAACTCTAATATTTTCCTCATCTAATTTTCTCAGATATAATTATCACTTTGCTGACCAGCAATCCGGAGCATTACCGTCTCCCATTACCAAGGGTGTTTGCAGATTTCTTTAAAAAGAACTTTTTTTTTTTTAAAATTCATAAAAGATTGAAAAACAGACATCTTTTCCTAGTTTTTAGTGAATTTGTTCAACATCAGCGCAATAAAATGTTAGTGACATGGATGGTAATGAATAAAATAAGCTTGATTGACGTATTGATTTAACGATTAACCACGTATATCAACATAAAAGGCTAATAAAATTGGAATAAAATGTTTAAAAAAAACTGTATTTTTCGTGTTTGTCTTTTTTGAATGTATTCTGCATCTGTGGCATCTGACAATGAGCGTTTGTAAATGTTTGAGTAGTTAAGTACCTCTAGTTGGAGTCAGATCTGCTTTTTTCATTAACTGGGGTTGAAGTTGAAGCTGTAGGCCTCTGCAAGAGTCTTTGTCAACGATCCACGTTGATAATCCTTGACTGTGTTGTATAACTTGAAGCAGGGTATCAGGCATAGAGGTACATTGCAATCTGGGCAGTACATGCAAGTCTGGCTTCTGTTCCCTGCAGCCTTACAAACTTTACAGTCTGGTTTGTACCTTGCCCTTTCATATTTATCAATGAAGTGGTGCTCAGTAAGTCGTGTTGTTGTGACCTGTGGTTTTGAAGGTGTCACATTGCGTCGAAGAATAGCAGGTTCAATAAGAGTCATACTGACATCCTGATCTTCGCTTTGATCTTTTTTTGTAGAGTTGGCAGTGTTGTAGGTTATGTGCCCATTGACCAGGGCAGTTTCAACTAAGAAATGATATAAAAATAAGATCTGTGTGGGTAGGGGTAGCTTGCACCTAGTTGGCTGAAGTTTCCACACCTCCCATACTTTTGCTGTATTTTTCTGCAAGCACTGGCTTATGAATTGTTCTGCCCTAAAGAATTTGTCTTTCTAACTGTCTTGTTTATATTATCATTGGAGTTAACAGTGGATATAAGGTTAAATCTTTTCGTATCATGCCAGGTGACTGTCGGCATGCCTTATCTTCTGTCGCACAAAACACAGGATGATTTGTCTTTTTCAATTTGAGTTGTTTTTTCTTCAGTGCTACAGGTCGAAAATGACTTCCTATTTTCCGCTAGGCCACTGTTCCAAATGCACCAATCTGAATTTCAGGTCTTGAAATAAAGCTGAAGGCTGAATCAAAACTACCACAGAAGAGAATATGTCCCTTGTTGCGTATGAAATTTGAATTAAAACTATGGTGACTTTTCACTGAAAAAAAAAAAGAGTCAAAATAATCTCAGCTCTCAAGAGTTTTTTCCTTGGTCACAAATGATGTCACATCTGTAGGTCTCCTAGTAGTGTTAGTTTAAAAAAAAAAAAAAAAAAAAGGGAACACAAATAACTTATGAGTAGGCCTAAGCTATGTATATTTACCAATTCAAAATTCTAAACGCATACATAATACAGTCAAACAATATTTAACGAGAACAAAAGGTAATATATATATTTTTTTTTTTTTTTTTTTTTTTTTTTTTTTTTGCGTTCGCCCGCTAATACTCAAGGCGAAATCTCAGGTTATTATTTTTTTTTTTTATGTCTAACCTGACATTGATTTTACGTGAGTATCCCTTTATTTCTTGTACAGAGACAGGTGTCCCTCGCCATTCAGGCAAATACTCGCCGATTTCGGAGGTACCCATTGCAGCTGGGTCGGCTCAGGAGCCGTCAGTCCCTGGTCGACGACACTCCTTCAAATGTCCTCGCCAGGTCTCGAGTTAATCCAGTCCAAATCCCGGTCGACGAAAAATCCTCAAATCCGTCGCCCGGGTTTGATCCTGAATCACCCGGTCGCCAGAGCGATGTTGTAACCACTACGCTAGCGCGGCCTCCATATATATAGTAAATTGGGAGGGTATGAAAAACTTATGATAAGTGAAAAACTATTAAATATCTTACTGGAGACCTTTAAACCCCCCCCCCCCCCCCCCCCCCTCCCCCCCCCCCCCCCCCTTACTATTTTTGTTGGGTTTTGTTTCGTTTATTTGTTTAGATTTTTTTTTCTAATTTAATTTTTTTTAAATTTTAAATAACATAGGCCTATCCACAAAATTGCTGATTTTCATTTATCCTAATTACAGTGATTTGACAGATGTGATGCCACTTTCGTGTATCGGCGGTTATTCATGTTATCTGAAATTGAAAACATGTAGGCCTGGGCCTATCCTAATTAGCCTATAACCCTTCAGAGGTAGAATGGGATAGCCTAAGTCTTTTCATCATAAATATAATAAAAAAGCATTCAAAATATATTTATTTCCAAAAACTGTGGTGAAATGAACAGTGGGACATGGGTCTGATAACAGGGTAGGCTATAGGATATGGAATCGCCATCAATTTCTATTCCTGACCATCTTAAACTGTGTCAAATATATTCCCGTATGCAGAGGTAAACCAAGAAATTTCGTTCAAACGTTTGCTTATAGGCTAATTTTGGCCATTGTTAAAAATTTAACTGTAAATAGGCCTACATTGTAAATACAAACGCAAGTACAGTAGGTCTATCTATAAACTGGACTTATTTAAATAAGTTTTATAAATGAGATAAATGAATTTATTACTTAGGCCCTACGACGAGTGCTAAAAATAAATCTGCGTTTACGTCGTCAACGCAAAGCGCCAAAAACTTCTGGAAATGATTTAATGCGCAAAGGGAAGTAAAAATGGTACGGTAACTTTGCGCAAAGGGAAGTAAAAATGGTACGGTAACTTTACAATTTTTACTTCCCTTTGCGCACTTCCATTTCCAGAAGTTTTCGGCGGTTTCGTTTTCGGCGCTTTGCGTTAATGGCGTAGGCGTAAACGCAGATTTATTTTTATACCGTCGCGTCTGTTGTTGCGAAAAATACCATCAATAACCAAACAATGGACACAAAGTAACGAACTTTCGATTTCGTATTATTTTTCAAGGTCCCATGCGGAAAATTCAAGGCTTTTAGCCATTTTTCCAGGCTTTTCAAGGCCTGGAATTTTTTTTTTCGTTTTCCAGGTTTTTCAAGGTTTTTCCAGGTCGCTACGAACCCTGAATACACTTATATTAGGCATAATATGTTTGAGAACGCACTTATACTGGGAATAACATGTTTGAGCATACACTCATACAGGGCATTACATGGCTGAATAAACACTTATAGCGTAACATGCTTGAGAACACACTTATACTTGTCATAACATATCTAAGTACAGAATTATACTGGGCATAACATGTTTGAGAACACACTTATACTTGTCATAATATGTCTAACTACACACTTATACTTGGCATAACATGTTTGAGAACACACTTATACTTGTCATAACATGTCTAAGTACATACTTATACTGGGTATAACATGTTTGAGAACACACTTATACTGGGCATAACATGTTTGAGAACACACTTATACTGGGCATAACATGTTTAAGAACACACTTATACTGGGCATAACATGTTTGAGAACACACTTATACTGGGCATAACATGTTTCAGAACACACTTATACTGGGCATAACATGTTCAATAACATGCTAATCTGGGCATAACATGTTTGAAAACATGCTAGTCTGGGCATAACATGTTCAAGAACACACTTATTCTGGGCATAACATAGTTGTGAATGTTTAAAAAAATTTTTTTACCTAAAGAATCATATAAATTTCAATTTGTTCTCTTAATTGCTGTATAAAATATTGGGGCGGTGGGATGGAGACAGAGAGAGCAGAAGACACTGTCAGGGTATTTTACTAATTTAAAAGCATGACTCACTTAAAACATAAAAGTCCACAGGGTGATACTGCGATAAAATATTATTATACAGTATTACTCTTGGGGGGGGGGGGGGGGGGGGGGGGAGAGAGAGGAGAATGGAGCAGGTTGAAAATGGGCACCACTTTCATTAAAACTTGTAAAGAAAAAAAAATCATGAGTTACTACTGTAAATGCGTGAAGCACATAAAATATAGTCTACAAAAAGTTAAGAATGAAAGCATGTGATGAATATACACAAATTTGTTCTTGTGACTTTATAGAGCTTTGATCAATACATTTTTGTACTTCACTTTAGGTGTAAAAACTTTACAGCAGTATTCCGAGTTCACACTCAACCACAAGTCTTGATGAAAAACCATCTTCATGAAAAATCCATTTACCGTGATACTTACAAGTTTTAAAAAAAAAAGGTACTAATTATATTAAATTAACTTTAAAGTTTAATCATCATAACCTAAATGTTTTAAACCACGATATTTTGTGATTGAAAAATAATAAAATAAAAAACAAAATAAAACGTCTGTTATAAATAAAAATATGATTTAGATTTATCAATGTTGTTGTGTGGCATAAAGATATATAAACAAACAGTAAATGCTATTTTTATTTCCTAAGCCCCAATATAGAAGATGTATTGCAAGAGATACAATTATTTACCAATGAGAAATTTGCCATATAATAAATCAGCTGACCTAATTTGTCGATTCCTTGTATGTCACATGTCTGCAGTGTCTTTCAGTGAACAGCCTAACACACGTTTAGCTGTTGCCAAGAGTGAGAAACTTCCAACATAGCTAAGTCTAAGCCATCGTTTTATAATCATCAGTGATCACAAGCATGAACAGTCTAATTTTTCAGCAGATAAAATTGGCAGTATCCGACAGTGGAGTATCCATCTACAAAAATGTAACAATAATTTAACTAGCTTATACTGATATCTGAGAGTGGAGTATCTATCTATCAAAATGTAACAATAACTTAACTAGCTTGTATTGATATCTGAGAGTGGACCATCTTATTAACTAAGAGTGGAGTATCTCCTATCAAAATGTAACAATAACTTAACTAGCTTGCACTCAGAGCTCTCAGGAAGATCGTTACATTAACTGTGCTGCAGCACTTTTATCTGACCTGTTAAAAGAAAATGAAATAGTTCATTGAGTACTTACAAAATACAGTGTATCCCCACATAGTAAAATTTAATTTGCGCCATGAAAACGCTGTTGTATGCATTAAGTAATCATTACATAAGTAGAAAAACAAAAACAACAACTGAGCGCAGATAGTGAAATATGCATTATATTAATTTGGGAAATAACCAGTGAGAGCAGCTGGTTAAAGTAATTTTTATGTGAATTTGAGAAACAGGTGAAAAAATAATTAAAGATTGTTCATTGAGTACTTACAAAATACAGTGTATTCACATAAAACAAAATTTAATTTGCTCTATGATAACTTTATTGTACGAGTGTAAAGTATTCAGTATATAAATTTGAAGAAAAAAAGACTGCAGATGGTGACATGTACTTAATATGAATCTTAGAAGTAACCAGCGAGAGTAGCTGGTTCAAATAAGCATTATGTAAATTTGAGAAATAGGTGAAAAAATGATGTGAATCTGGGAAGTACAAGCTCAGAGTGGTGAAATATTTACTGCAGCTATTGTCACAGAACCACTTCCCTAAATTATTCACATTAAAAAAAAAAAATACAGACCAGCTAATTAGCCTAGATATGGACAAACAAGTAACTGGGCAGTCACACAATCAGATATGGTTATCATATTAAAATGAAGGCACAGAGCTATCTGGCACAACTTGCTGACCCCTAATGGTGTGCAGTGCAGATCATGGATTGAGAAGCTCTCTTCAGTACAGTACCCTATCAAGCTCCCCAAGACATGCAGAGGCCAACAAGCAAAACTCTAACTCGAATGCCAAGGTCCTCCCTCCTGTCATGTGCCATCAAATTAAAGATTATTATTTAAGGCGTCATGTTGACAGAGAACGGAAGTGGGTCAAAGAGAGGCAGCATTCAGGTGACAGGTAAATTCTGAGGTAATGGATGCCGCTGAAGAAAAAAGCTCAGATGCAAGAAGGAGAACGCAGAGTAAGATACAGGTGTATAGGAGCAATAACATTGTAAGGAATTTCCTACGCCTATGGACCTTCCATCCTCCCGACATTTCCACCTATTTGAACTCTCCTCTACTGCTACACTCCCTTCCTCCAAACCTCGCTTATATGCTCCCTTTCTCCTCTTACTATGGCGCCTATCGAGACCAACTCCCCTTTGCAACCTACCCTCTCTCACTTTTCACTTCCTTCCTCTGGGAGTTTACTACACAACCACCCACTCACCACACAAGCAACAACAGCTCACTCACCCACATCACCTCATACTCTATCCACACTCCAGGCTTTAGAACCTCACAATAACATGTCAGCTCATCCCCCCCCCTCCCATTAATTTCTTGTGTTTGTGTTTTAGATATTGTTGTTGATGGCTTGCCTCTTATTATGAATGCTGATGCTATACATATTCCAAATAAGGCGACCTGGTACACAACGGAACAATAGGGCTGTGTCGTCTAAAGGTGCCTCTTGGTTACTCTCAAATGTAATAAATGACAAGATCAAGCTGGAAACACTGGATTTCATGACTTCAACTCAAGCATGTTACAAGGAGTCTTCAACCTAGGTATTGGCTACACAAGGAGCGCGTAAACTAGCACCCTATTTATACAACAACACAATAATGGGATATCATGTCCCATACTCAAAACAAAAAACCCTCCTTATCAAAAAACAGTCAACTTTCAGACATGTTTGGTAGGTTACAATGTTAACTACTCTTTGCTTTCCTTATGGGCGCCAGTAGCACAAGAGTCACTGATGTGCACAGGTTGTCTACATAAATAAGATACATAATATTTTTAAGCTGCTAATTCACTGAATTGAAATCTGTGCACACATTAACAAACAAACAAAACAACAACAACAACAACAAAATGAAGTCACATCAAGACCATTCTATTCCAGATTTTGGAATCCCCAAGGTAAGAGAGGTAGGGGAAGACCAAAGAACACACGGAGACAAGAACTGGAGACAAGACATGAAAGGGAAGAAGACAACATGGAAAGACCTTGAGCTGATGGTACGTGACAGGAAGACTTGGCACAAGTTTGTTGAAGGTCTATGATCCTTGGGGAGGTGAAAGGTCAAGAAGAAGACATAAGAACATGGAGCTAAATGATGGTGAGCTGGTCAGATCAGATCCAGAACTGTTTCCTTCACAATCAAAATGATAGGTGTTGATGGAAGGGGAGTGAAGTGGGTGGGGGGTGGAGAGCGGCCGTAGGGGGGAGCGGAGGGGGCATGGGAGAATTTTGTTTGGGGGCATGGGGGTGCGGGCAGGGGGGGGGGGGGGTTTGTGGGGTGTGTTTGTTAGTTTATGTGATGTGGTGTGTTTAGTATTTGTTGGGATTTGGTGGTGGTTTTGTTAGGTGGGGTGGTTAGTTATGGGGGTTTTGGGGTTTGGTTTA